>OY731403.1:37004339-37475680 GCA_963425845.1 Sphenostylis stenocarpa
GGCGAAACACAACTTTACTTATGGCGAGGTAAAACTTTATTTTGTGCTTCTAGTCAATCAGTGGTGATGGATTTGAATTTTATTTTGGTCAATGGCACATTTTGATTACTTTGACGCACTTTTGAAAACGTTTGCTTAAACATGGTTATTAATGAGGTTTAGACATTAATAGCAACAAGAGAAGTAGATAGTAAGAATGACATTCTTTGTAATTAATAGGGAAATGTGTGCCCTACAATGCTCGGGGGCCGGGCTAGCCCCGAGGAGTAATCTCTAATAGTCATTGGATTTACAAACCCTAAGAATCAGAAGGAGAACACCTAATGACTAAAGTCGCTTTTGACGCTTGAACCCCTCTATTTGGGAAAATCTGATTCAAGGTGTGGAGGGGAGACTTCCCTTTTCTCCGTGCAGCTTGATCCTTTGTAGGGTAATGCTTTAAAGGATTGTCTTTAAAATTTGGTGGTTCCCTTATTCCATGAGAGTTTCTAATGAGCCCTTGGTTTGGGCGGCATCCATATTTCCTCACCATATGGGTCACCTTCATATCGTTGGGGAAGTCTTTTCATATTGGCAAAAGATATTTTCAAAGGTCCTTTTCAGTCGCATCCATTCAAGGTAGGGCAAACGACTTGCTGATCCGAATGTCATTTTTAGCTCGAACCATGACCATCTTGTCGCCTACCGTGAGTTTGTCTCTTTGGCAGAGCATCGAGAGAACTTCCTTAGCGTCGTGAATCCAAAGTCTACTCAGTTTCCTCTTTCGATTATGTTTTTCTTCGGTCTTTTTATTTTTTTTTCTTTATTTGTAGGAGCGTCATCTTACAGCTCCTTGGGGGAATAGATTCTTCCATTTCTAATTTTGCCCCCAATGCCAGCTATGTTGGAGATATCCTTGTTAATGGGTGGTATTTTTGCATATCTCCATGGTGCAGCCTTATTTGATGTATGGGGTGAACAAATGTAACTCGGATACCCAACGGTTGAGGCTTATTATCCTCTTTAGGCGGATCAACCGTTGGAGAGAACTTGACGACAAAAGGTTTGCTCTTCATCTTATTCAATTCATGGAAAGCACATCAATTAATCCTTTCTTTTTATTATCTTATCATTATTAAAGTGAGAATGAATGCAGCAATTTATGAATACAATAGACACTTGAAGAGATGATGAAAACAAACAATTTTATTTATTTCATCCAGACAGTGTACATTCCTCAATGCAATGTTTCGAAGTACATTTTTTTTAAAAAGTGGAGAAGCCTAAATGAACCCATAGGCAGGTTAGAATTTCTATTTATTTTCTTTTTGACTTCTCGTGCATGGCATGCGAATGCCCTAATCCTTTTTTCATGGTATTGAGGAATGTCCACTTCTTCGATTGTCTATTATTAGATGCATGTTATGAGGATGAAGTTTGGTGAATGCATATATGCAAGTGTTTTGTTTTTTCCTAAACATTATCATGTTTTATTTTCTAACATGATGTATGATAGTGTTTGGGATTTTGTGTTTTTTTGTATGCGGATGAGGGTATGAAGAATGTCAGTCGCTTTCTAGAATGCAAAAATATTTTTATTGTTTAAAATGAATGATTTATGAGATGGATATTCCTTAAGACAATAGCTTACGTATCCTCCTCAAAGTTTACGCTTTGTGGGGTATCATACCCACCTCGGTGTAATGGTTCCTTCCCCATCATAGACTTGACAAGTATAATGGGGGTCACCACCACACCTTAGTACACTTGTCCCTTCCTTGTCGTGAAGGTCACAAATGCGCTCGGGGCCTCTTTCGCCATTATCTTACGGATATCTAGTACTCCCTAGAATGAATGTATTTATGCATGCACCAATGCAAAAGGGCGATAGATGTTCAAAGTGGTATAACTTTTGACTGAGATGTCTGATTTGGACGTACAACATATCAAAACGAAGAGAAAAAGGTGAAGAATCGAGTTGCAAATTCCCAAAGGGGATTTTTGACCCAGTAATTTTCCCAAAAAACGCTTCTAAGACCCATTTTTTAGGGATTTATTAAAATGATGCGTATGCATACTTTCCTTATGCATTTATTTTTTCTCTTGGTTTTTCCACTTATGACATGATGCAATATGAATGATACGACTTTGTCGAAGTTTATTATTATTTTTATAAATTATTTTGTTTATTTTGGATTTATTTTTATTTATTTTTTTGTTTTTTAGCCTTTTATCTCTTCTGTCGGACTGCGTGGCTACTTAGCTTACAAAGAACCTGAAACCAAGCTAGCTAAAAGGCAGACTGTCCGAGATAAAAGTGGTTTATTGCGAAAGAATGGTTTTAACGTCCCTTATCTCTTCTGTCGGACTGCGTGGCTACTTAGCTTACAAAGAACCTGAAACCAGGCTAGCTAAAAGGCAGGCTATCCGAGATAAGGGTGTTTATTGCAAAAGGGTTTTTATCTGTTGTTTGGTTATGCTATGCAATAGACAAATGCAACAAACAGGTGCACACACAATTCGATCATCCACGAACAGGAGAGAAGTCGTTTTAATCACGAGGTAGGGTTTTCCTGCAGAAAATTGCATTGGTGAAGGTAGGTTCTAACTGTTCTCACCAAGGCTAAGGCCCCCAAGGTGCCCCCATTATAGGGTCCCCACTCTCCAGCCTTCCGACCATGCTTAGCACTAAGGCCATAGTCAGTCTTTGTGCCAAAAGAGGAAGGTTATCACCTTGAGTGGTGGTTTCCGATCACACTGGTGGGCACAAGGCCATCACTACAGCGAACCGTACCTGCCACCCACTCCCTATGGATTTCTCACTTGCCCCCGAGTATAGAGGGAACTGTTGTGTGCAAGGGTTTGTGTACAATTTGTATTTCAAACAATTGCGTAAGTATAAACAGACAACAGTTATTAAAGCCAAGCATTAAAACATGTTATAATACAAGGTAGGGTAAAAGCGTAATTTTCTTGGTTTATTTATTTTAAGCTGGCCCATCACTAAATGGGATCAACTCTCTAGGCTTCCCCAGTGGAGTCGCCATCTGTCGCCACCGTCAAAACGAGGCGGTCTGAGCGATGCGATGGTTCCGACTTTCCAATTTTCGCATTTTTATTGGTGGTTACAACTCCTTTAGGTTGTCCGATAATCGGGCTAAACCTAGAGGCGAGGTTTTCAAAAGGGCGTTCTTGGATTGTCCGATAACCGGGCTAAACCAAGAACTAGTTTTTTAAGGGTTCTCTGGAGTCGCCACCGATGTTTTTACCAGAAACATCGGAAAAGGAGTTTAAAAGGCGTTGGTTTTCGAAAAACCAACTTTGGTCATTAGAACCAGAGTTGGGTAAGGGAGTTAGTTACGCGTAAAGGAAGTGTTAGTTCCTTTACGACGCCCCCTTTCGGGTTCCCTATGATAGTCCAGCTACTTAAAAATAATTAAACCAGTGAAAATACGCTTTTACCCTTTTATTTGCGGAATTTTAAATTATGACTACATGGCCCTAATGTCTATTGCGTAATTTAAAATAAGGCAGTAAAAGATAGAGAGAGAAAGTATAAACCTCCGAAGCAAGCTTTTCTATTAATTCTATGAGTACTAGGGTGCTTTTTGGCAGCCCTCTGCTCGTTACAATGCCAAAAACGCTCTAGAAAACTCTCAAAAACTGCGGAAATGCTTCGGAGGGGGTCTAGAGAGAGAATTTGAAGAAAAGTCTAGAGAGAAGGAGGAAGAACTGTTGGAAATGAGGGGAATGGGGGCCCTATTTATAGGGATTCGCGCCTGTCAGGTCGAGATGGGTCGTCTCGTCTGATAAGGTCGAGACGGCGGTCTCGCCAAACAAGATGGCAGTCTCGCCATCCATGCAAGGCGAGACGGCGGTCTCGAATCCGAGACGGCGTCTCGACCTTAAGAGGCGAAAATCCTTATTTTTGAGCCAAAAATCCCTCCTATCTTGGTATGGGGCCTAATAGTCTCTCCTAGTGGCTTCTTAGGCTTCATCCATCTTCGAAAAGGAGGTCTTCTGGTCTTTATTATGAGACCGGGCAAGATTAGGGGTCTACAGTCGTGCATAGAGCAATCAAAGTGGAAAAACAAATTTTAAGGAAGGAGTCTTTTAGAAATTTTTCTAAAGACAAATTTTCAAAATCTTCTCAAGACTCTTTCTATACATCACCATCATCCAAACAAAAAAAAAATAAGGATGTTTCTAAGGAGGCCACTCACAAATCTGGCCATCACTCTTCTCACTCCACACATTTCCAAACCTAAATCATCTTCTCGCCCTAGCTCCATTAAGTGTTTTAAATGTTTAGGGTATGGTCATATTGCTTCTGCATGCCCTAATCAAAGGGAAATGTGCATTAGGGGAGAATAAGTCATCACTGATACTTCCACACCTCCCTCCCCTTCACACACTCACACTTCTTCCTCTTCTACTTCTGAGGATGAGTACAAAGCCTCTTTTGATGGAGACTTATTAGTGATAAGAAATTTTTTGGATCAAGTCCACAAGGACTTAGATCAAACTCAAAGAGAAAACATTTTTCATACAAGATGTCTTATCAATAATAAGGTTTGCTCCATGATCATTGATGGGGGAAGCTGTACTAATGTGGCCAGCACAAGAGTGGTAGATAAACTCTAATTACCTACTATCTCTCATGCCAAGCCATATAATCTACAATGGTTAAGTGAGGAGGGGGAAATCCTAGTCAATAAAAAAGTTCTCATCTCATTATCCATTGGAAAATATAAAGATGAGGTTTTGTGTGATGTTGTACCAATGGAAGCAACTCACATCTTGTTAGGAAGGCCTTGGCAATTTGATAGAAATGTTCAACATGATGGCCTTACTAATAGGATGTCTATTGTCTTCCATGGGCGCAAGATCATTATTAAACCTCTAACTCCAAAAGCAATTCATGAAGATCACCTTATTATGAAAAAGAAAAAGGAAGAAGGGAGAGTGAAGCACGCCTGCTTAATCTCTCACGAGGTAATAAGAGTGGTCGACAAAAGAGAGTTAATTTATTGCATGCTTCCCACTAGCCAATGCTTATCCACCACCTCTCTCATATGTTCTCCTAAGTTAGATAGTTTGCTAGAGGAGTTCAATGATGTGTTTCAAGATCCTCCTTAAGGGTTACCACCTATACGAGGGATTGAACACCAAATTGATTTTATCCCTGGCTCTTATCTTCCAAACCATCTAGCTTATAGAACAAACCCTACTGAAACCCAAGAGATCCAAAAACAAGTTGAGGTTTGATGTCCAAAGGATGGGTTAGAGATAGCATGAGTCCATGTGCTATACCTGTTATACTTGTCCCTAAAAAGGATGGATCATGGCGTATGTGCATGGATTGTAGGGCTATCAACAACATTACAATATATATTCTGTGTAAATATATATTTATTTATATTTTCTGGAAAGTGATTTTATTTTTTTTCAGCCAAAAATTCACTTAAGTTAGAGAATCGTCACGACGGAATTTGAACCCGGTATTTTAGAATTGAAAGCTAATACTCCAACCACTAAACTACTATAATTTTTTGATAATAACTTACAAATAAATTATATTTATATACAAATAAATATCCGTGTAAATATATATTTATTTATATATATTTTCCGGAAAGTGTTTTTATTTTTTTCGATAAAAAATTCACTTAAGTTAGAGAATTGTTACTTGATAGGATTCGAATATAGTATTTTATAGAGTTGAAAATTGATACTCCAACCACTAAATTACTATAATTTTTTGATAATAATTTACAAATAAATTATATTTATATACAAATAAATATATATCCGTGTAAATATATAAATATAGAATATATAAATACAAATATATTTATATATTTTGATATATTTATATATTTTTATGTTGGATGTGAGGGCGCGATCGAGGGTGAAAGTGAGATTGACTCTCGCTTAAGTGAAAATACGTTAAAGCTCACGAAATTCACTCGTTCAAGCCAAGCTTGAGCGAAAATTGGTATTTTTCGCTTTAGCGAATGTGTCACTTGAGCGAATGATGCGTTTCCCAAATTTATTTTATATCATTATATAAATAAATTATAAATATTATATTCTGTCATTAAATTACAAACCCATATAAAGAGACTCGCTCACAAATTTGGCATCAAATTTTGAAAACCCACTCGACACACACTTTCACCTTCGAGCGTGCCCTCACATCCAATATATAAATATATAATTATTTAAATATATCAAAATATATAAATATATTTGTATTTATATATTTACACGGATATATATTTATTTGTATATAAATATAATTTATTTGTAAGTTACTATCAAAAAATTCAAGTAGTTTAGTGGTTGGAGTATCAGCCTCCAACACTAATGTACTGGGTTCGAATCTGTCGATGACAAAAAAATAATTTGGTAATGCTTTAAACTTTAAAAAAATATGATAAATAATAAAAATATAATATAAAAGAGAGAGGGACCTAATAAAAATATAATATAAAAGAGAGGGGGATTTCTAGATAAATAGAGGGGTTGGAAATAAATAAAAAAATTTGATTTGAAAAATAAGACTTTCAACGTCGGTTCTATTTAACCGATGTTGAAAGTCCGATAACTTTCCACGTCGGTTAAATAGAACCGACGTTGAAAGTCTTAACTTTCAACGTCGCCTGATACAACGTCGGTTCTGGAACCGACGTTGAAGGCCTTATTTGTAGTAGTGCCATTAAGTATAGACATCTCATTCCTAGGCTAGATGATTTATTAGATGAGCTTCATGGTTCCACCATATTTTCTAAAATTGATCTTAAGAGCGGATACAATCAAATTAGAATCAAAGAAGGTGATGAATGGAAAACCGCTTTTAAAGCCAAGTTTGGATTATATGAGTGGTTAGTCATGCCCTTTGGTTTGACAAATGCTCCTAGCACCTTCATGCGTCTCATGCATCATGTCCTTAGACCTTTCATAGGCATGTTTGTAGTAGTTTATTTTGATGACATCTTAATCTATAGCTTGTCCATAGAGGATCATTACATGCATATTAAGAGTGTTCTTAAAACTTTAAGGGGTGCATCTTTATTTGCCAATAAGGAAAAATTTTTATTTGGTATGGAGCAAGTAGTTTTCTTAGGATTTGTAATAAGCTCCAAAGGAGTCCAAGTCGACTCTAATAAAATAGCTGCCATTAGGGATTGGCCCACTCCTCAAAACATCAAAGATGTTAGGAGTTTTCATGGGCTAGCTAGTTGTTATAGACGTTTTGTGCCTAACTTCTATACTCTCTCCGCTCCTTTAAGTGATATAGTAAAGAAAGATGTAGGGTTTCAATGGGGAAATGAGCAACAAAAGAGTTTTAAAATCTTAAAAGATAAGTTAACTCATGCTCCCATTCTTACCCCTTCTTGACTTTTCTAAATCATTTGAAGTTGAGTGTGATGCTTCTAATGTAGGCATTGGGATTGTTCTTCAAGAAGGGAATCCCATAGCTTACTTTAGTGATAAGTTGAAAGGAAGTCACTTAAATTATTCCACCTATGATAAAGAGTTTTATGCTCTTATTCGATCTTTGCATACTTGGCAACATTACTTGATTTCAAAAGAATTTGTGATCCATAATGATCATGAAACTTTAAAACATTTGAAAGGTCAAAGCAAACTCAATAAAAGACATGCCAAGTGGGTGGAGTTCTTAGAACAATTTCCTTATGTTATCAAACACAAGCAAGGTGCTTCAAACATAGTGGTCGACGCCCTATCTAGAAGACATACTCTTTTGACTACTTTGGAAACTAAGTTTCTTGGGTTTGATAACATTAAGGAGTTATACTAAGATGATAGTGATTTCTCCTCCATTTTTAACTTATTTTCCCATGATCCACACAAGAATTTTTTTCTTAGATAATGGTTTCCTTTTTAAAAATAAATGCCTATGTGTACCCAAGGGATCCTTAAGATTTCTTCTCATCAAAGAAGCACATGAGGATGGTTTAATGGGTCATTTTGGGGTAACAAATACTTTAGACATACTACATGAACATTTCTTTTGGCCTCACATGCATAAACATGTAGCTAAGTTTTGTAGTCAATGCATCCCTTGCCAACATGCTAAGTCTACCACCCATCCTCATGGCTTATTCACCCCTCTTCCAGTCCCTAGTTCACCTTGGGTTGGCATCTGTATGAATTTTATTTTGGGTTTACCTAGGACCAAAAGTGGGATGGATTCTATTTTTGTGGTAGTGGATCGATTTTCTAAAATGACTCATTTTATACCCTGCCACAAAGTAGATGATGTTGTAAACATTACTAACTTATTCTTTAAAGAGGTTGTCCGCTTGCATGGGTTACCCAAAACTATAGTATCTAATAAAGACTCTAAGTTCCTTAGTCACTTTTGGAGATCTTTGTGGAATAAGTTTGGTACTAAACTTTTATTCTCTACCACTTGTCATCCACAAACTGATGGTCACACAGAAGTTACTAATAGAACTTTAGGTCAATTATTACGATGTTGTATTAAGGGCAACCCTAGGCAGTGGGAGGAGTTACTACCCCATGTTGAGTTTGCAAGAATTAATGGTTGAGTTCAAGAGGGGGGGTAAATTGAACTTTAAAAATTTTTAAAAAAATGCTTTTCCTTTGAAAAAATGAGTAATCTTTATTCATTCTTTTATTAGGCAGATTAGATTTTAACAAAGCAAGAATATAAAACAATAATGAAAAGAAAAAAAAATTGACATACAACTCAAGAGTTTTTATACTGGTTCACTCTTTTCAAGAGCTACATCCAATTCTTGACAAACCTGTCAAGTTCCACTAAAACCAAGTGAAGATACAAACCAGTAGATACAAACCAATCTACCCCAAGATCTACCTTGCAACACCACAAGATAGACTCTTGAAAACCACCCAGCAACCCAACCCAGTTGCTATAACCAGTGCAAATACAAACAGAATCTACACAATCAAATTCGTACAAAGTATTGGAAAATGTAAACCTGGATAGTAGCTTTTGTATTACAGAAGTCCAGAAACAAATTTTCTAACACAAAACTTCCTCTCTTGAAGATCTTTCAACAATCTTGATCAAAGCGCTTTATGACATGAATGTGTATGAATGTTCAGAGAGAAAACAAAATATGAGAGCTCAAATATTGCTTTAATCATTTTTTGAAATTTTTGAATTAAAAGAGAAATCAAAACTGAATTTATAGAGAAAACTGGCAGTTTTAATCGATTAAAATGATGCTTTAATCAATTGATTTCACTTAATATCATTTTAATCGGTTATTTCGAACTTTTAATTGATTAAAAATGCTAATAAACTGAGGTTGGTTAGATCAACCATAAGACACAATTAAATCTTGGTGTTATCCCATGCCCCCATGTGCTATAGTAGGTTATGAGAGGCTCGAATGAGCCAATATAATGCATGGATAAACTTTTCAATTCCCTAGATTAATTTCTGCTTATGGCCATTAACGTAACCAATTTTATGAATAATTAACCAACTAAGATTTTTTAGATGAGACACTAAACACATTTACACCTTTAGCTATGTCATGCCCCCATGTGCCAAAGTTAGGTCTGAGAACCTTGAATGAACCAAAATGTTGCGTGGATATATTTGTCAATACCCTCATTTTAATTTTTGTATTGGACCCAATGACTTAACCAAATCTAGGATGAATTTACCATGATTTGTAATGGTCTTAACTAATTGAGGTCTTTCAAATGATACACTAAACAAAATTAGACCCTAGTGTTATCACGTGCCCCTATGTTCAAAAGCATAGTCCAAGAGCCTCAAATGAGCCAAATTGTTGCATTGATACATTTATCAATGCCTTAATATTTCAAATCAAGGTCTGAGAGTCTTGAATGAGCAAAACTCTTTCATTGCTAGACTTGTGAATGTCGTAAATTTAATTTTTGCATAGGGGCACTAACTTAGCCAATTTCATGAAGGATTAACCATGTTTCTTCATTGTGTTAATTGACTGAGGTTGGTCAGATGAGACACATAACACAGTAAGACCCTGATGCTTTACCATGCTCTCATGTGCCAAAGCAAGGCCTGAAAGTCTCAAACGAGCCAAAATGTTGAATGGATAAACTTATCAATGCTTTGAGTTTAATTTCTACATAGAGCCATTGACTTAACTGTTGAACATTCAAGGACTTGATGTTGCAAATAATGATCATGAAGAATGTTGATTTTGATGATGATCCAAGAGCTTAAAGACTTAGAGTATTGAAGATTGAAGATTGATGATTTCTGTATTGTAATAACTCTGTTTTAGTTTGATTGAGTCTGTAATTATAGAATCTAAGATAGCCGATACATAGTCTATAACTTAGAAGCTTCAAAAAGCTCAAATTTATCATTCAGACTCGGCTTTAATCGATTAAATAGGTAAATAATCGATTAAAACAGTGAGAAAACCATTTTCTGTACAAACTCACTGCTTTAATCGATTAAACAGCAAAATAATCGATTATTCCATACAGTTCCGTACAGATAATCGATTATTTCACCAAATAATTGATTAAACCAGAGAGTATTGGGTTCTGACGTATTTGGCTCTGTTTTAATCGATTATTACTCCAAATAATCGATTATTCCAGCCTGTTTCTGATTTTAAACTTCAAACAAACCCTATTTTCGAAAACCCAATTACCAAGAACCCTAGTTTCGAAATCCCCAAATCCTAAACCCTAATTTCCCTACTTAAACTCTGCTTTGGCACTCAGAAAAGCAGAACAACCTTTTCCATACAAAAGTTAAGTGTTGTGAGTGCCAAAGAACTGTTTGTTGCAAGGGAAGGGGGCTTTCTGAACCTGGTGTGGGCTAGAAGCGATAAGAATCACTAAGTGGAGTTCTTAGTGGATTGTGTGCTGTGCCGTCTCTGGGGAAAGTTGTTCATCATCTCTTATGGATTTCAAGAGAGGTGTATTCTGATCTTTATCTGTTCATTTGTAATCTGTTTGTAACAATTTGTTCTTAGTGACAGCGTTAATCCTCTTTTGAGTGATTAGCAACTGGACGTAGGGTCTTTTGATCCGAACCAGTATAAACCTACTATGTAATCTTCTCTACTCTTCTCTATTTACATTTAAGCAGTTTTTAATCGGTAAAATTTGGGGAAAATTTTGAAAACCTAATTTTTATTAAGAAACCAATTCACCCCCCTCTTGGTTTTTGTCCGACCACGCGAACATTCCGCTGCGCGATTCTAACATTAACCAATTATGTGATGGATTATTTAGGTTTTAAAATGATTTTCACCGACTAACATCGGTCAATTGAGACACTAAACATACTTACAATCTTAGTTATCCCATGTTGTCATGTGCCAAAGCAGGATATGAGAGCCTTTAGTGAACAAAAATGTAGCTTTAATAGACTTTTCAATGCCTATTTAATTTTTGCACAAGGTTATTGGCTTAATCAATTTCATGGAGGATTAATCATGTTTTTTAATAGTGTTAACCAATTGAGATTGTTCAGATGAGACACTGAACATAGTTAGAACATAGTGTTATCTAGTGACCCCATGTGCAAAAGTAAGATTTGAGAGCCTTGAATGAGTCAAAATGTTGCATGGATAGATCTTTCAATGCCTTAAATTTAATCTTCGCATAGAGCCATTGACTTAACCAATTTTGTAAAAAATAAACTAGTTTTTGAATGGTGTTAACCAACTTAGATTTATTTTATGATACACTGAACACAATTACACCTTTAGGTATCACATTGAAAAGTAAGGTTTAAGATCCTTGACTGAAGCA
The DNA here is from genome assembly GCA_963425845.1 of Sphenostylis stenocarpa. Lineage (NCBI taxonomy): Eukaryota > Viridiplantae > Streptophyta > Magnoliopsida > Fabales > Fabaceae > Sphenostylis > Sphenostylis stenocarpa. The sequence goes on from OY731403.1 coordinate 37,016,109, forward strand.
AAATGTTGTATAGATAGACTTATCAATACCCTCAATTTAATTTATGCATAGGGCCACTGACTTACCCAATTCTGTGAAAGATTAACCACATTTCTTATTGGTGTTAACAAACTGAGGTTGGTTCAATTAGACATTGAACTTTGTTAGACCCTGGTGCTATCCCATGCCCCCATGTGCCAAAATGTTGTATCAGTAGACTTGTCAAGGCCTTGAATTTAATTTTTGCATATGATCTTTGACTTAACCAATTTATGATTGATTAACCAGGTTTTTAAATGGTGTTAAGCAAATAAGATTTGTTTTATGAGACTTGTATGTTGGATTACATTTTGTAACTCAACTTGTCAAGCTTATTTTAGCTCAAACTTCAACCTATTTTTTTTCCATCTTTTAAAGAATAGATAAACACTTTCGGAATTGAATAGACAACAATTACACACATTTACATGCTTTAATTCATATTCAGTTTTGCCTCTTTGGATTCTCTCTTCTCACTCCTCTTTCTTTCTACTATTTTGTTTTGTCTTTCCATCTTTGTGTGAATGTAGAGTATTTCCATGAAAGCCAAAACGTTTCTTCAATCTAGAAAACAAATATCATATGAATTGTGGAATTGTGTTTTGTACCAATTGATTCACATGCTCTTAGTCTATTCCTATTTTTTTCTAATTCTTATAATCACAAAATGTGATTCTGATTTACTTTGTTATGTTTTAGAATTCAAATTAGATTTCGGTTGATGTTTGAGTTGATAATCAATTATAGATTAGGTTAAATGATTGTTTACATTAATTCGTATAAATTATTCAAATTTAGATTGATATTTCATTTGATACAATATTTTCCAATTCATATGCATCTAGATTAGTAGATTGATGTTTTAACTTTGTTTATCTAGTTAATTCAATTTTGTTTATGAGTTTACACCCTATTTCAATTCGATTTTGATTTGGTTCTTGCATTTACATTTCAACTACGTTTGAATTCTTGTGTTTTTGCATTTTAATTCTTATAATTATATTGGTTTTATACTCTTTTGATTTGATTTTGTGTTATAGTTCTTGAATGCAATTCGGTTTTAGTTAGGTATTATCCTAGGGCCCATGTGCCAAAGTAAGGTATGAGAGCCTTGAATGAACCAAATTGTTACATGGATAGACTTGTCAAATCCCTAAATTTAATTTATGTATAGGGCCATTAACTTCACGAATTTTGTGAATGATTAACTAGGTTTTTGAATGGTGTTAACCAATTGAAATTTCCTAGTTGCGACACTAAACATAGTTTTAACCTAGTGCTATCTTATGGCCCATATGCCAAAGCAAGGTTTGAGAGCCTTGCATAAGCCAAAATGTTGCATGGATAGACTTGTCAATGCGCTCATTTTAATTTTTGTATATGTTCATTGACTTAACCAACTTTGTGAAGGATTAACTAGGTTTTTTAATGTGTTAACCAACTGAGTTGGTCAAATGAGACACTAAACACATTTACACCAATAGCCATCTCATGCCCCCATGTGCCAAAACATGCTTTGAGAGCCTTTAATGACCAAAAATGTTGCATGGATATATGTGTCAATACTTTCAATTTAATTTTTACATAGGGTCACTCACTTAACCAATTTTGTAAAGAATTAACTAGACATTTGAATAATGTTAAGAATCTTAGGCTGGTTAGATGAGACACTAAACACATTTACATCCTTAGTTATCCCACGCCCCCATGTGTCAAAGTGGATATTAGAGCCTTGAATGAGCCAAAAATGTGCATGGATAGACTTGTCAATGGCCTTAACTTATTTTTTCTATAAGGTCGCTAACTTACCAATTTTGTAAAGGATTAACCACTTTTTGCTTAATGTTAACCAACTGAGGTTGGTCAGCTTAGACACAAAACATAATTAGACCTAGTGCTATCTCATCCCCCCATGTGCCAAAGTAAGGTATAAGAGGCTTAAATGAGCCAAATTGTTAGATGGATAGACTAGTCAATTCTTTGAATTTCATTTGTACATAAGTCCACTAACTTAACCAAATTTATGAAGGATTAACCAGGTTTTTAAATTATGTTAACCAACTAAAGTTAGTTAGATGAGATATTGAAAACATCATCACCTTTAGTTATCTTATGCCCTCAATTGTGAAACACATAGTCCAAGAGCCTTTAATTAACCAAAATATTAGAGGGATAGACTTGTCAATGCTCTCAATCTAATTTTTGCACAGGTCATTGACATAACTAATTCTATGATGGATTAACCACCTTTTTTAATGGTGTTAACCAATTAAGATTGGTTAGATAAGACATAAAACAAAATTAGACCTTAGTGTTATCTTATGCCTTTATATACCAAAATAGGGTGTAAGAGCCTCAAATGAGCCAAAATATTATATGAATAGACTAGACAGTGCTTTGAATTTAATTTTTATATAGGATCATTGAGTTAACTAGATCATTGAGTTAATCAATTCTTTGAAGGAGTAACCAGATTTGTCAATGATGTTAACCAATTGAGGTTGGTTAGATGAAATAATGAACACAATTAGCCCCTAATATTATCCCATGATCCATATGTCAAAGTACAGTTTAAGAGTATTGAAAGAGTTAAAATATTTTATGAAAACACTTATCAAAGCTTTGAATTTAACTTTTACATTGACTTAACCAATTTTATGAAAAATTAAATAAGTACAGTGGTTAGCTTTGTTTCCTGAATGCACTTTTTGCTTTCTAGTGTAAGTGGTCTCATTCTCAAATGCCTACTCAACTACTTATGATGGACGGAGTAGGTTTACCCGAAGCTGCTTTTTATATTTGTCTCGCTTCCTTAGTTGACTTTCCAACTAGGGTTTTCAACTTAACATGTAAGCTTCATGTTGTCTTGGTATAGTTAGTGATCTTCAGTTGGGGTTTCTTTCCTCTTCTTCTTTTTATGTAGATTGTCATCATTATAGAAAGTTTGGTGAGGTTTACCTACAAGTTGGTATTAGTTTGATGTTGGACTTTATCAATGTGGGCTTTAAGGCTAGAGATGACAACAGTCACATCCATTTCAAGGGTTGAAGAATTTAATGTTGGCAAAATTTGGGTCATGTATATATATGATACATATTTAAATGTGTTAGGGTCATTATTTATTAAGCCAAATAATAAAGTGATCTGACTAAATTAAAATGTTTGGCTAAAGGCATATGTCATGAAAATAAAATTGTGTAGAGACCATAGAGCAATTTCTAATTTGATGAGGGGCCAAATTGGAAATACTAAAACTTAAGTAATTAACCTAATTTTGGTTATTTTAAGGGGTCATGGTCCCCTTCTGGGAGCACGTAGACAGAACGCAGTTACAGTCCCGTTCTTTTCTTTCTATCCCCATCAAGAGGGAAAATCAAGAGGGAAATACAGGTGCTCTTCAGGTGGAAGACCATAAGATCAATAGTGCTCTAAAAGAGACATCATCATTATGGCTAATTCAGGTACGCTTTCGCATTTAGTTTACAACATGTTTATGAATATGGAATTATATTTATGTTTGATCATTAGAATAAAGATCATAATTAATTATCAGTTTACCTAACATATGGTATTAGAGCAACCCATACTTAATTCATGTTTGTTTTCGGAAATTACATTTAATAAAATTTAGATTCTGTTTAATTCAGAATCTTAGGTGGAGAATAATCTCCAATTTTCATAAACCCTAAATTCAAATTTGGGGGTAAATTCCTAATTTTTAATCCTAATTTCGATTTTCTAAGCATTCGTTTCCTCTCTTTCCTCATCCACTATTTCTCTCTGTTTTCTGGTCCCGCTGGAAAACCTCTCTCGTTGGCCGGAAAACCTCTTTCGATTTCGGCCTCCCTTTTCCGCGTTTCCGGAGGAAGCTGATTTCGGTCTTCTCATTCGCACGTTTGCATTCTCCCGCAATTGGCTAATTCAGTGAATGAGAAAGTGAAGGGGTTCGCGGGGCACAGATGGGTGGTGTTTGTGTGCGCGATGTGGGACATGGCATTCGCAGGCACCTCTTACATGTTCGGGAGCATATCGCCGGTGATAAAGAGCAGCATGGGTTTCAACCAGAAGCAGGTGGCGTTGTTGAGCATGGCCAAGGATTTGGGTGACAACGTTGGTCTTCTTGCTGGCAAAATCAGCCTGTTTTCCCCCATTTGGGCTCTCTTTCTCGTTGGGATCTTCCAAAAATGTTCTCGGTTATGGCCTTGTTTAGCTTCTCGTCACGCACCGCATTCGGTCTCTACCTTTCTGGCAGTTTGAATCAGATTTAAGTGACAATAAATAAAGCCTAGGCCTGGAGCAATGTGGCCAACTGCACGAAATGGTTTTTAATTATTTGTTTACCAAGATGACGTGAGTAAAATACTTATATCTCCCTTACATGAAGCTATGGTGGAATTATGGCAGGAGTTCTTTGCTAACCCGTAGGAGTATATATATTTGATTTTATTATATAAATAAAATATTAATTTGTTTGGTAGTTTAATATTTTTGTGAGCAAATTGAGTCAAGAAGTTACCAAAGTAACATCTCTTGAATTGGGTAGTTCGTGAAAAATATTAAATGTTAGTGTTTGTGTATATTCATGCGAGTATTAGTCGGCCCAAAGGAAGATTAATATTTGGCCGAATTGCATATACACTTGTAATGATAAACATGTGATAATTATAAAGATTTGCTTTGTCGATGATAAATCAATCCAAAAACCGATTTGTTGTTGGACGTGCTTTATTGTCAATGTTTGATTATTACAACAAGATACCTCTAGCGAGTTAATATTACTCGTCCAAAGACTTGATATTGATGTTGCATTGGGTGTCTTGAGATGGGTTAAACCATTATTTGAATATATATTTTATTTATAATTATTTATTTTTATAATGTGAGCATAATTAATTTATTTATCTTGTTCTTAATTCAGCTACAATTGTTTCTGTATCTGCCAATTTAAATTCTGTTCTGATCCTCAAAAGTATGTTTCCCATTTTGGTCTGTTCTGAAGTCAATTTAGCGTCAGTACCTAGTAACACATGGTGGTTAGACTCAGGTGCAACTACTAACATCAGTGTTTCTATGAAGGGTTGTCTAAGCTATCGGAAGCCAATTGATTCTGATAGATGGATATATGTTGGAGATGGTAAATCGGTAGAGGTGGAAGCTATAGGGCATTTTAAATTGTTATTGAGTAATGGTTTTTATTTGGATTTGAAAGACACTTTTGTTGTGCCGTCATTTAGACGGAATTTGGTTTCAGTTTCTTATCTGGACAAATTAGGTTATTTGTGTTCATTTGGAAACAATAAGTTCAGTTTGTCTTTTAATTCAGATATTATTGGAACTTATTCACTTTTGCCTTATGATAATCTGTATTTACTTGATAATGTGACCACCTATAATGAAACCCTTAATACAGAATCACGGGGTACTAAACGTAAAATTGATGATACTCACTCAGGAGCATTATGGCACAGGCGCTTAGGTCACATCTCTAAAAATAGAGCTGAACGACTTGTGTTAAATGGAATCTTAGAGTTCATTGACTTCACAAACTTTGATGTTTTTGTTGAATGCATTAAGGACAAACAGACCAAAACGAAGAGATTAGGTGCATATAGAGCTACAGACGTCTTAGAGTTGATACATACGGACATTTGCGGGTCATTTCCTACACCTTCATGGAATGGTCAACAATACTTTATATCATTCATAGATGATTACTCACGATATGCATACTTATTCCTTATACATGAAAAGTCACAATCTCTAGACGTGTTCAAAACATTTAAAGCTGAAGTTGAAAATCAAATCAATAAAAGAATTAAGTCTGTCAGATCTGATCGTGGTGGTGAGTACTATGGCAGATTTGACGGGTCAGGTGAACAGCGTCCAGGACCTTTTGCCAGGTACCTAGAGGAGTGTGGAATTGTCCCACAGTATACCATGCCGGGATCACCTAGCATGAATGGTGTAGCTGAAAGACAAAACCGGACTCTTAAAGATATGGTCAGGAGTATGATTTGTCATTCCATCTTACCGGAGTCACTCTGGGGAGAGGCATTAAAGATGGCAACTTATATTCTGAACAGAGTACCAACTAAAGCAGCGACCAAAACACCTTATGAGCTTTGGATTGGGCGACAGCCTAGTTTGAAACATTTCCATGTGTGGGGTTGTCCAGCTGAGGCAAGGCCTTATAAGCCAAATGAAAAGAAATTGGACTCACGAACAGTAAGTAGTTATTTTATTGGTTATGCTGAAAGATCCAGGGGATATAAATTTTATGATCCCACATTAAAGACAATTTTTGAGACGGGAACTGCTACGTTCTTTGAGGATATTGAGTTTGGGGGGAAGAATAAAATCAGGAACTTTGTCTTGGAGGAAGAATCGGTAACAATTCCAGAACCGATTCAAACAGTTACTTTTGATAAAGTAAGTTCGAAACCTCCACAAGGCATTGTTAATGAACCCCTTACTCAAGATGATTTGGTTGTTCATGAATAACAAACTCAAGATCCTCAAGAACCTATGCATCATGAGCCAATAACTTTGCGGAGATCAACTAGAGAAAGAAGAAGTGCTATTTCAGATGATTACATGGTATTTCTTCAGGAACATGAGGAAAACAATGGTATGATGGAAGATGACCCAGTTAACTTCCGTCAAGCCATGCAAGGTTCTAACTCTGAAAAGTGGATTGAAGCAATGAAGGAGGAGTATAAATCCATGCAAGACAACAAGGTTTGGGAACTTGTCCCATTACCGAAGGTATGAGACCCATTGGTTGCAAGTGGATATTTAAGACCAAACGGGATTCTAAAGGTAATGTGGAAAGGTATAAGGCTCGTCTGGTAGCTAAGGGCTATACCCAAAAGGAAGGGATTGATTTTAAAGAGACTTTCTCTCCAGTTTCATCGAAAGACTCTTTTAGGACAATCATGGCTCTTGTAGCACATTATGATTTGGAGCTTCATCAAATGGATGTCAAGACGGCGTTTCTTAATGGCAACATTGATGAGACGATTTATATGGTGCAACCAGAAAATTTTGTGCAGGGAGATTCAAAGAGTATGGTTTGCAAACTGACAAAATCCATTTATGGACTAAAACAAGCATCTCGTCAATGGTACTATAAATTTCATCAAGTAATTCTCTCATTTGGCTTCGAGATGAATATTGTTGATGATTGTGTATATCACAAGTTTAAGGGGAGTAAGTATATTTTCCTGATCTTGTATGTTGATGACATTCTACTTGCCACTAATGATATGGGCATATTGCACGAAACCAAGAAATTTTTATCAAAGAATTTCGAAATGAAAGATCTTGGTGATGCGTCTTTTGTATTAGGAATTCAGATACACCGAGATCGATGTCAGGGTATTTTAGGATTATCACAAAGGAGCTATATCGAAAAAATTCTTAAAAGGTTTGGCATGCATGAATGTAAATCCGGGGATACTCCAATTGTTAAGGGAGACAAGTTTAGTCTCAATCAGTGCCCAAAAGGAAATTTGGAAATTGAGGAAATGCAAAAGATTCCCTATGCATCAGCTGTAGGGAGTTTGATGTATGCCCAAGTATGTACGTGTCCAGACATAGCATACATAGTTGGGGTTCTAGGAAGATATTTAAGCAATCCAGGAATGGACCATTGGAAAGCAGCAAAAAGGGTCATGAGATATTTAAAGAGAACAAAAGATTACATGCTCACATACAGGAGGTCAGACCAGTTGGAGATCGCTGGGTTTTCTGACTCGGACTTTGCAGGATGTCAAGATAGTTTGAACTCCACTTCAGGTTACATTTTCATGCTAGCAGGTGGTGCGGTTTCTTGGCGCAGTGTCAAGCAAACCCTTACAGCTTCATCCACTATGGCAGCAGAATTTGTAGCATGCTATGAGGCGTTGAATCATGGAATATGGCTGAGAAATTTTGTCACAGGGCTGCAAATTGTGAAAGGCATTGAAAGACCACTTAAGTTATATTGTGACAACAAATCAGCTGTATTATATTCCAACAACAACAGAAGTTCGACTAAGTCAAAACACATCGACATTAAGTTCCTAGTTGTTAAGGAAAGAGTACAGAGTGGACAGATTACCATAGAACATTTAGGGACAAACTCCATGATAGCAGATCCTCTAACTAAAGGACTTCCGCCCAAGGTCTTTCATGAGCATGTTGCTCACATGGGTGTTTTACAGTTTGAGGAATTTGTGGTTTAGTGGGAGTTAGTCATTTTCATATATTTTATGTTCTATGTTTAATTTTATATATGTATACATTATTTTTGGACATATTTGGTTATCTATAGATATGCGGTTTTCTTGTTCATTCATTACACTTTGTACATTAAGGTTATTATATCGATCTCGATAAGTTAAAGTTTGGACCAGTTGAAAATAGACGTGTACAAATCACCTTCACGTAATTTTTCATGCTACACATTTCATGATGAATCCATGTCATTTGGTTATGTTAGGATGAGTAGTCATTGTTGCTTTTAGTTGCGATGATGCAATGAAAAGCTGGTTTGGTTCTATATCCTGATATGATTAATGGACAGGACTTTTGGAATATGCTAAAGGAATATAATGGCAATCTTGAGCTCATAAAGTCTAACACATTTGTAAGGTTGTAAGGACATATATATTTGTGACCAGTGGGAGATTGTTGGCAAAATTTGGGTCATGTATATATATGATACATATTTAAATGTGTTAGGGTCATTATTTATTAAGCTAAATAATAAAGTGATCTAACTAAATTAAAAGGTTTGGCTAAAGACATATGTCATGAAAATAAAATTGTGTAGAGACCATAGAGCAATTTCCAATTTGATGAGGGGCCAAATTGGAAATACTAAAACTTAAGTAATTAACCTAATTTTGGTTATTTTAAGGGGTCATGGTCCCCTTCTGGGAGCACGTAGACAAAACGCGATTCATGATCCCGTTCTTTTCTTTCTATCCCCATCAAGAGAGAAAATCAAGAGAGAAATACGAGTGCTTCTTCGAGTGGAAGACCATAAGATCAATAGTGCTCTAAAAGAGACATCATCATTATGGCTAATTCAGGTACGCTTTCGCATTTAGTTTACAACATGTTTATGAGTATGTAATTATATTTATGTTTGATAATTAGAATAAAGATCATAATTAATTATCAGTTTACCTAACATTTAACTGGCTTCTCTTCTAAACTATCAAGGTTCTAGGGAGAATTTTACGATGTTCTTACTGGAAAATGGTATCGGGATCTAAACCAAGTTGATGTGGTGAAGATCCTTCGACTTCTCCAAGATTAAGTTAGAGTATATTTATCATCAATAATAAATATTTTCAAGTATGAATAAAAATACCTTTTTGAGCCATAGTAAATAATAGCAAAAAAATATTTAAAGATGTAACAACCTCTGTTATGAGAGATAATTTATATATTGAAGAATAAGAACATTTTAAATATATTGAGAACAAGTTAATCTATTTTAATATTATCACCTGATATTAAGGGTTAATAAGTACAAGTTTGTTCCTAAAAACATTTTTTACGACACTTTATTTAACTGTTTAAAATGTTATGAAAAACGTAATGAGAATTTGGTAGGATCAAAATTAAAATTCAGAAATTTATCAAATGCCAAAATCATATTTAAGCGTTTCTAAATTTATTAACCAAATCCCTTCACTTTTAAAATTTTATTTAAAAATAAAATAATTAATTTTTATAATTTATAATCTATTTTGTTTGGAATAATAAATTGTTTTTATTTATTAATTTTATACTTTCCCTAACTACACAAAATTAAATAAAATATTTAAAAATTAATATCATTTAGTAATACAATAAATTCCACTATTTACTAACATATTTAATAAAGGAGAAAATTGTGATATACTCAATAATTAAGTATAATTAACCTTTTAAACAATATAACTTGTTATTAAAAATAACTTAGAGTGTCACAAATAAGACAATACTATATATTTACACACATTACATTTACTCATTTCATGTATTGATATAATTTTATTCATTTGGCATTGTTATTCACTCAAGTATAATGCATATCTTATATGGATTTCGACACTTGAAGATTGTTAATGATTGAGTCTTTTTTTCTTAAAAAAAAAATTAAGAACATGGAACTCATGTGGATCAATTGATCACTCTTATAAGTGAATATATATAATTTATATAGATTCTCTTTTCAAATCTTGACGTCTTTAAAAAAAAATTGTGATAAATTAGAATTTAAAAAGAAGAATTCTTAAACTAATATAATTGTGAGATTATAAAACTAAATTCAAATTTTACATATTTTAATGTTACGAAAATTGTTATAAATATGTTTCAAAAATTTTAACTTGTAAAAAAAATTATAAATGTTTTATTTAATCTACAAATTATTGAAATAAAATAGTTTAATTAACATTTAAAACTTTAAAATTGCAAATCTTTCATTGAAACTATAAGCAATGGGGGTTTACTCGTTAAAGGTGCTTTAGTTGATATTAAATGATTACGCTTAAATTTATTAATATTAAATATTTGAAATTACTATAATCATCTCCCTGAAATTTAAAAATGTGAAAAAAATATAAATGTTTTTTGAGTTAATTTTTTATTTATGATTCACTGATATTTAATTATTTTAAATATATATAAATACTGCTTTTTTTTAATTTTTAAACTTTTAAATAACGCTAGAAATATTTTATTGAATATGTAATTTGTTCAAATTATATAGTTAAATTCACAATAAATAAATCTAGTTAATTAAAAGCTGTTATATATTTTTTTAACTTCAAATTGTAAAAATAATTATAAATACTTTATTGGAACTATGAATACTAGACACAAATAATTAAATTCAATTTTTTATAAATTAATATTAATATCAAAATTAACTTGAAATTTTAAACATTGGAAAAAAATCATACAAAAATTTTGGACTAAATTAGTAGAAAAACATAACTAAATTTATATTTACTAATTTTTTCTATTTTTATATCTAGCTTCTTGAAACATTCAGTTTTTAAAGTTTATATTTTGTTAAATTGATAATAGTTTGTGTTAAATCAGTAATTATAAATACTTATTATGAATAAACGTTTTTTAGCATGATTGAAAAAATAAATATGTTTAAATTGATATAAATTATTTTATATATAGTTAAAAAAATATATTTTATTTACTATATAGAATAACCTCTTCCCCGTTACATAATACTGGAAGAAAGAGTTTTATAAATAAAACTACGAATCAATTAAAAACATGTAGTTTGGCAGTTGTGATCATTTTAATGGGTTAAAATAATTTTTAATATGTTAAACCTATTATGGTTGTATATTTTTCTCTCAATGCTTTGTTTAATAAAATTCAAATTTATTCAAAATAATTTTCAAATTAAATTTAGAGAGATATTTAATATAATACTCTTCACTTTATTAACTTCTAATTTGAATATTGTTCTAAGATAGTGACAAAGAATTGATCTCACTAGTTGATCACCTTATTCTTTTCTTCTTATATTTTATTTTTAAACTTCTAAAATGATCGTATTCCTTTTTTTGTAAAATCTATTTTTTTATTTATTTAGGTTGTCTATCTAGTATATGATTTGACTATAGTTCTTAATTAGTGGGCCTATAGTGAGTTATTGGTCAGTATTCAATATTAGGATTTTTTTATTTTTTTTTTATCTCTTACTTGTCTTGTATAAAAGATATTAGATTAGGTTAGTTAATATGATTGAAAAACTAAATGTATCTCTCTTATTAAATGAACTACTATAATTTGTTTTCACTTTTCTTGATATTATACATCATTTTTTACTAATCACATACTCATCAGTTATTATTTATAGTAAATCTCATTAGAAATTTATCTTGGAAAATATCTAATAAAAAAAATGTCAAAGCTCAATCTACCCTTTAACTCAATACTTTAATCTTAATACATGTCCATATTTTAGCAACTAATTAAATTAAAAAGGTTAAAATCATTTTTTTTATAATAAATGAAATTCACTGTATGAAAATATAGGAGTGTTAATATGGAAGTTAACCCAATTAAAGCCAAATTAAATTGAAAAAAAATAAAACTTTTTAAAAATAAATTAGAACTAGTTTGCTCACCTAATCTATGGTGGATTGAACAGGTTCAAGTTGAATTAATAATGAATTGACCCATTTTTTTATTTTATTTTCTGCCACAAGGTTATGTAAATCTATAAAGAAAAAAATTATTTTTACGTGTGAATCCGCTTAAACTTATTTATTTGAATAAATCAATCCATTTAACTCACTTAATAATTTTAAAAAATAATATGCACTTTCAAATTAATCGATTTACCTAATTCAAATAAAACAATCTACTTAACTCACCTGTCTAAAGTGATCAACCGAATTGTAAAATTATTATTTACAAAATAAATTAACTCATTTTTAACTAATTCATTTGAACCAAGTTGGCAAACTTGACACCCATCAAAATGGAATGTTGCTAGTCCTAAATACCTGGTCCACTTCATTTTTTTTTCTTTTATTTTTATTATAAAGAAAACAAAATGAAAATTAAAAAGAATCCTATAAATAATATATTTTAAAAATAATTACTTAAATAAAAATTTTATCAATTTATTTTCTTAAAGTATACTTGTTTACATACTTGTTTACTATATTTATAAGTAGTTTTTTCTTCCCCTCCTCGTAGATTTCTTTTTTATTTTTTTCTCTTTTCTCATTCATTTCTTAATTTTTTTTTCTTACTCTTTTATTTTTCTCTCCTCTTTCCCTTATTCTTATAATTAGACTACTATATTAAAATTTAATAAAAACATGTTAAAATATAAATATTTTAAAATAAAAAATGAAACTAAAAAAATATTAACTAATTATTTTAAACTACGATAATAATAAATAAATTTCTTTATTTTGATAATAAATAAATAATTAAAAATTATTTTATCATAATAAGTCATTATTCATCTAATTAAAATAATATCAAATATTTATAAATTAAATATATTTATAAATTAAATAAATTAATAATTTAATCTAGTTAATAATTAAATATATCATAATAATTATGTTTATAAATTAAGAAACAATTTCAAGTCAAAGAGGTGAAAAAAAAATTGCAAAGTAAATTATCCTCACCCAATACTATAAATGATTCAAACGTTACTTTTTTTCAAAAACCCAATCTAACAACATACTTCTACATTAAATGAAGGAGTAAAGAATGTTTTTTTTTATATAAAATGTTTATTTTTTCCTAAAATGTTTATTTTTTCCTAAAATGTTTATTTTTTACGAGCCATACCTGCTAACTTGTAAGAGATATAAATGACACACTACTTGGTAGCAGATAAGAACTGTACAATGATAAATTGAGAGTTTAGTTATACTTATGTGATTTGTACAAGTATCGTAATGGCTAAGTATTATGCATAAACTGGTTTTTAACATGATTCCATAATCTGACATCAGTCTAGAAGAGCCAAAACTTCTTCTTTGGCACTCTAGGTGGAACATCTGGAAATTCATTCAACAAATAAAAAAATTAGCTATTGTTTGATACGATTTCTGAAGGTATAAAGATAAGACGGGTAGAAAGAAAAAAAAAATCATTTCAAATTTTAGGCATATAATTACCTCCAGTGGTGTACAATGAGTTATAGTGCACTTCACTCCAAAAGCTTAGCCATAGCTCTACAGTTAAAAAAAAAAATCATAATCACATAACTAAAAACAAACATAAAAGCAAGTGATGAAAAATAACTCTCGTGCTATGACTTCTCATGATATAATGATTGAAATACCAATTCATTATTCACCCAATAGCTGAGGTACTTGATAGTTCAAGAAATGATTTTAATTCAAGGAAAATGTTTATTGCCACTCCTATTTTTACATATTTTTTAATTCAAGGATCATTGAATCCATTGAGATGATAGAATTTGTTGTTCATTATTTGATAGTGTCTATCCAGATCTTTGATCTTGACCGAGCAACATCTCATTTTGAAAAAATTTTGCCTGAGCATTTTATCAATCACTCGAGTCATCTTCTATGAATTCTTCATGTAAAGCTCCTAATCCTGCTGAAGTTTGTCCTAGTTCATGGAAGTGGTTCTATCTGACAACTCTGAAGTTATGATACCATTCTTTCAAAGTTCGAATCATTCTTCAACAAAATTCTTCAATGACCTTATAGGAATTTGATTCCTTAACTAGCTTGGTATCTAACCAAGCTCCAAATTCGATCAGTCTAGCTCTCCATTGCCTTGGCGGAATGTCATCAATAGTGAAACAGGGTCCCCCATTTGGCTTTGAAGAGGCATTTGTCTTAGTAGGACCAAACTTGACTTCTTCATCAAGAGAGTCATAGATAGGTTCATGCCTAACTTCTGATCTCAAGGTATTGGTCATCAGAATTTTGGTTAGATCTTCATAACTGGGAACTTCTGTTTCTGACTCTCTTTGGAGGTATACTCTTCAACAATTGTAGGAGTATTCGTAAGGGTTGGAGTTATAGGAGTATCTGTAAGAGTTGGAGTTGTAGGAGTATCGGTAAGAGTTGGAGTTGTAGGAGTATTCGCAAGAGTTGGAGTTGTAGGGAGTATCTGTAAGAGTTGGAGTAAGACAAGGCTCTATAGTTATCTGAGAGTATGGATCTTGAGAGTCTTGGAAAATTGGGTCAAATGAGTCTTGTTTTTTAGGTGAAGGTTGATCTTCAAAAAAAGATTCTGGAGAAGGTATGAGGACCTTCTTGCCTTTGTCTGGTTTTGGTGTTGCTGGTCTAGACCATGGTCTGTAAGTAATGGCCGTAGGTAATGAACAGAAAGTTTGTGGTGATGGCCAAAAGTATGGAGACGGGTTCTGGAAAGAAGAGTAGATCGGAGATGAAATAAATAGGGATGAATAAAGATCTTTCTTTATTTTTATTTTTTTTTACTTTCGTTTCAATATAAGTGTCCATCTCCTGGATTCGGGCCTTGAGCCTTCTGATCTCCTTTTCTTTGGCATGAGATAGTTCTCCAAATATGATGTTTTTTCAATCTTCTTCTAACCTTGAGAGTTCTGAGAAAAATTGTTTATAGTACTTTCTTTGAGTTGAGTTGAGCTGCTGGAGCTTACCATCAGTCTCTTCAAAGTGTGTTAAGATTTTATCTATCTTCTGGTCCATTCGTTGCAAAATAGAGTTTTGGACTCTATCTTTGGAAGAACTCTCAAGGTTGAGTTTCCTCATAACCCTCAAGGTTAGAAGAAGATTGGAACATCACTATCTTTGGAGAACTATCTCACGCCAAAGAAAAGGAGATCAGAAGGCTCAAGGCCTAAATCCAGAAGATGGACGATTATATTGAGACGAAAGTCAAACAACAGAAAATAGAGAAAAATCCTTATTCATCCTTGTTTACCTCATCTTCAGTCTACTCCTCTTTCTAGAACCTATTTCCATACTTTTGGCCATCACCACAAACTTCTTGGTCATTACCTACAACTACTGTTTACAGACCATGACCTGGACTAGCAACACCAAAACCAAACAAAAGCAAGAAGGTCGTCACACCTTCTCCAGAATCTTCTTTTGAAGATCAACCTTAGACCCATTTGACCCGATTTTCCAAGACTCTAGACATGGACTCTCATCACAAGTTATTGGATCAATTTTTTGAGATATCCCATCAACATGGAATCATGCTTTCAGAGAAAAAGATCCACTTGACCTAAAAGGAAATTGACTTCTTGGGTATGCATTTCTGTCAAGGCTCGTATCAACCTCAACCTCACATTGCTGAAGAACTTAACTTCTCGGATGAAAATCTGACTGTCAAGCAAATCCAAAAATTTCTTGGAATAGTTAACTATATTAGAGAAGCTCTAAAGATTTCAGGCAATGGAAAAAGAATATTACAGACTGATGCCAATGATGACTACTGGGTAGCAGTTCTCATCGAAAAAGACAATGGAAAAAGGTATTACTGTGATCATGCAAGTGGACCGTTCAAGGATGCCGATAAACATTATCACACTACCTTCAAAGAAGCCTTAGCTGTCAAAAATGGAATAATAAATTTTGATTTTCATCTCAGAGGACATCATTTTGAAGTACATATGGACAACTCCTCCTTGTTTCCAAGAATTCTAAAATTCAAAAACAGAATGCCTCCTAATCCTCGGATCCTCCGAGTAATGAACTGATTTTTAAGGTATGATTTTTCTGTTAAGAACATCAAAGGAAACCAAAGCACAATTCCTGATTTTCTGTTCAGACCAAAGAAAATTGTCCAATTGATTTTTGACACCTATAGTCTTCCTCTCCTTTTATGGTTTAAATCTCAATCCAACAAAGCAAAGATTGTTAGAATCTATCGTCCTGGAC
The DNA here is from genome assembly GCA_963425845.1 of Sphenostylis stenocarpa. Lineage (NCBI taxonomy): Eukaryota > Viridiplantae > Streptophyta > Magnoliopsida > Fabales > Fabaceae > Sphenostylis > Sphenostylis stenocarpa. Next base: position 37,032,521 of record OY731403.1, read on the forward strand.
TAAACCCAACCACACCAGCAAATATCCTCCAGTATGCAAAATCTCGCTACTTTTACTTTCTCCATGAAACCATGAAATACAAAACCATCCCAACCTCCATGTTTAACCCTAACATTCCCTTTGGGGGAATTTTTGAATTATTCTATGACCCGGGTTAGGACCTCTGTGAACCAACACTTTGGACTATATGGTTTGATACTGTTCAATACTCCATCCCCATTGCATTAAAAACACAGACAACCTATATAATTTTGAAAGATCCCTATAAAGACAAGTTTTACTTCTGAACTCTACTCAAATAGTTCTCATCACTGTCTTGGTGGAGACAAGAGCTCAAAAAGATTTTAGACTGTCAAAGACAAAAGGGAGTGACCGAAAACTCTGTCAAAGATCTCACTTCGATCTTCATCATTCATACATTCTAAGACCCCACGATGTTAATTCCAAGTGATGAGACCTTATGAAAGGCACCTTTCACAATTTGGGGGGAGGGGGTTAAATAAAGTTTTTTCATCAAAATATCATGATTTTCTATTTCAGTTCTTATACCAACCTCAAGGTTTCCAAAGATAAAAAAGCCAAAGTTGTGCCCCATTATGGTAATCAAACTGCTTTCCGGAAGAGTAAATTACACTTTATGCAACAAAATTGCCAAATGAGAATTCTAAATAAGGGCAAATGAAACCAAACGTTACACAATCAACATTAACAACACTTGCCTCTAGTGGGATTTTTGTCAGTTGGAAGGATCTCAACATAGTAAGTGTCTCTGAAAGAGGTTACTAAACAAACTTTGGCATCAAACTGAAGAAGAAAAGCATGAGTAATCAGAAATCATTTTTAACCATAAACAACAAACAAATCCAACTAAATATGGAAATTTTAAATAAATAAATGCAGAACTTAAAAAAGACAATAGATAGTAAACCAAAATGATAACCCCAAAAGTGGAAAATTACAATGAGGAGAATAATAAATTGTTACACAACATGCGTGACACAAGTCCTTGGGCAGAGGCTTGATGGGTAGAGCCTCGTGGCTTAGCTCCCCTAATTAACTTTCTCTGAAATCTTTTACGCTATAATAGCAAATAAATATTCTAACAGGTTGTTTAAACAAAATGGTGAACCTAACAGGCTATCTACTTCATACAAAACAGAATTTGGATTGACGTAATATTTTTGGGTTCGATGTATAATCTCCCTTGTAGTCCATACACAGTTTCCGTATCTCTTGCATCTATTTTCTCAATGAGCGTACAATCTTCATGGCAACAGGTTCACCATAAAGTACTCAAGATTTAGATGGGAACCTTGGAAGGCAGGAATTAGCTCGAGTATAAGAAAATCTTTCTTCCACTATTATCTAATTACAAAGGAATTAAAGTCATACCAATGAAAAAATAAGAATTATGAGCGAGGAATGGTTGAATTGTGATTCTGGGTATGAGCCAGGAGTAGTGAAGCAGTAATAGGAATCTACCGTCTAAATGGGATGCGCCATTTAAGGCATACAATTGAAGGCCCACACAATGTGAAGTCTAATATTTATTAGGTATTTGCATCTTTCTTCCACTATTATCTAATTACAAAGAAATTAAAGTCATACCCATGAAGAAATAAGAATTATGAGCGAAGAATGGTTGAATTGTGATTCTGGGTATGAGCCAGGAGTAGTGAAGCAGTAATAGGAATCTACCGTCTAAATGGGATGCGCCATTTAAGACATACAATTGAAGGCCCACACAATGTGAAGTCTAATATTTATTAGGTATTTGCGAAGGGGTAACAATCGAAACATTCACAAATAGAATCACAAATCAATCATATAAAAGAACGTGATTCCACATTCAACTCAAAACCTTAAAGCATTAAATTTATGAATTTTTTCCACTTATATATTGTTCAACTTTTTCATTCAATCCAATATGAGATTCCAACACACTCTTGAACTCTAACAATCTCTTCCTCAAGTGTGAGTCCTTACACATTGATACATTTAGCGTGACTCTTACTTGTTCTGCGGTTCAACACAACAAAACTCGTTTTGCCTAAAAGCTTTATTAAGAAGATTTCAATAAGAAGGATTCACAATCTAAGATATATCACCTACTTTATATCGTACTTGACTAAGTCATACTTGAATTCTAACAATCTCTCCCTCAAGTGTCTTTCACATTGATACACTCCCCCTCAATTTGATAATGGCAGGCCAAGTGGTTTTTTTCTCTTGCTCTAGATGGATGAGGCAATGGGATCCTTTATTCCCTCTACTGTTCTGCTTGGTTCAGGAGGTGTTGAGTAGAAGAATTACTAAGCTTGTAGTTGATTGGAACCTTATTAGAATGGCAGGATCTAAATCATTAATTTCCATACTCATACTCTATGCTGATGACATCATGATTTTCTGCACAATATGAAAAATCTAACAAATATTAAGAAGGTGTTGCAGGATTATGGTTCAGTTTCTAATCAGATGGTTAACCGTGTCAAGTCTAAGTTCTGTGTACTAAGTTCTTGAGAAGCAGGATAAATAGATTCAAGAGTATGTACTTGGGTTTCAACAGGGATCTCTTCGTTTTATTTAGATATGTGTTTGTTCAAAAGTAAAACTAGGAAGGCATACCTGATGTCCATTATGGATAGGATCAAAATTAAACGTGCTATAAATGGAAAGGCTATCTTCTGTCATACGTGTCATACATGGGTCATGCTCTTATTAAATCAGTGATTCAAAGTATGCTCTTCTTTAGATTTCAAATTGATCTTTGGCCTGAAGCTTCATTAAAATTTTGGGATCTTGGTTCAGAATTTCATTTGGACTGAAGATAATCAAACAACGAAAACTACTGTTGCTTGGAGCATTATGTGTTATGTACATGAGGTAGGTCTTGATATTAGGTCCATTAGTGAGATGAATAAGGCTAGCATGGTCAAATTATGTTGGCATTATCTATTCTTGTGAATACTGTCATGTTATCAGCTATAAATCATGTTGTAGCTCAGATTTGGAACAGTAGAAATAGGATCATGTTTCATGTTTTATAATTTGATCATGCCATATCAGCATATTAAACACAGGATATTTTTCTGCTGTTAATTTATCTAGTTCCTTTTGTTCAAGAAGTGTGAATTCTCTGATGTCTGAATTTAAATTTTAAAAGCTTTTAATTTTACTCGTAGGTCAAGGAAGACAGAAAATATCATTCAAGTTAACTAGTATCCTCCAACTTCGGGGTGGATTAAATGCAAGGATGACACCTATCGAAAACAAGGGAATTTATCAGCTTGTGGTGCCATTTTTAGGAACTCGGGCTAAGAATATGGGATTTAAAAAGATTCTTTAGTCACTGTATATTCTTTCAATGACGATATGCTAGTTCCTTGGTGATTAAGGAACAAATGGGATAATGCTGAGTTTGGTTAAAAGAATGAATTTCCCATATCTACATAAAAGACAATAGGTGTAATAATAGTTTGGCTAATTATGGTATTGGACGTGTTGATTTTATTTGGTGAGAGGGAATTCCCCCTTGTATTTCTTATGATTATTGTACATATTTGTCGTCTTCCACATTTTAGGTTTTCCTAGTGGCCTTAGTTGAGTCCCCCACTTTTATATTTGTAACTTTTTTTTATATATGCTATCAGGAATGCTCCAGGTGATTGATACAGGTTACAGTGCTAATCTAGTTAGGATTAGCCTGCATAGTGATGCTATAACATTCTTTATTAAAAAAAAGAGAAAAGAAAAAAAAAAGAGGGAAAAAAATAAGAAGCTTGTTATCATTTCAGATAAAAGATCTGTGGAATTTAGATAACTTACACGGTCTGCAGCTGCTTGTAGTGTAACATGATCTCCCCACTCCCCTGATCTATTGGCAGACAATATGCAAATATTGAATTAGTGTTTACCATCAATGCTACATGCTCTTTAAAATCAAAGCAAATTGATCAGCAATTGATATCTAACTTTTTCATCTTCTTCAAGTAGCTTTTGTACTCCATTGGTACATAACCTTCATACAAAGTTTTGTGATGCTTTAGCTGGAGAAGAAAACAATAAAAAATGAACAAGAATATAAAATTAGTTAAGAAACAGACTGTAAGTCTCCCACTCAGAAAGCAGATTACTATTAAACACTGCCCAACAAAGAATACACGATTACACATATAGCATGAAGGGAAAAAAAGGGCCAAGAGTGAAAATGGTGCAGTGTTTCATTGAAAATTTTCTGGTGTTCAACTCAGATTATGATAGGAATAAAGTCCCTATAATTAAGGGGAGAATAAACCAGGATCAAATCAGTTCCTGAAATTTTGTTATTTTGAATAGGCTATTGTTATTCCTTTTCTGTTTATATGCTGTAAATCATTAACGTGAGAGTTAGAACAAAGTTATATTCGCTTCCTACTTACACAAAGTAACCAGAGAATAAGGTGCACTAGAAGGACTATACAACAAACACACCTGCTTTATAACCTGCCTCCTAACATGCTTGTGATAATCAGGCTTGCGGAACAGCTGATCTGCTAATGCTCGAAACTGTCAGGTAAGATTTTGCAGATGTTAGACAAAATATTATCAGAGGAAAAGGAACGTTTAACAAAAGTAGCAATGATATGAACACCCTAAGGTGGCATATAATTTCTTCTTTTTTTCCAGAAAAGAAAAAAAACCTGGCAATTCCCATCACCCTCCATCTGTAGTTCTGCCAAACCATTTGCAACTAACCTGTAGAAAAATGGAGCATGATTCTTAAGTAAAACAAAATACTTTATGCATAAAAGAAAAAAATGTAAATAATTTGGTTCACACAAACTGTGCTTTGTCCCACGTTTCTAAACCATTATCATTTTCACATAATACGCACAGACTTCTCAATTAAGTTATAACTTTAATTCAACTAGGGCTTCCTTTTCAAAAAAATGAGAAAAGAAATACAAAAGCCTCATGGAAGTTGAAAAATAGAACTATGCTAGAATTCTCAACGAGCATATTATCTATCCTCTTTCTCGTTATCACAGTAACAATGTTGAGAAGATTGAACATGTTTGCTTTTGTAAGCCTACAAACCTGATTAATTTCAATCTCAATGTAGGCAATATTGAATTTCATTGAAAAAACAAAGGGAAATATGTAAATAAAACAGTTAATTGGTGTGGTAACAAAACTAAAATAAATCATTGGATATTAAGCTAGTCTATGCAACCTTTCAGACAGCCTCTTGTGGTCTACTGTAGCATCATTTGCATCAGGAATTTCTCCATTAACGCGGGGAGTGTGCTGCCAACATACTGAGTTAGTATTTTTATCCCAATGCAGAAAAGCATAACAAGGGGTAGGTTAGCGTACTTAACATGGGATATTTGTATGAGTGATTAAATGAAAATTTTCTAATACGTATAAATAATGCATATTAATTACAAACAATTCGAGTATGTTCATCCCAATGCAGATAATAGGAGAAAAAGGTATAATAAAGGGTAGGTTAGAGTACTTAACAAGGGTATTGGTATGAGTAATTAAATGAAAATTTTCTAATATGTATAAATACTGGATATAAATTACACATCCTTTAAGATATTGGTTGAGAAAACCCTAGCGACAATTGATATATAAAGCTGAGAACAATTAATCTGTGACCTCTTCATTACAAAGCAAAGGTTTTGAAATCAGGAGAAATCCAACAAGAAGTTAAACTATAAATGTGGAACCCCTTCAACAGCATTTCTAGTACAGTAAAAGGAAATTATGTTTCAAATTCACTTTTTAATTCGATCATGGTAGAAACAAAGACGGTGTAGTGTTCCATATCTTTAAAATTATTCAACATTATCCCTTCATAAATAATTTCCACAGAAAAACTACACATTGCATATCCCAATCTTAGTTTAGGGTCAAGTTTGTAGGTAGTTTTTGCCGATTAAACATTCAGTTTGCATTGTCAAAGCATCCATCAATTCCTAAATTTGACAAGGCTATATTCATTAGTTTTCTCATGATTAAGGGGATTAAGAGATTAAGCGCTGTATGTTGGTCCATATGGAAGGAACTATTGTCCCTTAAGCATGTGGTAGGTTCAACGTTAAGTTTTAAATTTCACTTGAATAGGAAAAACAATTCGGAGATTGTTGTCACTGACTCTATCTCAATAGATTGATTTCTCGCTTATCTCCTACTTTAGCAAATTAAAAAATAAAAAACATATAATTACGGGTGACTATTAATAGGTTTAAACATGTTTTTATTCTGAATTTTTAGTTTTTAGGCAGAAAAGTTTAAACTAGAGGAATTTACTTATCACCTATCAAAGGGAGAAAATTAAAGAATTGAATCCAGCTAGTGAAAGAAGTTGGCATTCTGATCTTTACTTTATTCTCCTTACAAATTTTATTTACTTTTAACTGTCGTATTTCATATGATATGATATGATTTTAATATTTCATTGTACAAACTTTCAGTTGTTGGGGATAAACTAAAATTACCTTATTTTGTTTTAAATAAAAATTAAAATAAATAAATAATAATTTTTCGTCCCTGAAAGAGTAGACCGATGTCAAATTAGGCCCTACCTATAAGAAGCAAAGTCTTTTCTTAGTCTATGAATGTGTAAAAAGTACCATATTAAGACAATTACGTCCTGCTGTTAACCTTCATTTTGTCATTAAGTTTTAATGTTTAATGATTACTTTAACTTATAATTTTTGAAGATCACTTTAATATTAAGTTCTAAAGTTCAAAAATCAATTTGTAATTTTCACACATCTAGGAATTATATTTTTTTATTTTTTCAAAAAACTAAATTGCCATTAACTGCACGTTCAAGAAACAAAATTGTTATTTGTCCTAAATAAATAAAACTTCATAGTTTACAGGAGAAAAGACAAAATATTTAATGGATAAATACTTGATTTGGTCATTCAATATTTAAATGGTAACAATTCTGTCCTTGAAAAATCGAAAAATTTGATAAATGTGAAAAGAAAATATGAATTGGTCCTTGAACTTCACAACTTAACAATCTGACTTCTCTTAGAAAAAACAGATAAAAACTACATTGAACAACCTAATATCATATTCCTCTAAGAAAAAATATAATTTAGTATCAAATTGATCTTTAAAATTACTGGACAAAATGATTTCATAAAACATAAAGGGAACACTTAATTTTCTCACTTTTTATAAAGAATAAGAGAATTTCTGTTGGTTCAATACTTAAATTATCACTCTGTACAATTAAGAATGATTCTCATATTTCAAAATAAATAAAAAGCATGATTGTGGCATCTTACTGGAATGGAATCTAAATGTGAAAGCCTCTTTCCAAGCCTGTTGTCTGCCTTGAGATTTTCGTCCTCCGCTAATATGCTTGCAATTGTTTGGTCATCCTCTGTTTCCAAAAATATGCTGTTCAAACTTGAGCTTGAACTCCCACTTCCATTCCTCAGCTTCTCATTCATACTTTCCTATTTCTTCTTCTCAACACAACCAATAGTAACCTTCCAAAATTCAATTGCCAATTTATTCATAATAATAATATCAAATATAAAACAAAAAATCCAGTACAATATGATAAAAATGAATTGATATGAATAAATCAATTCCACAAAACAAAATGATTTCTTTTCTTAACCAAAAAAATTACCATACGTTAGAATGAATTTACAACCATTCATATACCTGCTCAACTAGACCCTTAACAATGATTTCTTCAATCTAATTATTATACAACAATTGTAAACCACGAAAGAAAAGTTAAGCCCCAGACCTCATTATTTACGAGTTAAATAGGAAAAAAAAACGCTAATTTTCGCGGCGACAGGGAAAGAAAAACTAGAGTTTGTGTGGAATAGTGAATTCACGCGTGTTTGGATTTTTACCTTGGCTAGGTTCTGTAGCAGAGGAGAAAACGAAAAGGTTGATGCCAAACCAAACACGGAAGAGCTAGATTGAATACGAGATGAACAGATGGAAGATGAAATAAATGTGGACGTTGGAGAGAATTGAAGAGAAGAAAAGTAGGTGTGGTTTAGGAGGAAACAGTTGGTTCTGGGGAAAAGGAAAAGAAAAGGAGTAAACCTACACGGCAGCGTTGCGTTAGCATGAGTTCGCCTGCCGTTTATTTTGATTTTTTCAAAATGTTCCAATTTGACCCGTCTTTTTTACTTCATGTTTTATCTAGCGCAGCTAGCACCAAGTGGTTTTAGGGGATTTTACATTTTTTAAATTTATCAAAATGAATAAATATTAAAAGGAAATTTTTAAAATATGACTTCTAATAATGACTTTGTATTTTTTAATACAACTTACCGTAAAACATGATTTTAATGTTATTTTTATGAATGAAAACGTTAATCCGTCACATTAATAATATATTTAAATAAATATATGTCAGTTTATTTATTCAAATTTATTATTCATATATAAAATTCAATATAAAAACTAAATTCATGAGACATGATCTCATTATTTTTACTTTTTTTTCACTTTATTTATTTACTTTTATTAGTTTTTATTCTGTTCCCTTCTAATGTTTGATTTTTTTTTTCACTTCATTTCATTCTTTTAACTAAAAATATTATATTAAAATTTGACAAAATAGATTTTTAATTATTTTTAAAAATAAAAATATTTAAATGATAAAAAATACTATAATTTAATATCTTATATTTAAAAAATTATATGATAAATTTAAAGTATGATAAATATTATTATTATGTTATAATTATTAAAAAAAGTTAAATATTATGTTAAAGTAACTTTTTAATAAATATTTTATTTTAAAATATATTATTTATAAGATTGATTGAATTATAAAAATCAAGCTTTTAATTTGGGATTCTAATATAAGTGAGCTAATTTGATTCTTTATGAGTTATAGGCGAATTTGATTGACAATATTTAAAAACGTTTAATAATAGATTAAAGCGAACTTGATTTATTTAATAAGCAGGTTAAACGGATTAGTGGTAGTTGATCCGTTTGTTCAATCTTAAATATTTTAATTTTTTATCTATATTAATGTAAATCCATCAAAAGAAATATTTTGATAAATAAATTCACTTAACCTAAATCATCTAATCTATCTATTTTAATAATTTTAAAAAATAAAAAACAATTAAAAAATACACATATTTAATAGACTTAATGATGTAAGTTCACTTTAATTCTTTGAAATAGGGTGTTGGATTACTTAAGAAAATATAGGAAAAATTGTCATTGGACATTAAGATAGCAAGTTATCTAGATGTGAAGATGCATTTCCAACGGTTCAAGAGAGGAGTGAATGAAATTAATATTGATTAGCAAACAACACATGAACAAGGAGTAAAAATAGGAAAAAAGAATAACAAAATGTAAGATATAAAAGATGGTGATGGTGAGGAAACACGCCACTCTTTGGACAAATGTCATATTAGGCACACTAAGTTAAGAGATAAGTGGTGAAACCGCCACTTACTTAGGAGCAAGATAAGGTCATGGAGTCTCTACCCTAGGGAGAAGATCCCCACAGAAATATGGGACAAAGGAGTATTTTGATTTCAAATGTTCAACCCTACAAAGGAGAAGAAACACCCCTTAAATAGATAGTCTTGGGGGTTTCTTAGCAAGTAACAAAAGTTCTAAAAGGGTACATTTGCAAACCTTAAAAAGTATCTTCTACAAACCTAACATGAAAGCAAGGAAAAGGCAAATGAAATGTTGGACTTCCTATGGTGATTCTTGGCTAAGACTAAGGAGGAGACCACATTTGTCTCATTCACCACCATAAAACATCTTTCTCTTTATGCTTTTGCTTTATGTTTTCCATCTCATGCACATGTGGTCCAATCCTAGCTTGCCATGTGGAAAGTCCTAATCGTCCTCTTAATCCATGCTTAACTTACAAGACACACAAATGAAACTAGATTAGCAATGTTGACTTGGGTCAAGTTAACTCTAGTAAAAAAGTCAACCCAATTCAAGGTCAACAAGTCAACTAAAATTAATTCTACTTAATTTAACTTAGGGAATTCAAATTAAGCTAATGGAAAATAAAGATAGGGTAGAACTAGAAGACTCCCCTCTTGTCATGCCTTCATCATCCTCCCCTTCTTGGAGAGAATTCGACTACAAATTCTTATACCCTACATCAAAAGGAGAAAGATCACAAACATTAAATAAGTTACTTATGTTATATGTGGATGTTAAGTCTAACTCATATGCGTTGTTGTTAATCTTCCTAATGATTTGGAAGGGACCATCTCCTCTTGGGGTAAGTTTAGACTTTCTTTGAGTAGGGAATCTTTCCTTCCTCAAATGAAGCCAAACCCAATCCCCTTCTTTGAAGATGACTTATTTCCTTCCCTTGTTAGCACTCTCTTGATGCTTGCTCACCCTTTTCTCAATTTTCCTTTTGACTTGCTCATGTAACTCTCTAATCATGTTAGCCTTAGTGACTCCATCTTGACAATTCCATGCCTCATGGGTGGGGAGGGGAAGAAGATCCATGGGAGTGAGAGGATTGAATCCATACACAACCTCAAAGGAGGAGTGGGAGGTAGTAGAATGCACAACCCTATTGTATGCAAACTCTATGTGAGGGAGAAGTTCCTCCCACTCTCTAGTATTTTGGACTATCACGCACCTCAACATTTAACCCAAGGTTCTATTAACCACCTCAGTTTGGCCATCATTTTGGGGGTGATAAGTTGTTGAAAATAGGAGCTTTGTCCCAAGATTCCCCCAAAGTGTCCTCCAAAAATGGCTTAAGAAATTTGTGTCCCTATCACTCACAATGGTCATAGGTAGGCCATGTAGTCTCACAACTTCCTTAAAGAAGAGATTTGCAATGTAAGTAGCATCATCAACCTTGTGGCATGGAATGAAATGGGCCATTTTTGAAAATCTATCCACAACCACAAGGATGGAATTTGTACCCTTCTTTGTCCTTGGTAGTCCTAGCACAAAATCCATTGAAATATCCACCCAAGGTTTAGAAGGGATGGGCAAAGGGGTATAGAGATCATGAGGTTGGACCTTGGACTTTGCTTTCTCATGTGGGGCCAATAGAAATATTCTTTTAAGACTTCCAAATTTTTGTTGGCCCCAAAATGTCCCATTAATCCCCCCTCATGTGACTCCCTAATAAGTGAAGCTCTTAAGGAACCCTTGGGTATACAAAGCCTCTTACCTTTGAAAAGGTATTGATTGAGGAGGTAGAAGTCTTTGTAAGCCCCTAGGTGGCATTCACTAACAATGGGGGAGAAATCACCATCACTAGCATACAATTCCTTAATGTGATCAAAGATAAAAAATTTGGTTTCTAAAAGGGTTAGGAGTGAATGGCACCTTGAAAGGGCACCTTGAAAGGGCATCCGCCACCACATTAATCTTTCCTTATTTATGTTTGATCACATATGGGAATTGTTCTATGTATTCAACCCATCTTGCATGTCTCTTGTTCAACTTGCTTTGGCTTTTCAAAAACTTTAGGGACTCATGATCACTATGAATCACAAATTCCTTTGAAACAAGATAGTGTTGCCAAGTTTGCAAAGTTCTCACAAGGGCATAAAGTTCTTTGTCATAAATGGAGCAATTGATGTGACTCCCTTTTAATTTCTTACTAAAATAGCCAATGGGGTGCCCTTCTTGAAGAAGCATGACCCCTATCCCTACATTGGATGCATCACACTCTACTTCAAAGGTCTTTGAGAAGTTAGGGAGGACTAGAAGTGGGGCATTGATCAATTTTTCCTTGAGAGTTTCAAAAGCTTTGTCTTGATCCTTGCCCCATTTGAAGTCCACACCTTTTTTAACCAATTCAATCAAAGGGGCAGTGCAGACCCCTAATCTTTCCCGGCATCATAATAAAGACCAGAAGACCTCCTTTTCGAAGATGGATGAAGTCTAAGAAGCCATTAGGAGAGACTATTAGGCCCCATACTAGGATAGGAGGGATTTTTGGCTCAAAAATAAGGATTTTCGCCTTTTAAGGACGAGACCGCCGTCTCGCCTTGCACGGATGGCGAGACCACCGTCTCGTTTGGCGAGACGACCGTCTCGCCACTCGCGAATGGCGAGACCGCCGTCTCGATTGGCGAGATGGTCGTCTCGACCTTGTCAGACGAGACGACCCGTCTCGACCTGACAGGTGCAAATCCCTATAAATAGAAGCGTCATTCCCCTCATTTCCAACAGTTCTTCCTCCTTCTCTCTAGACTTTTCTCCAAATTCTCTCTCTAGACCCCCCTCCGAAGCATTTCCGGAGTTTCTGAGAGTTTTCTATAGCGTTTTTGAGCGTTTTCGACATTGTAACGAGCAGAGGGCTGCCAAAAAGCACCCTAGTACTCAAAGAATTAATAGAAAAGCTTGCTTCGGAGGTTTATACTTTCTCTCTCTATCTTTTACTGCCTTATTTTAAATTACGCAATAGACATTAGGGCCATGTAGTCATAATTTAAAAATTCCGCAAATAAAGGGTAAAAGCGTATTTTTCACCGGTTTATTTATTTATCCAAAGTAGCTAGCCTATCATAGGGAACCCGAAAGGGGCATCGTAAGGGAACTAACACTTCCCTTGCACGTAACTAACTCCCTTACCCAACTCTGGTTCTAATGACCAAAGTTGGTTTTTCGAAAACCAACGCCTTTTAAACTCCTTTTCCGATGTTTCCAGTAAAAACATCGGTGGTGACTCCATAGAACCCTTAAAAAACTGGTTCTTGGTTTAGCTCGGTTATCGGACAATCCAAGAACGCTCTTTCGAAAACCTCGCCCCTAGGTTCAGCCCGGTTATCGGACAACCTAAAGGCGTTGTAACCACCAATAAAAACACGAAAATTGGAAAGTCAGAACCATCGCGTCGCTCCGACCGCCCTCGTTTTGACGGCGGCGACAGATGGCGACTCCACTGGGGAAGCCTAGAGAGTTGATCCCATTTAGTGATGGGCTAGCCTAAAAATAAATAAACTAAGAAAATAACGCTTTTACCCTACCTTGTATTATAACATGTTTTAATGCTTGGCTTTAATAACTGTTGTCTATTTATATTTATGCAATTGTTTGAAATACAAACTATACACAAACCCTTGCACACAACAGTTCCCTCTATACCCGGGGGCAAGTGAGAAATCCATAGGGAGTGGGTGGCAGGTACGGTTCGCTGTAGTGATGGCCTTGTGCCCACCAGTGTGATCGGAAACCACCACTCAAGGTGATAACCTTCCTCTTTTGGCACAAAGACTGACTATGGCCTTAGTGCTAAGCATGGTCGGAAGGCTGGAGAGTGGGGACCCTGTAATGGGGGCACCTTGGGGGTCTTAGCCTTGGTGAGAACAGTTAGAACTTACCTTCGCCAATGCACTTTTCTGCAGGAAAACCCTACCTCGTGATTAAAACGACTTATCGCCTGTTCGTGGATGTTCGAATTGTGTGTGCATCTGTTTGCTGCATTTGTCTGTTGCATAGCATAACCAAACAACAAAAAAATCATAAAAATAAAAAAAAAACGCTTTTGCAATAAACACCTTTATCTCGGACAGTCTGCCTTTTAGCTAGCTTGGTTTCAGGTTCTTTGTAAGCTAAGTAGCCACGCAGTTCGACAGAAGAGATAAAAGGCTAAAAAAATAAATCCAAAATAAATAAAATAAATCAACAAAATAATCAAAAACATTTATAAAAAGAATTTTGACAAAGTCGTATCATTCATATCGCATCATGTCATAAGTGGAAAAATCAAGAGAAAAAAATAAGTGCATAAAGAAAGTATGCATACGCATCATTTTAATAAACCCCTAAAAAATGGGTCTTAGAGGCGTTTTTTGGGGAAATTACTGGGCCCCTTTGGGTATTTACAACTTGATTCTTCACCTTTTTCTCTTCGTTTTGATATGATGTGCGTCCAAATCGGACATCTCAGTCAAAAGTTATGCCACTTTGAACATCTACCCCCTTTTGTATGGGTGCATGCATAAATACATTCATTCTAAGGAGCACTAGATATCCCTAAGACAACGACGAAAGAGGCCCCGAGCACATTTGTGACCTTCGCGACAAGGAAGGGACACGTGTACTAAGGTGTGATGGTGACTCCCATTATACTTGTCAAAAATGTGATAGGGGAGGAACCATTACATCAAGGTGGGTATGATACCCCACAAAGCGTAAGTTTTGGGGAGGGTACCTAAGTTATTGTCTTAAGGAATATCCATCTCATAAATCATTCATTTTAAACAATAAAAATCTTTTTGCATTCTAGAAAGCGGCTGGTATTCTTCATGCCCTCACCCGCATACAAAAAAAAAACACAAAGTCCCAGACACTATCATACATCATGTTAGAAAATAAAACATGATAATGTTTAGGAAAAAACAAACACTTGCATACATGCATCCACCAAACTTCATCCTCATAACATCATCTAGTAATAGACAATCGAAGAAGTGGACATTCCTCAATACCATGAAAGGAGGATTAGGGCATTCGCATGCCATGCACGGGAAGTCAAAAAGAAAATAAATAGAAATTCTAACCTGCCTATGGGTTCATTTAGGCTTCTCCACTTTAAAAAGAAAATGTACTTCATTGCATTGAGGAATGTACATTGTCTAGATGAAATAAATAAAATTGTTTGTTTTCATCATCTCAACCGTCTATTGCATTCATAAATTGCATTCATTCTCACTTTAATAATAATAAGATAATAAAAAGAAAGGATTAGTCGATGTGCTTTCCACGAATCGAAGTAGGATGAAGAACAAACCTTTTGTCGTCAAGTTATCTCCAACGGTTGATCTGCCTAAGAAGGATAATAAGCCTCAACCGTTGGTCATCTGAGTAAAAAAGGAAAAGGGGGCAAGGATGCCGTTACATTTTGTTCACGCCTCGAATCGAATAGGGTGGTACCATGGAGATACCAAAAACATCGCCCATTAACAAGGATATCTCCAGCATAGCCGGCATTGGGGGGCAGGATTAGAAGTGGAAGAATCTATTCCCCCAAGGAGCTGTAAGATGACGCTCCTACAAATAAAGAAAAAATAAAAAGACCGAAGAAAAACATAATCCAAAGAGGAAACTGAGTAGACTTTGGATTCACGACGCTAAGGCAGTTCTCTCAATGCTTCACCAAAGAGACAAACTAACGGTAGGCGACAAGCTGGTCACGATTTGAGCTAAAACGACATTCGGATCAGCAAGTCATTTGCCCTACCTTGAATGGATGCGACTGAAAAGGACCTTTGAAATATCTTTTGCCAATATGAAAAGACTTCCTCGACAATATGAAGGTGACCCACATGATGAGGAAATATGGATGCCGCCCAAACCAAGGGCTCATTAGAAACTCTCAAGGAATAAGGGAGCCACCAAATTTTAAAGACAATCCTTTAAAGCATGGCCTAGGGCATGACCCTACAAAGGATCAAGCTACATGGAGAAAAGGGTAGTCTCCCCTCTGCAGCTCGAATCAGATTTTCCCAAACAAAGGGGTTCAAGCGTCAAAAACGACTTTAGTCATTAGGTGTTCTCCTTCTGATTCTTAGGGTTTGTAAATCCAATGACTATTAGAGATTACTCCTCGGGGCTAGCCCGACCCCCGAGCATTGTAGGGCACACATTTCCCTATTAATTACAAAGAATGTCACTCTTACTATCTGCTTCTCTTCTTGCTATTAATGTCTAAACCTCATTAATAACCATGTTTAAACAAACGTTTTCAAAAGTGCGTCAAAGTAACCAAAATGCGCCATTGACCAAAATAAAAGTCAAATCCATCACCACTGATTGACTAGAAGCACAAAATAAAGTTTTACCTCGTCATAAGTAAAGTCGTATTTCGCCAATGTTGTGCAAAAAGAAAACAAAAATAAAACGAAGCTCATAAAAGCTAAAGGCCAAAAAGAGAGGGCAAGATACCCGATAAGAAACCCACAAAGGGGGCTACACAAAAGTTAGGGTAAACTCGCTAGGAAACCTGAACAACCATAAAGGGTAGCCTAGGCAAAAATTAGGGTTACAAAATAAAGTCCGCTAGGTTTCCCAAAGCAAGAAAATGAAACCTAGATAAAAGTTAGGACATAGTACAACATCCTAGGCTGAAAACCCAAAGGGTAGAATAGGGAAGTCAATCAGTCATAGCAAGCGTCATACAATAAGACGCCATTCCATAAACGAAATGTTTGCCTAAACTAGCCTAAACATTATAACCAACCTTGGCTAGCCGTGCTTACAAAAACCATTTTTTGTCAAAATAAAACAATTCTAAAACACAAGCCTTTGAATTAAATATCCTCTTCTTTCTCTTCTCTTGACCCTTACCACTACGACATTCTAGTAAGTAGTAGGGAAATGTGGAGATAGTAATTAATAGGAGGATTGACATCCCCAAGGAAAGGGAGGGGCGCACTGACATGACAAGTCGCTCTACAATTAACACAATCATTCTTCGGTCATGAAAAAATCGAGACGGCAAAATTGGTACAACCTATCATGTCGACAAAGCACATAACATCAGAAGCTCATCAGAATTAAAAGCACATTGGTTAATCCTTTTGAAAAATTAATTGAAATAGTATTATAGGATGCATATCACAAACATTGCATACATGCATAAGGTCCTTTCTCTCAAAAAGAAAAGAGAAATGAGAAATGAGAAAAATAAAAATAAAAATAATGTCTGCTAGGAGATTCTTAGGCAAAAGTTAGGGTAGCTCGCTAGATTGAAAACTCGCAAAGGGCGGTCTAGGCAAAAGTTAGGGCATTCATAAAAAAGGAAAAAGCCCGCTAAGATATCCTAGGCAAAAATTAAGGCAGCCCGCTAGACCGAAAACCCCAAAAAAGGCGGTCTAGGAAAAAGATAGGGCTAAACCAAAAAATGAATAAAAGAAAGGGGCCCTTCATCATAATCATAAAAAGTCCAGCAGGAGAATGCCAGTCACTTTTCCAGATGCATCAATCAAAAAGAATAGATTGTATTTAGGGCATCCACACACAAGTAGTCACACAAAATGACTTTATGAAGGTAAAAAATGAAAGAAATAAAAATTACTTCAGACAAATAACAAAAAACGAAAAGCATTCATGCATATAAGGAGACTAGCCCCATGTTTGTGATTGAAAACAGGATCACTGAGACTAAGTCTCCAAATAATGTCCTCAAGAAAACAGAGCAAGTCGTCAAACAAGCAACTCAACAGAATAAGAGCTTCCAAAAATCAAGAGCTCCAGCTACCATCCTTCTACCCAGAAAAAAAAGGCACATATAAGAAGTCTTCACACATTGCTCTCCCTCAAGAAAGAAGAGCGAGTTGTGGTCATCAAATAACTCAGAAGAAATAAGAGCTTCCAGAAGCCAAGACTCCAACATTTTCCCGTCACCCAATAAAAGAGGGCACAATCATCAGACATCATAAAAGAAAAACCAACGGAAAGACTTAGTCATCCCCAAGAAGATCCCTGCCTACTCTGAAGGCAAAACAAAAATACTCCTCACGGCTCAACATTACCACCACATGAGTCATCGAGCACACCCACCCAAAGTCTCCTCCACACTCCCCAATGGAGAATAAAGGCTTCAAGAGCCCATCATCATCAACAGTCAAAAGAGTCCAAACCATTAAGGGCTCAACAAAAAGAAAGAAGAGAAAAGAAGAAAGAAGAAAACTCTTGCATCCCCAGCGGATGTCCAAAAGAAAAGGCAACAATAGAGAAGGCCGAATAAAAATCCTCAAGTGGATCTCCTAAAAAAATCTACAAAAAGGAACTAGAAATTCTCATCCTCCAGTGGAATAAGAGCCTCACAAGTTTAGCTCGCATCAACATCAATCAAGGAGCCAAGACTCCATCCCTAGAAAATAAAAATCAGATCCCCAAGAAGTCAACTAAATTCCCTGGTGGATCCCCAAAGAAAGAAAACTTTATCCCCTGCGGATCCCCAAAAATAAGAAAAAGCCTGCGTGCATAAAAGAAAATAAAAAGTAAAAAGGCTTACGCATTATCCCGAAAAAGCCAAATTTCAAATCGCGATAAAAAAGAGGTAAAACGCGGAAAAAGGCAAAATCAAATAAAAATCCTTGCTCCCTAAGTAGGTCTACTCAGATAAAAGGAAAACAAAGAAGGAATCAGAAATTCCATTCCTCCAACAGAATAAGTGCATCACATCAATTAAGAAGTCGAGACTCCATTCCCCCAAAGGGCTACCAAAATTTGACCCCCGGAAAGTCAACCAATTACCCGGTGGATCAATAAAAAAGAAAGATCATCTCAGTGAGCCTACTGCAAAGGCAAAACTTCAAGTTTATCCTCAGAATGTCATTTGCCTACGCATAGGCAAGACCTGCCAAGCAAGAGCTAGCATCCCCATAACGGAATATCAGCCTAGTCAACAAATGCAGCCAAAAGTCTTCACTTCCGATGAAGCATCTGCCTACTCAAAGGCATTACCAGAAACTCAATGGAGTATCTGCCTGCTCAGAGGCACCATCAAAATCAACAAATTTTTCAATGGATATCTGCCTACTTAAGAGGCCTTACCAAGATCAACAATCCCCAGAGGATTCCTGCCTACCTAAGAGGCACTCATCAAAAATCCCCGACAACCAGCAAAGTCGGATGACCACTATCAAAAGGATCAAAACAAAGAATCCCCAGCAATCAACAAGCTGGATGACTGTCGGAAGAGCCGAAAATTAAAGAATCCCCAGCAAACCAACAGAGCTGGATGAACACCAACAAAATCCCCGGCATAGACCGGACGACCAAATCAACGACAAGAGAACACATCTCAACACCGGCGCATGAGCTAGAGCAGTAAGCCGCCACCACAGCCAAAGGATCGGCTACCGCAAGAAGGAGCATCCGGAGGCATAACACCAGATGGGGGTGTGTACTCATCAGGCCTTAAAAAAGGGGCTTACCAGACGGGGGTTCATACTCGTCAAACACCAGATGGGGGTGTATACTCATCAGGCCTTACAAAAGGGGGCTTACCGGACGAGGGTTCATACTCGTCAAAACCAGATAGGGGTTCGTACCTATCAGTTGAAAGGATTAGCTATCGCCTGAAGAAGCATCCTGGAAGCACACTTTTTCCCGGAAGATCAACCGCCACAAAGACGAAAAATCTAAAGGACAACCGGGCAAGAGGGTCAACTCCTTTACCCTCCAATCGATCTCCTTGGCACAGCAGGCCAGCAGTCGACTAGTCGGGTAAAGGGGGGGCAGCTGTAGACCCCTAATCTTGCCCAGCCTCATAATAAAGACCAGAAGACCTCTTTTTCGAAGATGGATGAAGCCTAAGAAGCCACTAGGAGAGACTATTAGGCCCCATACTAGGATAGGAGGGATTTTTGGCTCAAAAATAAGGATTTTTGCCTTTTAAGGACGAGACCACCGTCTCGGATTCGAGACCGCCGTCTCGCCTTGCGCGGATGGTGAGACCGCCGTCTCGTTTGGCGAGACGGCCGTCTCGACCTTGTCAGACGAGACGGCCCGTCTCGACCTGACAGGCGCGAATCCCTATAAATAGGAGCGTCATTCCCCTCATTTCCAACAGTTCTTCCTCCTTCTCTCTAGACTTTTCTCCAAATTCTCTCTCTAGACCCCCTCCGAAGCATTTCCGAAGTTTCTTAGAGTTTTCTAGAGCGTTTTTGAGCGTTTTCAGCATTGTAACGAGCAAAGGGCTGCCAAAAAGCACCCTAGTACTCAAAGAATTAATAGAAAAGCTTGCTTTGGAGGTTTATACTTTCTCTCTCTATCTTTTACTACCTTATTTTAAATTACGCAATAGACATTAGGGCCATGTAGTCATAATTTAAAAATTCCGCAAATAAAGGGTAAAAGCGTATTTTTCACCAGTTTATTTATTTATCCAAAGTAGCTAGCCTATCATAGGAACCCAAAAGGGGCGTCGTAAGGGAAATAACACTTCCCTTGCACGTAACTAACTCCCTTACCCAACTCTGGTTCTAATGACTAAAGTTGGTTTTTCGAAAACCAACGCTTTTTTAACTCCTTTTCCGATGTTTCCGGTAAAACATCGGTGGCGATTCCATAGAACCCTTAAAAAACTGGTTCTTGGTTTAGCCCGGTTATCGGACAATCCAAGAACGCTCTTTCGAAAACCTTGCCCCTAGGTTCAGCCCGGTTATCGGACAACCTAAAGGCGTTGTAACCACCAATAAAAACGCGAAAAATTGTAATGTCGGAACCATCGCGTCGCTTCGACCGCCCTCGTTTTGACGGTGGCGATAGGGAGGTTATAGTGCAAAGTTTGGCACAAACCTTCTATAAAAATTAGCCAACCCATGAAAAGACCTCACTTCACTCACATTCTTTGGTCTTGGCCAATCCTTGAGGGCCACCACTTTTTCTTGGTCCACATGGACCCCATGTTTATTTATTTTGAACCCTAGGAAGATCACATGATCCATGCCAAAAATGCATTTTTCTATGTTAACATACAAGGACTCCTTCCTTAAGGTCTCTAATACACTCCTCAAATGATATGCATGTTCCTCTTTGGCCATACTATAGATGAGAATATCATCAAAGTAAACCACTACAAATTTCCCAATAAAGTCTCTAAGAACATGATGCATGAGTGTCATGAAGGTGCTAGGTGCATTGGTCAAGTCAAAAGGCATAACCAACCACTCATACAATCCAAACTTAGTCTTGAAAGAGGTTTTCCATTCATCACCTTCTTTGATCCTTATAACCTCTTTGATCCTTATTTGATTATATCCACTCTTCAAGTCTATTTTGGAAAATATGGTGGTACCATGCAATTCATCCAACAAGTCATCTAACCTAGGAATGTGATGCCTATACTTAATGGTGATGTTGTTGATAGTTCTACAATCAATGCACATTTCCCATGAACCATCCTTTTTTGGGACAAGTATCATGGGCATTGCACAAGGACTCATGTTATGTTGCACCCAACCTTTTTCTAACAACTCGTCAACTTGTTTTTGGATTTCCTTAGCCTCCTCAGGACTTGCTTATAGATTGGACTCTTTGGTAAAGAAGCACCTTGTACCAAATCAATTTGATGCTCTATTCCCCTTTAGGGTGGAAGTCCCTTTGGGTATCTTGAAAAACATTTTTAAAATCCTTTAAAACTTGGGCCAAATCTTGAGTACAAGAAGAGGTGGTTTCTTAGAAGGATGGGGAAGGGCTAGTGGGGTAAGCTAACAAAACTTGTTTTTGAGCAAGCATTACCTTTTTCACTCTCTTGTGGGAGAGTATCATGCTCTTCTTGGTCTCTTACTTCTTTTCAGCCACTTCCTCCTTCTTTTTCTTAATCATGTGAAGTTGGTCCTCATTAACCTCTTGAGGGGACAAAGGTAAAAATGTGATCTTTTTATCTTGGTATTCAAAAGAATATTTGTTGGTATGGTCATGATGAAATTTTTTTTTTACCAAATTGTCATGGCCTTCCAAGTAAAATATGTGTAGCTTCCATAGACACAACATCACACAAAACCTCATCCTTGTATTTTTCCTATTGAGAGGTTGATGAGGACTTGCTTGTCCACTTTAATTTCTCCTTCTTCACTTAACCATGAGAGTTTATAGGGCTTGGCATGGGGGATGGGTTTCAAACCAAGCTTGTCCACAACCCTCTTGCTGGCCACATTCACACAACTACCTCCATCAATGATGAGGGAGCAAAGTTTGTCATTGATTAAGCACCTTGAGTGAAAAATATTTTCTCTTTGAGAGTTTTCAAAATGTTTAGGTTTTTGGCCTAGCATGCACCTTATCACACAAACCTTCTCCTTCATGAGGTTTGATTTCATCTTCACTTGAAGAAGAAGAACTAGAAGAACTCTTAGGGGATGGGGGAGAAGAATGCTCACTTTCTACTTCTCCTTTTGGGTTCAAGATCATAGTTCTTTTTGTTGGACAAATGGAGGCTATGTGACCATAACCTAAACATTTAAAACATTTGATGGAACTTGTTCTTGAACCTTGAGAAGAGTTAGGAAGGTCTTTAGGAGTCTTAGTCGAATTCATCCTAGGAGTTTCTTGAGAGGTTCTGGAAGGTGGTTTTTCAAACTTTCTTTCTTTCCCTTTCCAACTATTAGAGTAGTAGTCATTGTAAGTTGCACTTCTCTTGCCCTCATTTTTCTTTTTCAATTGATTTTCAACTTTTAAGGCCAAGTGTAAAACTTTGTGAAATTGGTAGTGCTCATACAACTCTACCACATCTTGAATTTCCCTTCTCAAGTCACTCACAAATCTAGCTACCTTTTCTTCCTCAATTTCATTTTGGAGTCCCACTTTAAGGAGCAAGGACTCCATCATCTTTGCATGCTCACTCACACTCATGGTTCCTTGTTGAAGCCTTTGGAGCTTCAAAAATAGTAGGAGGGAAAAAAATGTTCGTGCATTAAAATTTTCAAGTCCATCCAAGAAGCCGCGAATGGCTCTTGGTTTATAATGTCCATACATTTTTTATGCCACCAAGTCATGACATAATCCTCAAATTCTAAGACTACGAATTCTACTTGCTCTTGTTCCCTCATTACATGAATGGTACAAATTTGGTCCACTTTTTGCTCCCACTCCAAGTAGATGTTGGGATCTTCTTCTCCTTTGAACTTTAGAATCTTGATTGGTGGTGGTTGTCTCCTTGGAGGGGGATGGCGCCTCCTCCTTCCTCCATAATCCTCATAAGTGTCTCTTGAAGACGACCTCCTCCTCCTCCTATCTTCCTCCCTTAGTTCAAGCCTTTGGATGTGTTCTCTAAGCATCATCTCACTTTGTCTTTTATCTTCCCTTAGTTGTGCAATGGTCTCCCTTCTACTCTCTTCTAGTTGTTGCACAAGTTGAATCAAACTAAGGTCTCCTTATTGTGCAAGAGGAGTGATGGTGGGAGGTGAATAAACTTCATGTGACTCTTCCTCCTCTCTTTCTTCCAAGATAGGAGACAAATTTTCACCACCTAGGTCCATATTACTCAAACCAAAAACAAACACAAGAGTTAGTACAAGTATGAGTTAAAAACTGAGGCAATCCCCACCCCACAATGCAATTTCCCAAGTGTTTGGATGCACACTCCCAACAACACAAGGTTAGGCTATCACTCTCACTTCTCAAAGGGTGGAAATCACTCCAAAATTTTGAAAACCTTTTCTCACCAAGCAACTTAGGTCACAATTTTCACCAACTAGAAGGCCAAAGAAAAGAAAACCAGCAAGGACAAAAAAAAGACCCTAAGACAAGCAAAAAAGCACAAAAACAAGAAAACAAAACTCTAAGAAGGAAAATTTTTAAGACAAAACTTTAGCAAGACTAACACAAGAAAAGCACTTTAAAAGACTCTATGAAAAAATATTTGATCATGCCCTTGAACAACTTAAATCATGCACATGCCAAGGAAGACAAGAACCACATAGTTTTTATGGAACTAATTTGCCAATATCACCATGTAACCCCCTTCTAGATTACATTTATAAATCCTAATTTCTTATCTAATTTAGTAATATATCACAGTAATAGAAAATTTTAAGTGAAGTTCTTCATAAAGTCATACTTATTTATTATACAATCCCCAACCTATGCTCTGGATTTTTTTTGCATCTGACATCTATCTTTTGAATTCTACATTCCTGCATCACACGTCACCAACATTTGGGATTGAAAATATTTATGGGGTTAGACATTTAATTTTACCCACAACAAACAAAGCAAACATTCATACGATAAAATCAAACAATGAAACATTCCTTCATAATAAGTTCATAACTACATATAAATATACAACCATATATAATTTAATTCAAAAATTAATTATGAGAAACAAATAAATCAATCATAGAAACATAATAAAGAATATCATACAAATCATGAATAATCTACAATTTCATCATGCAATATATTTATGATATGCACATGTGACTTAAAACGTAAAACTTGAAAATCATGCTCTTGACTCAAAATCTAAAAAAAATCATTTTTGACTCAGTGCTCCATGGAGACTCATATGAGTGTCTAGTGGAACCAGAGCTTATCATCACCCTGTCCGGTGATTCGGCAATGCCCCACTAAATGCAAACAAGTAGACAGTAGTCGGAGTGTCAGTGCACCAGACATGCTACCATGACACATAATCAAATAAAGACTGACCACTTATGGAATTGCTCATGCCCAAACACTCCCTAGACCAGAGGTCCATCCCCATAGACTAGAGGTCCTGTCTTACCTATTCTACTCCCCCATTTACTATTAGAGATTCTAGTAGCTCGATTCTCAATAATTCATTCTCATACATTCTTTGTCTCATTTGGCCGACCATTTTCATAGTCATATTCCACTACCAAATGCTCTTGATAGTAAATTGACTCACAAAAATATTTTCAAAATTCTGTTTTGCACATCATTATTACTACCAACCCTTGGTAGCAACTTAAGATAAATTTCCAAATACTTTTCTGTAAATACTTTTGTGTGAGTTCCAGAAAACATTTCATGCACTATGTTTATGTCTTGTATGAAATAAAACAGTCTATAATCAATTAAGTACTTCGAAACATCTCATTCATATATTCAAAATTTCAATTGAAATTCATAATTGCTTCAAACAAAACAATTTCTATTAATACTCTATTATGTAGGGTTCAGTGTTTTGTCCATTTCTCGAGTTCTAGACCTCCTTTTAAGATGATTCCAATTGTGTTGGAAAGACAAGATGATAACCTATAACTTTGATGAAGGCACTATCCTCAAATTCGAATGTTTACTAAGTCGTTTTCCTATTAAACAAAGAGAGGGTAATATACTATTTGTCTCTATCTCGATTATACCCTTAACCTTTTTCAAAATTCCATTTATGTCCCTAGGTTGTAAAATAACCATTTTACCCTTGAACATTTCCTATAATTCCATCCATGTCACTAAAATGACTGTTTTACCCTTGGACATTTTCTGTAATTTCATCCATGTCCCTAAAATGACTATTTTACCCTTGGACATTTTCTATAATACCATCCATATCCCTAAAATGACTATTTTACCCTTGGACATTTTCTATAATTCCATTCATGTCCCTAAAATGACTATTTTACTGTTGGACATTTTCTATAATTCTATTCATGTCCCTAAAATGACTATTTTACCCTTGGACATTTTCTATAATTCCATTCATGTCCCTAAAATGACTATTTTACCCTTGGACATTCTCTATAATTCCATTCATGTCCCTAAAATGACTATTTTACCCTTGGACATTTTCTATAATTCCATTCATGTCCTGGAGCCATGATGAAATGACCATTATACCCTTAATCTTTTTCAAAATTCCATTTATATCCCTAAGATGTGTAATGACTATTTTACCCTTGATCTTTTTCAAAAATTCTCACCTAGTCCCTTTCTTCTTCCTTTGCTCCCTGTAAGCCATTTTCAAATTCCAGATTTCCAATTTCTCAATTTAAAGTACCCAAATTAGTTCTAAATCAAAATTAAACATGCAATATGTCCAAATTAAGTCAAAAACAACAATTTTACTATATAATTCATCCTTAATTTCAAGAATTTCATCAACATTTAAAACTTTGCAAAATATGAATAGTAATCACCTCCTACGCCATTTTCAAAATCCAGATTTCAAATTTCTCAGTTTCAATTACCCAAATTAGTTCCAAATCAAAATTAAACCATAAGCATGTTCAATTTAAGTTAAAAACAACAATTATATTATATAATTCATCCTTAATTTGAAGAATTTCAACAAACATTTCAAACTTTCAATCAGTGAATCAACCATCAAATTCAGACATTTTGATAAAATTAAACATCTACCCCCACTACTACAAAATATACTTTCAACGTCGCCATTTAACGTCGGTTAAAGCTAAGCCGACGTTAAATACACTTTCCACGTCGGTTGGTTAAAAAACGACGTTGAAAGTGGAATGTTGGACACATTCTACGTTGGTTCTTAGTCAACCGACGTAGAAAGCACTTTCCACGTCGGTTCTAGATGAACCGACGTTGAAAGTCTTTTAATTTAGACATTCAACGTCGGTTCCCAGATGAACCGACGTTGAATGTGTTTTCACCCAAAAATTCTCTTAATTTCAAGAATTGTCACTGACAGGATTCGAACCCAGTATTTTAGAGTTGAAAATTGATACTCCAACCACTAAACTACTGTAATTTTCTCGATAATAACTTACAAATTAATTATATTTATATACAAATAAATATATATCCGTGTAAATATATATTTATTTATATATATTTTCCGGAAAGTGTTTTTATTTTTTTTCAACCAAAAATTTACTTAAGTTCGAGAATTGTCACTGATAGGATTCGAACCCGAGTATTTTAGAGTTAAAAGTTGATACTCCAACCACTAAACTACTGTAATTTTCTCGATAATAACTTACAAATTAATTATATTTATATATAAATAAATATATATCCGTGTAAATATATATATTTTCTGGAAAGTGTTTTTATTTTTTTTCAGCCAAAAATTTACTTAAGTTAGAGAATTGTCACTAACAGGATTTTTTGAACCCGAGTATTTTAGAGTTGAAAATTGATACTTCAACCACTAAACTACTATAATTTTTTTATAATAATTTACAAATAAATTATATTTATATACATATAAATATATATTTGTGTAAATATATAAATATAGAATATATAAATACAAATATATTTATATATTTTGATATATTTAAATATATTTATATAGTTATATAGTTATATATTTATATGTTGGATGGGAAGGCGCGTTCGAGGGTGAAAGTGAGATTGACTCTCGCTTGAGTGAAAATACGTTAAAACTCACTGAAATTCACTCGTTCAAGCCTCGTTTGAGCGAAAATTGGTATTTTTCGCTTGAGCGAATGATGCGTTTCTCATATTTATTTTATATCATTAATAAATTATAAATATTATATTCTGTCATTAAATTACAAACCCATATAAAGAGACTCGCTCACAAATTTGACATCAAATTTTGAAAACTCACTCGACAGACTTTCACCTTCGAGCGTGCCCTCACATCCAACATATAAATATATAATTATATAAATATATCAAAATATATAAATATATTTGTATTTATATATTTATATATTTATATATTTACACGGATATATATTTATTTGTATATAAATATAATTTATTTGTAAGTTATTATCAAAAAATTCGAGTAGTTTAGTGGTTGGAGTATCAGCCTCCAACACTAAGGTACTGGGTTCGAATCCGTCAGTGACAAAAAATTAATTTGGTAATGCTCTAAACTTTAAAAAAAGATGATAAATAATAAAAATATAATATAAAAGAGAGAGGGACCTAATAAAAATATAATATAAAAGAGAGGGGGGATTTCTAGATAAATAGAGAGAGGGGAGAGGGGTTGGAAATAAATAAAAAATTTCGATTTGAAAGTCGGGACTTTCAACGTCGGCTCTGGAACCGCCGTTGAAGGCCTTCCGAACCGACTTGGAAAGCCTTATTTGTAGTAGTGCCCACACCTGATTTCTCCAAAATCTTATTACTCTCTTAATTTCTTTTGCTCCTTTTTCCTCCTTTCTCTCGAATTCTTCTTCTCGAATTTTGGTGCCTCTCTCGTTAGTTCTTCAAGTTGTGGGAATTGTGTTTTGGTGTAAGTAAGTTTCAAATTTCCTCCTATTTATACACTTATCTTACCGACTTAAATTGCTTCTCGACTTAAATTGCTTCTCGACTTTTCTTCACCGCCTTAATTCTTCACCAACTTAATTCAACCGCCTTAATTTCAATTGTATATTAAGGCCATAATACCTTCTCTTTCTCTCTTTGTGTTTTTTGTGATAAGGATACTCGTACATCATTTTTTTTATTTTTTTTTATTATTATTTTTTAATATATCCTTTCTTCTCATAAAAAGTTTACATAATATTTATATAATAATTTGTAGGAACTTGAGCAAATAATTAATTATAGAAATTGGGATGTTACAATTCTCCCCCAATAAATAAATTTCGTCCTCAAAATTTTTGTCACCATTTATTCAAGATACTTTGCTTTCACTTTCTCTTCTAACCCCCATGTAGCATCGCCTCTAATGTCATCTCATATAACCTTGACCAATTAAATAGTTTTCCCTTTAGATGCTTAATTCTCCTTTGTTCAATCTTAACAGAACTTGGTTCAAAGGTGAGGTTTTCCTTCACCTGTACTTGATCAGGTTCCATGACATGTATTGGATCTAAAATATACTTTCTCAATTGTGACACATGGAATACATCATGAAGATTTGAGAGAAAAGGTGGTAAGGCTATCTGGTATGCAACATTTCCAACCCGTTTTGTAATTTGATAAGGCCCAATATATTTAGGGGAAAGTTTATTAGATTTAATAGTTCTGCCAACTCCCATAATTGGTGTAACTTTCAAAAATACATGATCTCCTTCTTGAAATTCTAAAGGTTTCCTTCTCTTATCAGCATAACTTTTCTGTCGACTTTGAGCAGTTCTCATCTTCTCTTGAATTATTTTTACCTTATTCGTTGTTTGTTGGATTATATTTGGTCCTATTAATAAATTTTTACCATCCTGATACCAAACTAAAGGT
This sequence comes from Sphenostylis stenocarpa, assembly GCA_963425845.1. NCBI lineage: Eukaryota > Viridiplantae > Streptophyta > Magnoliopsida > Fabales > Fabaceae > Sphenostylis > Sphenostylis stenocarpa. The sequence continues at coordinate 37,061,093 of OY731403.1, forward strand.
GTCCTACACTTTCGCCCATAAAGTGCTGCATAAGGGGCCATACCTATACTAGAGTGATAACTATTATTATATGTAAATTCTACTAAGGGTAAAATTTCATCCCAACTAGATTTTTCTTCTAATACACAAGCTCTTAAAAGATCTTCTAATGACTGGATGGTTCTTTTAGTCTGTCCATCAGTTTGAGGATGATAGGCTGAACTGAGATGCAATTTACTTCCTAAAGTTTTTTGGAATTCTTTCCAAAATCTAGATACGAATCTGGGATCTCTATCTGACACTATACTAGTTGGTACACCATGTAGTCTAACAATTTCTTTGATATACAATAATGCTAATTTATCTAAAGAGTACTTAATATTAATGGGAATGAAATGAGCAGTTTTTGTTAACCTATCCACAATCACCCAAATAGAATTGTAATTTCTAGAAGTTTTGGGTAAACCCACCACAAAATCCATAGATACACTATCCCATTTCCAAACTGGAATTTCCAATGGTTGTAATATGCTAGAGGGTTTATGATGTTCTATTTTAATTTTCTGACATGTTAAGCAACGGGCAACATATTCTGCTACGTCCTTCTTCATTCCAGGCCACCAAAACATTTCTTTCAAATCCTTATACATTTTAGTAACTCCAGGATGTATATTTAATTTACTTTTATGTCTTTCTTCTAAAATTAAATCCTTAATTTCTTTATTATCTGGCACACATTCTCTATGCTTAAATCTTAATATATCATCCATCCCTAAATTAAAATCTCCAAGTTTATTAGTCCCTATTAATTTTCTCTTTTCCAATATAAACTCATCATCTCCTTGTTTGTCTCTTATTTTATATAAGAACTCATTATTAATAGAAATCATTCCTAATTGTATTCTATCATTTTCACTAATAGTGTATAAATTCAAATCTCTAAATTGTTCTATCAATTCCATCTCTTTAATCATCATAGTTGAAACATGAACAATTTTCCTACTTAAGGCATCCGCTACTACATTCGCTTTTCCTGGATGATAAAATAACTGGAAATCATAATCTTTTATAAATTCCATCCATCTTCTTTGTCTCATATTCAACTCTTTTTTATCAAATAAATATTTCAAACTCTTATGATCACTATATACATCAAATTTAGATCCATTTAAATAATGTCTCCAAAATTTTAAAGCAAACACTATGGCTGCTAATTCCAAGTCATGGGAAGGATAATTCATTTCGTGCGGTCTTAATTGTCTAGAGGCATATGTCACCACTCTCTTATTTTGTATTAACACACAACCTAGTCCTTGGTATGATGCATCACAATGTACTTCATATGGCTCTATAGGATCTGGCAATATCAATATTGGGGAAGTTGTCAATTTGTGTTTTAACTCTTGGAAACTACTTTCACACCTCTCACTCCAAATGAAAGGCTGATTTTTCCTTGTTAGTTGTGTCAAAGGTCCAGCTATTTTTGAAAGTCCTTCTATGAATCTTCGATAATATCCTGCCAAGCCTAAAAAGCTTCTAACCTCAGTCTTATTTTTAGGTTGTTCCCATTGTTATACAACTTCTACTTTTGAAGGATCAACACTTATGCCTTCATTAGAAATTACATGACCTAAAAATTTTACTTTTTCCAGCCAAAATTCACACTTGGACAATTTTTCATACAATCGTTTATCCTTTAAAATTTTTAATACAGTTCTAAGATGATTTTTATGTTCTTCTTTGTCTTTCGAGTATATCAGTATATCATCAATAAATACTACAACAAATTTATCTAAGTAAGATTTGAACACTCTATTCATGTAATCCATAAAAATTGCAGGAGCATTAGTTACCCCAAAAGGCATAACTTGATATTCGTAATGTCCATACCTAGTTCTGAATGCAGTTTTTGGGATATCTTCTTTTTTAACCCTTATTTGATGGTACCCCGATCTCATATCTATTTTAGAAAATATAGTAGCACCCCTAAGTTGGTCTATTAAGTCATCTATCCTACGTAAGGGATACTTATTCTTTACTGTAACTTTATTTAATTGTCTATAATCTACGCATAATCTAGAACTCCCGTCTTTCTTTTTAACTAATAAAGCAGGAGCTCCCCATGGTGATACACTAGGTCGAATAAACTGTTTTTCCAACAACTCTTCTAATTGTTTCTTAAGTTCAACAAGTTCTAAGGGTGACATCCTATAAGGTTGCATTGAAATAGGTCTAGCTCTAGGAATTAATTCAATACTAAATTCTACTTCTCTTTTGGGAGGTAGACCGGGAACGTCATCCGGAAATACTTTTGGATACTCATTTACTACTACTATAGAGTCTAAGGAAACCTTATTTTCCTTGCCTTCTATAGAGGATATCATGTATTTTTGAATTTCATGTTTAAATGAAATCTCTTTTGGTTTGGCAGGTTTAAATCTAGAAACATCAAGGTCAGGTAGAATTAAGGTCTTAGAGGCACAATATATTAGTATGAGGTTATGAGATAGTCAATCCATTCCTAAGATAACATCTAAGTTATGTAAGGGCAAACAAATAAGGTTTACAATAAAGTCTTTATTTTGAATAGTCAGCACACAATTGAGACATATTCTAGAAGTAAGGGTTGGTTCAGCGGTAAGCACAGACACAAGTAAATCATAAGGCAAAGGTGTCACAACTAAGTTCAGATCCTTGACACATTCATTAGAAATAAATGAATGAGTGACACCTGAATCAAATAGTACAGTTGCAGACCCCTAATCTTGCCCGACCTCATAATAAAGATCAGAAGACCTTCTATTCAAAGATGGACGAAGCCTAAGAAGCCACAAGGAGAGACTATTAGGCCCCATACTAGGATAGGAGGGTTTTTTTGGTCCAAAAATAAGGATTTTCGCCTTTTAAGGTCGAGACCGCCATCTCGGATTCGAGACCTCCGTCTCACCTTGCGCGGATGGCGAGACCGCCGTCTCGCTTGGCGAGACCATCATCTCGCCACTCGCGAATGGCGAGATCGCCGTTTCGTTTGTCGGGACCGCCGTCTCGATGTTCTGGCAAGGCGAGACCGTCGTCTCGACTGACGAGACCGCCGTCTCGACCTTGTCAGACGAGACGGCCCGTCTCGACCTGACAGGCGCGAATCCCTATAAATAGGGCTCCATTCCCCTCATTTCACACACCTTTCTCATTCTCTCTCTAGTCACATCACTAGTTTCTCTCTCTAGAATCCCTCCGACGCATTTCTGGAGCTTCTGAGTGTCTTTAGAGGTTTTTTATAGCGTTTTTGAGAGGTTCCAGCGCTGTACAAGAGTGGAGGGTTGCCAAAAAGCACCCTAATTTCCAAAAGTTAATAGAAAAGCTTACTTCGGAGGTTTCTACTTTCTCTCTCTCTCTATTTTTACTACTTTAATTTCAATTATGCAATAGAGATTAGGGCCATGTAGTCGTAACTTTAAATTCCGCAAAATTAAAGGGTAAAAGCGTATTTTCCGGTTTATTTATTCATCCAAAGTAGCTAGCCTATCATAGGGAACCCGAAAGGGGCGTCGTAAAGGAACTAACACTTCCTTTACACGTAACTAACTCCCTTACCCAACTCTGGTTCTAATGACCAAAGTTGATTTTTCGAAAACCAACGCCTTTTAAATCCTTTTCCGATGTTTCCGGTAAAAACGTCGATGGCGACTCCACAAAACCCTTCAAAACTAGCTCTTGGATTAGCCTGGTTATCGGACAATCCAAGAGCGCCCTTTCGAAAACCTCGCCCCTAGGTTCTGCCCGGTTATCGGACAACCTAAAGGCGTTGTAACCACCAATAAAAACGTGAAAAACGGAAAGTCGAAAAACCATCACGTCGCTCCGACCACCCGCGTTTTGACGGTGACGACAACAGTTAAGGACTTACCTCCCATTTTCCCTTCACAATGTATAAGATCTTCAGATTTAGAGGCTTCTGCACCACTCAAGGTGAAGACTCTTCCATTAGCTACAGATTTCTGGGATCTTATCCTTTGTTCTCCAGTTGCTGATGCCTTGTTTGAAGGACAATCTCTAGCCAAATGTCCTGACTTGCCACACACAAAGCACACTTGGCCTAGTAAGGAACAATCTTTGGTTAAATGTCCTTTTCCATATTTCCAGCATTTCAAAGTTGATTGCAGAGTTGATTGCTGAAAGAGTCTATTACTTACTGTAGACCCCTAATTTTGCCCGGTCTCTCAATAAAGGCTGAGAAGATCTCATATGACAAGACAAAGCTCGCTCAGCCTCTCAATAATAAAAGCTAAAGAGACTTCCTACAAAGACAAAGCTCGCCTGACATATCAATAAAGGCCAAGAAGACTTCCTATATGAAGACAAAGCTTTAACGGGCGTTTATCGGCATCAAACGACGTCCGAATACATAAAGGAAAGCTTCCCAGGGGTCCCAGAACACAAAAGCTGGCCAAAATAGGTCGAGACGGTCGTCCCAAGGTCGAGACGACCGTCCCAACCTTCCCTGGCCAAGTGGGACGGCCGTCCCAAGTGGGACTGCCAGTCCCAGCTCCCCAGGGTGTCCCAGCCTTTGTAAAACATGCAGTTGGGACGACCGTCCCAACCCAGACACGCGTCCCAAGTGTGCAGGCAGCGAAAACTATAAATAGGAGGCTCATTTGGCACTGTTTCAGACACCAGACAACTCCTAGTACTTGTCTATCCTCTTCCCTCTTCGAATGAACTCTCTGATTGCCTTAATAAGGTAACAATCAGTTAAGGAATCATATTCCAGCATTCGATTCTTCTGTAAAATCGAGTCGAGTCGATCTTGTATTTGGAGAGGAGAGTCTTTGTAGAGTGAAGGATTGCCAAAACGCATCCTTGCGATCAAAGATTTGCAATATAAAGCTTGCTACGGAGGTTCTGTTCAATTCTCTTCCCCTTTACTGCTTTATTTATTGCTTTCTGTATGCAATGTAAAATAAAGTCATGTAGATAACCATTTTTAACATTATGCAATAAAATAGGGTAATCGCGTAATTTCTCATAATCTTTACTTAAATGAATTAATCCGTCATAGGGAACCCGAAAGGGGCGTTGTGGGGTGCTAACACCTTCCCCACACGTAACTAACTCCCTTACCTAACTCTGGTTATAATGGCCAAGTTTGGTTTTTAATAAAATCAACGCCTTTTATCCTTTTCCAATGTTTATGGTCAAAACATTGGTGGCGACTCCAAAAGAACCTTTTTTCGAAAACCTTGCCTTTATTAGAGGATAGTTCAGTTGTTGAGCACCTCGGAAGCAATGAACATAATTTTAACAAAAACGCGAGTCTAAACCATCTTTTCGCGACCGCTCGCATAAACGTTCGAGATGTCCCTGGACGTCGGAACGGACGGCGACGACACTTGCTTTACTAGATTCAACCCCTTTATATCATTTGAACGGCTGAGGTACAAGTTTGTTATAGGGCTTTTGATATCGATTGGTTTTGCCTTTCTGTATTGGCCCTCCCCTAAACATACCATTTTTATTTCCAATGTCCTTGTTTCTCTGAATCCTGTCCATATCTTCTATCACTTTACATCTATCCATCAACTCTGGAAATGATTTAATGCCCAATGGAGTAACTGCCCTTCTAATCTCATATTGGAGCCCTTCTTCAAATTTCTTGCATTTCCATTCTTCATCTGAAGTGAGTTGTAAATATCTAGAATATTTTTCCAAGGACTCAAATCTCGCAGTATATTCTGAAATTGTCATACTTCCTTGATAAAGTTTATTGAATTCCACCTCCTTTGCGTTCCTTGCATTGGTGGGAAAATATTTATCTAAAAACATGGTTTTAAATAATTCCCAAGTAACTTTTTCTCCTTTAGTTTCCAACATTTTCAAACTTGCCTTCCACCATACCTTCGCATCACCTTGCAGTTGGAAACTAGATGGGATACTTTCCGTTCATCCGGACATTCCATAGCTACAAAAATATCATCTAGGGTCTGAATCCACTCTTCAGTCTTCTCAGGATCATATTCTCCTTTAAAATATGGCGGATCATTTTTCTTGAAGTCGGCTAAAGTTGTTTTATCTACAGTGACATGATGCTGGGGCAAAGCTGACTGAGTCAATGCAGCAACCATTTCCCTTATGGCTTGTGCCACATCGACCATAGGATCATGTCCAGGTGGCATTTCGACCTACAGTTTATTTCACTAAAATAATGTCTGGTGATAGAAATTATTCCTATCTTATATTAAAAAATTTTCTATTCAAACAACGTTTTCCCTAATCAACTTGTACTCACAAGCCCTAAAGATGCATAACCATATCTCTGATACCACTAATGTAACTCCCTTCCAGATTACATTTTTAAATCCTAATTTCTTATCTAATTTAGTAATATATCAAAGTAATAGAAAATTTTAAGTGAAGTTCTTCATAAAGTCATACTTTTTAAGTGAAGTTCTTCATAAAGTCATACTTAAGTGAAGTAATAGATGTGAAGATGTATTTCCAACGGTTCAAGAGAGGAGTGAATGAAATTAATATTGATTAGCAAACAACACATGAACAAGGAGTAAAAATAGAAAAAAAAGAACAACAAAATATAAGATATAGAAGATGGTGATGGTGAGGAAACACGCCACTCTTTGGACAAAGGCCATAGTTGGCACACTAAGTCAAGAGATAAGTGGTGAAACTGCCACTTGCTTAGGAGCAAGATAAGGTCATGGAGTCTCCACCCTAGGGAGAAGATACTCACGGAAATATGGTTGGGCAAAGGAGTATTTTGATTTCAAATGTCAACCCCTACAAAGGAGAAGAAGCACCCCTTAAATAGATAGTCTTGGGGGCTTCTTAGCAAGTAACAAAAGTTCTAAAAGGGTACATTTGCAAACCCTAAAAGGTATCTTCTACAAACCTAACATGAAAGCAAGGAAAAGACAAATGAAATGTTGGACTTTCTATGGTAATTCTTGACTAAGACTAAGGAGGATACCACATTTGTCTCATTCACCACCACAAATCACCTTTCTCTTTATGTTTTTGTTTTATGTTTTATGCTTTCCACCTCATGCACATATGGTCCAATCCTAGTTTGCCATGTGGAAAGTCCTAATCATCCTCTTCATTCATATTTAACCTACAAGACACACAAATGAAACTAGATTAGCAATGTTGACTTGAGTCAAGTCAACTCTAGTAAAAAAGTCAACCCAAGTTAAGGTCAACCAGTCAACTAAAATTAACTCTACTCAATTCAACTTAGGGAATTCAAATTAAGCTATGGAAAATAAAGATAGGGTAGAACTAAAAGACTCTCCTCTTGTCATGTCTTCATCACTTAACTCACATAATATACTAATCCTTAATGGACCGGATTATAAAGTTTTTAGTTCACCATAAAATAAATAAAAAAGAACTGAAAATTTTTAAGTAGAGGCGTAAACTTTTAACCCGCTTCTTTTAAATGAAAGAGACAAAACCTGGGTTTATTATATTTACATAAGACTCGAACGTGAAAAGTTTTCCATGAAATTCAAAGAACAGCAGGTACATGTGCTGCAAAATTCAATGGAAAACAAAAATTGAACGAAAATTAAAATATATGAGTTGAGATTTAAGAAAGAATAAACACACCACCCCTTGAGAATAAAATTAATATTAATAAATAATTATCACACAAATATAAAAACTTGAGAAAAGATTAAAAAATATAAAAAACTCAACATAATACTTTCTAATAAATTTGTTTAGATTAATTCAATTTTGTGTTATAAAGGGTGGTTATACAAAAGAGTAGAAAGCGGCATAATTCTTAAAAGAAATATAGGTTCTTACACTAATAATTTTACACATTCTGTTAGGATTATCAAATAATTTTAATCCTAACCTAGAAACCGATTAATATGAACATAAAAATGAGATATTTTTAATATTCATTTTGGAAAAAATATTGATATCATAATTTAAAAAGATAAGAGGTAAGTGATAAATTATAAGAAAAAACTCAAATTCCAATATACAAATATAAATGAGAACTCACTAGTACAAAACAGGCTTTTAACATCGGTTCCAGGGACTTTTAACATCGGTTCTAGAACCGATGTAGATACACCAATGTAGAAAGTCACACTTTCTACATCGGTTCCTAAGGAACCGATGTAGAAAGTGTGACTTTCCACTTTCTACATCGGTTCCTAAGGAACCGATGTAGAAAGTCTAATATTTTTATATATTTTATTTATTTTATTTATTCATAACCCCTCTCCAATTACCCTATCTATTGATCTAGAGGTCTCCTCTCCCTTTTATATTATATTTTTATTATTTATTATATTATTTATATTTTTTAGAAATTTGATTTATTATCAGATTAAGAGAATTGTCACTGGCAAGATTCGAACCCAAGTACCTTAGAGTCGGAGGCTGATACTCCAACCACTAAGCTATTAGGATTTTCTCGATAATAACTTATACATAAATTATATTTATATACAAATAAAAATGTATATCCATGTAAATATATAAATATAAAATATATAAATATAAAATATATAAATACAAATATATTTATATATTTTATATGTTGGATGTGAGGAATTAAAATATATTTTAGTGACCGATTCAAGTGACCGATTCATTGACCGAATTAGTGACCGAATCGATGACCGATTCGATGACCGAATCGATGACCAACTCGGAATCGATCACTATTTCCTTGGTCACTGATATTAGTGACCGATTCAATGACCGATATATGAAGGGATAATATTGATATATTAATATATGAGGGGATAATATTGATATATTGATATATTTGTATATATATATATATATATATATATATATATTTATATATTGATATATTTATATATTAATATATTTATATATATTTATATATTGATATATTTATATATTAATATATTTATATATATTTATATATTGATATATTTATATATTAATATATTTATATATTTATATTTTTATATGTGCAGGGGGCGTTTCGCTCGAGCGATAGGATTGTCGCTCAAGCGAAACACAACCCGAGAATGCCAATTTTGTGCAGGGGGCGTTTCGCTCGAGCGAGAAGACTGTCGCTCAAGCGAAAGACATTTTAGATAGCGGTTACACAGGAACCGCTTTTAAAACTCACTTAGATAGCGGTTAACCTGGAACCGCTATGATATCGTTCAATTATGATCGATCAGAATGCAATTATGACCGATCATATTTTGTGCAGGGGGCGTTTCGCTCGAGCGAGGGATTTTCGCTCAAGCGAAACATTTATTAATTCTATAATTTTATATAATTATTATTATTATAAATTTAATTTTCTAATAACTAATAATATTAACACATTTATTAAATTAAATTTCTTTATTTTAATTAATTATTTTAAATTTTTAAAAAATATTTTTCAAATAAATATGATAAAACTTAAAATTAATTTCTAACTAATAATATGGTTAATAGTATATTATATTATTATGTTTAATTAAATTTTAAAATAAATTTACTTAATCTTTACAATTTATATAAAAATAACTAATATAAACTTAAAATATATATCTAACTATTAAATTATCCAAAATATTAATATAAATTTAAAATATCAATTCAGTAATTAAAATAATTTTAATTTTTTTATAAATATATTAAACTGAATTTTTCGGTCACTAATTTCGGTCACTATTAACCATTTTTCTAGTAGTGTATAAAGATTATATGCTATATTATTATAAATAAATTATAAAGATTATATTCTATCATTAAATTACAAATTCATATAAAGAGACTCGCTCACAAATTTGACATCAAATTTTGAAAACCCACTTGACACACACTTTCACTCTCGAGCGCGCTCTCACATCCAACATATAAATATATAAATATATTTGTATTTGTATTTATATATTTTATATTTATATATTTACATGGATATATATTTTTATTTGTATATAAATATAATTTATGTATAAGTTATTATCAGAAAATCCTAGTAGCTTAGTGGTTGGAGTATCAGCCTTCGACTCTAAGGTACTGGGTTCGAATCTTGCCAGTGACAGTTCTCTTAATTTTATAAAATGACTTTCTACATCGGTTCATCTGAGAACCGATGTAGAAAGTGTTTTCTACATCGGTTCATCTGGGAACCGATGTAGAAAGTCTTGAATCCACTTTCTACATCGGTTCTTAAAGAACCGATGTGGAAAGACCGATGTTAAAAGTGATTTCTGTACTAGTGACTTTATTATAAAGTGAAATTTCAATCAAAATTTAAATACGATCTTAATTTAAATATGATCTTGTATTACAAATAACTTATAATAAGTTAAATGACTGTAAAATTTGATGTTCACACGTTGAAAGGGGAATATCATTCCATCTACCAAATTACAAACTTGCTGGCCAAAATTCATTAAATTCGGAAAAAACTTAAGCAAAACAAAATGAGAAGAAAACCATGGGCCGCATGTTATTATCCTCCAACCCACCGGATTATGTCATGTTGAAAAAAATAATTAAATAAAGATGTAAATTGTAACGAATCACAAAAGAAAATTTTTATATTATTAACATAGTGTAATAATATAGCTTATAATTATATTTAATTAAGGATAACTTCTGCCAAAAAAATTCACGTAAGCTCAACAATACTCTTTATCTTCATTTTCCTCTTTAGTACCTGTCTTAACCTTAGTCAACTCAAGTAGTCAAGGGCAAGATCCTCTCGCTTATTCTCTCACTTTGTAGTCAAGGGCAAGATATTTATGTTTTATTCTTGGAAAATTATAATTAAATATCTCGTCACGTGACTGATTCAATAAATCGATCATATGACGAGTCAAACTACTTGGACACTACACAATCTCTAGCCTTAAGTATAAAATGTTGAGGCTTTATATGTTTGTGTTTTCTTGATATCCAATCATCACCTCGTTGTGGTGGAAACTCTCTCCCCACTCTTTGTGAGATTGTTGAAACATCCTATCTAGTCACGTCAACTACATATACACATGTCATGTCTTTTGCCCTGTTGTCTCCCTCATATTATTTCTTCTTTCACTGCCTCCCTTGCGCTTCATTTCATCTTTACTTTCTCACCTCTGTTATCATTTTTCCCATCTTAGTTGTTTTCCTCCTTCCTCGTGCAAGCTCATTGTCTAGGTGTGTTAGTCCCATCTTAATTGCTCCTGGTTTTTATTTTTTAGCTATTTCTACTACTATTTGTGTTGCATTGTTCTGCAAATGGCTAATAAATCCCTAAAATAAATGAGTGATGTCATTTTGTACCCATGGGTTAAAACCGAAATTCTACATGAAACCTCTAGTTATACTATTGCAAAATTATTGAGGCGCTTAAGGCATAACCAACCCTTGAGTCGTTCTGGTATTGATAAGGATTTAGTGTTACAAGTGTGTGATCCCTCCGAGCCCATTTTTCGAGATCAAGAGGATGATTCAAAACTCTTTTTCTTTGTATATGATACTCTATTTAAAAAAGATAGGACTATGCTTACCTCTGTGTAATTTTGAAAAAGAAATTTTAACTGTGTTAAATGTTGCTCTGGCCCAATTGCATCCTAATAGTTGGGCCTTTGTCCGAGCTTTCCATATATTTTCCACCCATTTTGGTGTTGTCTTGACTTCTAGCATGTTCTTTTACTTCTTTTATTGTAAATCTTCGAAAATGACATCTTGGATTTCAGTAAGTGGAGTGCATGACTGAGCTTTACTGCATTTGTTCCAATTGTCTTATAATTAATTTAAGGGGCACTTTCTTAGAGTCCAAGTCCCTAAATCCGACTCATCTTTAGTGGAAGGATTCCCCCTCTACTAGATTGTCGATCTCCACTTCCAAATTGCCAAATAATCATCGGAGCTAGAGCATAATGAAGTTGATCATTGCACTTGAGTGGTTGAATATTGTTTTTGATACATCTACACTTCTTAAATTAGAATTCCGAGTTATTGACCTTAAATTTTATATAAGTATTCCCATCCTCCTTCTTGTCCTTAGTATTTTCGTTATCAATTGATTAACGATCCTTCAGTTTTGTGCAGAGAAACAAATGACTTTATCAAAGAAAGAGATGAGTTGACACATTCGTAAAGCTATGATTGTTGAGCAACACTCGACCAAAGTGATTCTGCTCCAGTTCGGGTGGAGGATATCGGCTCGAGGTCTGAGAGGACCGAGAGCAATGTGTGTCTTAAGCATAAATGAAAATCTACTAGCGAGCCTAAATCGAGAGCCATCACCTCGCCCCCTATCTTAGCAGAAGGGTTGCCATTCAGGGAAAGCCTCTTTGAAATGTTTCAAAGGCTATCAGATATGAATTGTGTATATACGGTTCAGGCTCTGCATAACTTGCTCTTGATGGCTAACTTGCTTGGCTCACATGCTAAAACGAAGGCCTTGGAGTTTGAGGCTCGAGTAGAATAAAAAAAACAAGCAGTAAAGTTCGAGAAAGTTCGAGCAATAGAAAAATTGGATTACTTCTTACAGGATCAGGCATCATGACTGAAGCGCTGCACAAAGTAATAGAGGATTTAAGGGTAAAAAAAGAGGCACATGAGTTGTTTCAGCAAAGACATCGAGCCGAAATAGCCTATATGAAGGATACAATTAATTCCCTAGCAAGGGAGAACAATGAACTTCAATGCTCGTAAGACGCTGCTAAGACCGAAATTGTCAAAATGTATGCCACCAAATTCGCTAGAGCTTTAGAGCAAGTTAATGTTCTCTTCCCTGGCGGCGACCTATCCGCCATGGGCCCTTTTAAGAGTGTTGTTGACGGGAAAATAGTGGATGAGGAAGAATAGTGGTGTATTGAACTTTATAATTTTAACTTTGAATTTTGTGATGCCATTGCATCGGCTTAAGCTATTTTGGTCAACTTCATTGTTTTGTGATAATTTTTATTGTTGTCTTTATTTTGGTCTTTGTTCGTCATATTTTCGTTGCATTTCCTTGGCATTAGTGGGGTTTCACATATGTATGATGGTCGAATACTTTTCTGTGTTCACCTTGATGTCTCTATGAGTTAACATGAAACCCTGAAATTTACCAGATCAAACACCGAATACACATTTTTCCAAGTTTAGTTTGAGGCAGTATTTATTGAGGGTCACGAATATCTTGGCGAGGTTTATTGAAATTCGTGTAGCGAAATGTTTATGGTTGCAGACAAAACCAAGAGGGGGGTGAATTGGTTTAGAATAAAAGTTAGGGTTTTTAAAATTTTTCCCAAATTTCACCAATTAAAATACTTGTAAAGTAAAGAGAGAAAGGATAAGAAGATCACACAAGTGTTTTATACTGGTTCGAATCAAAAGACCCTATGTCTAGTTGCTAATTACTCTAAAAGAGGATTAACGTTATCACTATAATCACAGTTCAAACAGATTACAAATACAAAGATAAAGATTAGAAAACACCTCTCTTGAGTCACACAAGAGATGAACACCTCCTTTGAATCCATAAAGGATGAACAACAACTTTTCCTAGAGATGGCATAACACACAATCCACCAAGAGTCCCACTCAATGATTCTTATCGCTTCTAGCCTACACTAGGTTTCAAAAGCCCCTTTTTCTTCCCTACACAAAGTTTTCTAGCAATCACAACTCTTAACTTTTGTATGAAAAAGGTTTTTTGTTCAGAGAGCCTTAGAGAACCTTAAGTAGAGAGATTTAGGATTCGAGGAATAGAAGTTTTCAAAAATAGGAGTATTGGAAATAGGTGCATCAAAAATAGGTCCAAATTCGAAATTCAAAAATCATAACAGACATAGATAATCGATTATCTTAAGTGATAATTGATTATCACAGAGCCATTTTCATAGAGAAGTAAACTGGACCAGGATAATCGATTATCCTCTAAGATAATCGATTATTCCAGCTAGGATAATCGATTATCAAGCCAGATAATCGATTATTCTAGCAAACTTTTCAAAAAACATGTTTTAATCAGGATAATCGATTATCCTAAGTGATAATCGATTATCACAGAGTGGTTTTGATAAAAATGAACTTTTAGAGGAGGAACTATGTGCTGGCTATCTTGGACTCTAAAAGATAAAACAAAGTTATTACAAGTAAATACAAATAATTATAAGTCTTCAAGACTTTAAGTCCTTTGTTCTTGAATCATCATCAAAATCATCAAGCATCATATCCTTGTATGGTCAACAATCTCCCCCTTTTTTATGATGATCAAAATTTGCTTTAAAGCCCTTTGTAATAACCTGTTTTTACTGTCACAACTAACAAAATATTAAACATACCAGACTTTAAATATTTTCTCCCCCTATTTTTATCATAATCAAAAGAAATTAAAGTTCACCCTCAACATGTGCATAGGAAATTAAAACTCCCCCTTAAAATGTGCAAAATATAAATAGAAGTTGATATAAAATGTGCAACATATAAAATAGATATTTTATTTAAGTTTGAACAAAACAATACAACATATAAACAGAAATACCTAAGCCTAGATTCTAAAACTCTTCACTGTCCGAGTTAAATTGCATATCAAATTTACTGATTTGGCACATTAAATCACAGATAATTGATTATTAGCCCAAATAATCGATTATTACAGAAATATTTTTTTCATGAATTACACATTGAAGCTTCAATAATCGATTATTTCACAAGATAATCGATTATTCCAGAGAGTTTGTCAAACTTAACATGTATTAGACACAAGATAATTGATTATTACATAAGATAATCTATTATTCCAGTACAAAATGCAAAAATTTTATAGTTAAGCAGAGTTTATGCTATTTCTAATATTCCTAAGTTTCTCCTAAGTTCATAGAATCTATCATTAGGAAGATGTTTGGTAAATATGTCTGCTAACTGATGCTTTGTGTCTATATATTCAATTTTACAATTTCCTTTAGAAATGTGATCTCTTAAAAAGTGATGTCTAATCTTAATGTGTTTAGTTCTAGAATGCATAACAGGATTCTTTGTGAGATTAATTGCACTTGTATTATCACACATTAAAGGAATGTCACTTAGAAAAATATTATAATCTTCTAGTTGTTGCTTCATCCATAGAATTTGAGCACAACAATTTCCAGTTGCAATATATTCAGCCTCAGTTGTGGATAAAGCAACACAAACTTGTTTCTTAGAATGCCATGAAACTAAGGATGATCCTAATAGATGACAGGTACCACTAGTGCTTTTTCTATTTACTTTACAACCTCCATAATCAACATCAGAATAACCTAAAAAGGTAGGATAAGCTTTAGATGGGTACCATAAACCAAATCATGTAGTTTCTTTTAAATATTTTAATATTATTTTTACTACAGTTAAATGAGATTCTTTTGGACATGCTTGAAATCTAGCACACACACATACATATTGCATGATATCAGGTCTACTTACAGTTAAGTATAATAGTGAACCTATCATACCTCTATACATAGATTGATTTATTTTGAAATCTGATTCGTCCTTATCTAGATAGCAGGATGTTCCCATTGGAGTGTGTGCAACTTTTGCAGTATCCATTTCAAATTTCTTGAGAATCTCTTTGTAGTATTTGGTTTGTGACACAAAAGTGTACTCTTTAAGTTGCTTAATTTGAAGTCCAAGAAAGAAGGTTAATTCTTCCATCATTGACATTTCAAATTCACCCTGCATTATCTTAACAAACTTTTGCAGTATCCATTTCAAATTTCTTGAGAATCTCTTTGTAGTATTTGGTTTGTGACACAAAAGTGTCCTCTTTAAGTTGCTTAATTTGAAGTCCAAGAAAGAAGGTTAATTCTCCCATCATTGACATTTCAAATTCACCCTGCATTATCTTAACAAACTTTTGCAGTATCCATTTCAAATTTCTTGAGAATCTCTTTGTAGTATTTGGTTTGTGACACAAAAGTGTCCTCTTTAAGTTGCTTAATTTGAAGTCAGTTGCTTAATTTGAAGTCCAAGAAAAAAGTTAATTCTCCCATCATTGACATTTCAAATTCACCCTGCAATATCTTAACAAATCCTGCAAACCAAATTCACCCTGCATTATCTTAACAAAATTTTGTAGTATCCGTTTCAAATTTCTTGAGAATCTCTTTGTAGTATTTGGTTTGTGACACAAAAATGTCCTCTTTAAGTTGCTTAATTTGAAGTCCAAGAAAGAAGGTTATAAGAATTCCCTTTTTATTTATTTATAATACCCTCTATCCTCCTCTATTTATCTAGAGGTCCCCCTCCCCTTTATATTATATTTTTATTATTTATTATATTATTTTAAGACAATTGTCACTTGGCAGGATTCGAACCTAATACTTTAGAGTTGGAGGTTGATACTCCAACCACTTAACTACTAGGATTTTCTAATAATAACTTAGAAATAAATTATATTTATATACAAATAAATGTATATACTGTGTAAATATATAAATATAAAATATATAAATATAAAATATATAAATACAAATATATATATATATATATATATATATATATATATATTGATATATTTATATAGTTATATATTTATATGTTGGATGTGAGGCGCGCTTGAGGGTAAAAGTGTGTGTCGAGTGGATCTTCAAAATTTGATACCAAATTTAATCTAATTAATAGAATAATTTTTTCCTTACATAGATTATTATAAATTAATCAAAATCATCTTTTAATAATTATTTTTTCCAGACATAGATTAATTTATAATAATTTATTAAATAAAATAATTTTAAAAATAAATATTTAATTATTTTTAATATTTGAAAAAATTATTTTAATATAAGAATTTCAATTAAATAATAGAAGAAAAAAAGATAAAAAGAATAAAATAAAATAAAATAAAAATAAATAAAGAAAAAATTTATTTTATATATTATATAAATAAATTATAAAGATTATATTCTATCATTAAATTACAAACCCATATAAAGAGACTCGCTCACAAATTTGACATCAAATTTTAAAAACCCACTCGACACACACTTTCACCCTCGAATGCATTCTCACATCGAACATATAAATATGTAAATATATAACTATATAAATATATAATTATATCAAAATATATAAATATAAAAATATATTTTATTTATATATTTTGTATTTATATATTTACACGGATATACATTTATTTGTATATAAATATAATTTATTTATAAATTATTATCGGAAAATCTTAGTAGCTTTGTGGTTGGAGTATCAGTCTCTACCATTAATGTAATGAGTTCAAATCCTGTTAGTGACAATTATCTTAATTTGATATTATTTCAACTTTTAATGTCAGTTGACTAAAAACCGACGTTGAAAGTGTATTCAACGTCGGCTCAGCTTTGACCGATGTTAAATGGTGACGTGGAAAGCATATTTTGTAGTAGTGTATACTTGAACTAACAAAATATGTTCTTTTACTTTCTTAATAAACAAAGTGGAATCAATTTGTCCTCTAGAAAAATCATTTGAAATTAGAAAGGTGCTTAATCTTTCATACAATGATCTAGGAGCTTGTTTAAACCATAAAGTGCTTTCTTTAATTTAAAGACATGATCAGGATATTTAAAATCTTCAAATCTTGGAGGTTGTTGCACATATACTTCCTCTTTGATGAACCCATTTAAAAATGCACTTTTTACATCCATTTGACTTACTTTAAATTTCATCAATGAGGCATAGGTAAGAAGTAGGTGTATAGCCTCTAACCTGGCAACAGGAGCATAGGTTTCATCATAGTCTATTCCTTCCTCTTGACAGTATCCTTTAGCAACAAGTCTGGCTTTATTCTTTGTTATATTTCCATCTTCATCAAGTTTGTTTCTAGATACCCATTTTGTTCCAATTACTTGATGCGATTCTTCTCTTGGAATTAATTCCTAGACTTGGTTTCTCTCAAATTGATTTAATTCTTCTTGCATTGTAATGCACCATTGATCATCTTTAAGTGCTTCCTCAACATTTTTAGGTTCAATCTGTGAAACAAAAGCTACAGACATACATAAATTATTCATATTCCTAGTACTTACTCCTTTTGAGATATCACCAATTACATTGTCAATAGAAAGTCCCCTTGGTGATTTCCATTCTTTAGCTAACTCATTTGAATGAGATGGTCCATTCAAATACTTTTGTTCACCTGCTCCCCTTAAGTATTCTTCATAGTACTCATCATCATATTCATCATTTCCTGCAAAGTCTTTTCTTGACTCAAGAGGATTTTGCTCAAGGTCTACAACTTCATCAAATGTAACATGCACAGATTCATCAATATTCAGAGTTTTTTTATTGAATACCCTATAAGCTTTGCTAGTAAGTGAATAACCTAAGAAGATAGCTTCATCGGCTTTTGAATGAAATTTTCCTAAGTTATCTTTACCATTATTTAATACAAAGCATTTACAACCAAATATTTTTAAATGTGATACATTAGACTTTCTTCCATTTAACAATTCATAAGAAGTTGATTTTATGATGGGCCTAATGAGCATTGTATTTACTACATAGCATGTAGTACTTACTGCATCAGCCAAAAAATATTTAGGAACATTTGATTCATTTAACATGGTTCTAGCAAGTTCCTCTAGTGACCTATTTTTCCTTTCTACTACATCATTTGTTGAGGAGTTTTAGGTGCAAAAAAATTATGCAAAATTCTATTTTCTTCACAATAATTTTCAAAAGATTCATTTTGGAATTCCCCTCCATGGTCACTCCTTAACACTTTAATTCTTAAGTCTTTCTCATTTTGAATTTGCTTGGCAAACTTCCTAAAGAACTTAAAAGCCTCACTTTTCAATGTTAGGAAAAATGTCCAAGTAAACCTAGAAAAATCATCAATAATTACAAGAGCATAGTAATTTCCACCAAAACTTTTTATCCTAGATGGACCGAATAAATCTAAGTGTAAAAGTTCTAAAGGCTTAGATGTGGAAATTATATTCTTAGTTTTACAAGATGATTTTACTTGTTTACCTTTTTGACATGCATCACATAATTTATATTTTTCAAATTTTAACTTAGGCAAACCAACAACTAAGTCTCTAGAAATTAATTTGCTTAATTGATGCATATTTATATGAGCCACTCTCTTACGCCATAACCATGGATTCTCTTCCTTAGCAACTAAGCATGTTATATCAACATTAGATGCACAATCCAAGTCAATCAAATAAATATTGTTATGCCTAATACCTTTTAATGCAATTTCCTTATAATCCTTATGATGTATAGTGCAGTAATTACTTTCAAAGATTACCTTAAGCCCTTTATCACAAAGTTGGCTTATACTTAGAAGATTGTGCTTTAGTCCATCAACAAGGAGCACATCCTTTATCTCCAAAGTATTTGCACCACCAATATTTCCGGTTCCAAGGATTCTTCCTTTATAGTTGTCCCCATAGGTTACATATCCTTGTTCCTTTGCTTTGAAACTCACAAATTTATTTTTATCTCCAGTCATGTGTCTTGAACATCCACTGTCAAGATACCACATAGACTTCTTGGATTTGGAAGTTTCCTACAAAATAAGGGAACAATAAATTTAGGTCCCCATATAACTTTTGGGTCCTTGGGGGTTAGAAATAATCACTTTATTTAATAATAGGAATCCAAACATATTTTCCCTTTGAAACACCAAAATGCTTAATTTTACATTTATTTGATGTATTTCCATGTTTCATGCAATAAAAACATGCATTTGATGATTTACCTTTTGAAAAGGATTTACTTCCATTTTCTGAAGTTTTAGTTCCTTTCACATTCCATACCCTACGGGTTCTTTTATTTTTAGACTCTTTCAATGGAACATGACAATTTATTTGAGTTTGTACATTAACTTCATCTTTGTAACAATCACTTAATTATTTCTTTGCTTTTTCAAGTAAGTATCTAAGTATGTCAATATCATATTCATAATCTTTACATGATGCACATGCTATTTGTTTATTTTCTTTTTCTTCCAAAGTCACTATTTTTTATTTTAAAGATTCTACTTCTTTTTCATATTTATTCAAATTCTTTTTCAAAGATTTATATTCAGTTTCAAATCTTTAAAAACAATAAATAGTTCTTGATATGCATTATGCAAAGCATCATAGTCATTCTCATCATCACTTGAAGAACAGTCGGAATCACTTACCTCACAATCGGAAGAAATACTATCATTTGACATCAAGCAAAGATTTGCTTCAACCTCCGAATCGCTTGAATCCGAACTTGAGTCAATATCATCCCAAGCTATATAAGCTTTCTTTTTAAAGGATTTATTTCCTTTATGATCATCACCCTTCTTGTTAGGACATTCAAATTTCACATGCTCTGTTTCACCACAACCATAACATTTAAAGTTTAATGAAGATGCTTCTTTCTCATTCTTTTTACCTTTGAATGATTGCCTTCCTTTGGATTTCATGAATTTGGTGAACTTTTTAATTATGAGGCTCAAGTTTTCATCCTCTTCACTATCGAAACTTTCTTCTTCCTTCTTTTTCTTGTTTTTAGAAACTTTAGTTTTGAAAGCAAGGTTTCTCTTTTGATGTTGACCTTCTTCATCGTTTAGCCTTCCAAGTTCAAGTTCATGCTTTCTAAACTTTCCTAAGAGAGCCGCCATAGTCATAGTAGCAAGATTTTGTGACTCCGTGATGGCAGTCACCTTTGGTTGCCATTTCCTGTCCAAAGATTTGAGAATTTTCACATTTAATTCATCAGTGTTAAAAGTCTTACCAACCCTGGTGAGATGGTTCACAATATGTGTGAAACGCTTTTGAACGTCAAAAATTGATTCTCCCAGTTGCATTCTAAACATTTCATACTCTTGAATCAATGAGTTCTTCTGTGCTCTTTTTATATCATCGATTCCTTCATGGGTTACTCTTAGTATTTCCCACATCTCTTGAGCACTCTTGCAAACAGATATCCTGTAAAACTCATCAAGAGTCAAAGCAGACGAAATTATATTCCTAGCCCTAACATCATATTGAGCTTTTCTATTTTCTTCTACAGTCCATCTAGAAAATTGTGTAGGTACCTCTACTTCATTTTCATTTATTTTTAGAATAAAAGGACAGTTTAAAATAGCATCCGAAACACCCTATCAATAGACTCTAAAAATATTTGCATTCTAACTTTCCAAAAGGGATAATTTTGTCCCACAAAAAGTGGGGCTCTGTTGATAGAAGCATCTTCAGCAAAAGTTTGATTTTGTCTAGCCATTTTCGAAAATTTTGAAGAACTATCAAAGCAAGCTCTGATACCACTTGTTGGAATTCGTGAAGCAGAATGTTTGCGGTTGCACAAAAAATCAAGAGGCGGGGTGAATTGGTTTAGAATAAAAATTATGGTTTTTAAAATTTTTCCCAAATTTCACTGATTAAAATACTTGTAAAGTAAAGAGAGAAAGGGTAAGAAGATCACACAAGTGTTTTATACTGGTTCGGATCAAAAGACCCTACGTCCAGTTGCTAATCACTCTAAAAGAGGATTAACGTTGTCACTATAATCACAGTTCAAACATATTACAAATACAAAGATAAAGATTAGAAAACATCTCTCTTGAGTCACACAAGAGATGAGCACCTCCTTTGAATCCACAAAGGATGAACAACAACTTTTCCTAGAGACAGCACAACACACAATCCACCC
Organism: Sphenostylis stenocarpa; assembly: GCA_963425845.1. NCBI lineage: Eukaryota > Viridiplantae > Streptophyta > Magnoliopsida > Fabales > Fabaceae > Sphenostylis > Sphenostylis stenocarpa. The sequence goes on from OY731403.1 coordinate 37,082,678, forward strand.
AGAGTCCCAACTTAGTGATTCTTATCGCTTCTAGCCCACACTAGGTTTCAAAAGCCCCTTTTTCTTCCATACACAAAGTTTTCTAGCAATCACAACTCTTAACTTTTGTATGAATTTTTTTTTGTTCAGAGAGCCTTAGAGAACCTTAAGTAAAGAGATTTAGCGTCTGGGGAATAGAAGTTTTCGAAAATAGGAGTATTGGAAATAGGTGCATCGAAAATAGGTCCAAATTCGAAATTCAAAAATCATAAGAGACGTAGATAATCGATTATCTTAAGTGATAATCGATTATCACAGAGCCATTTTCGCAGAGAAGTAAACTAGACCAAGATAATCGATTATCCTCTGAGATAATCGATTATTCCAGCTGGGATAATCAATTATCAAGCCTGATAATCGATTATTCCAACAAACTTTTCAAAAAACATGTTTTAATCAGGATAATCGATTATCCTAAGTGATAATCGATTATCAAAGAGTGGTTTTGATAAAAATGAACTTTTAGAGGAAGAACTATGTGTTGGCTATCTTGGACTCTAATTTTACAGACTCAAAAAGATAAAATAGAGTTATTACAAGTAAATAAAAATAATTATAAGTCTTCAAGACTTCAAGTCCTTTGTTTTGAATCATCATCAAAATCATCAAACATCATATTCTTGTATGATCAACAAGGTTCTCCTAGTGATTACCCAACGCCACCGATTTTACCAAGATATCATCGACAAAAGCTTCCACATGTTAGCCCAGGATAGGATCAAAGATCTTGTTTATTAGTCTTTGGTATGTGGCTTCCACGTTTTTTAGGGCAAACAACATTACTTTGTAGCCATAATTTTCTGATTCGGCCATGAAGGCTGTTATATCCTTATTCATAGGGTGCATGAATATCTGGTTGTATCTCTAGTAGGGATCCATGAAGCTAAAAAGCTGGCACCCTGATGCACTATTGACGAGATTGTCAATATTTGGGCAAACCTTATTGAGATATATGAAATTTGTGCACATTTGTTATTTTATGACGCCTTCTTTACCATCACTAGATTAGAGAACTAGGTTGGATACTATATCTGCCGAATATGAATGATGTTGAGTAACTTCTGGGTCTCCTCCTTGATCGTTTGACATTTCTTAACCTCAAACTTCCTTCGTTGTTATGTTGTGGCTTCGCCTTTGGGTCAATGGCAAGCTTATGGCATTAAAAATCGAGATCAATCCTAGGAATATCGCACATGCACCACATAAAAACCCAAATGTTTTCCATGAGAATCATGACGAGGCGTTGCTTTAACTCAGGCTCTAAGTTGCTTCCAACCTTAACCCTTATATTACTATCCAGAAGCACCTCTTTCAACTCGTCCATAGGCCATGACTGTCTATCTTCCATTTGTAAGCGAGGATCAATGTCCGAGGATTTGTCACCATTTTTGGTGTACGTGACCTGGAAGGTCTGCTTGTTGTAGAGGTTGCTTTCATAAAAACATCGTGTTATTTGTTGATTGACATGTATTGTTCCCACGAGGCAGTTGTTGATGGGGTATTTGACCTTCAAGTGTACAGTCGAGACTACCGCTCTCAACCCATTCAATGATGGCCACCCCAAAAGAATGTTGTAGGATGATGACGCTCGACAACCAGGTATTTTATAGTGATGATTTTCACTGTGTGCTCTGTCCCAAATGTTGTCCTCAACTTTGTATATCCACGAACTTCCACCTATTCTCAAGAGAAACCTACTAATATTCCCTTGAAGGGTTTGAGGAAGTCTATTGGTATCCTAAGCCCTTAAAATCTCCTAGTACATTACATTGGTCAGGCTCCCTTGATTAATCAATACTCGGTGTACATTCTTGCTCATCACTACAGATATGGCAATCGGGTCATCTTGGTGAGGAATCACATCCTCCAAATCTGTTAAACATACAAGGATATGAAGCTTGTAAATTTTGATGATGATTCAAGAACAAAAGACTTAGAGATTTGAAGACTTTTAATCTTATGTAATAACTCTGTTTTTGTGTTTTTGAGTCTGTAATATTAGAGTCCAAGATAGCCAGCACATAGACCATCGTTTAAAAGCTCTAAAAACTCATTTTTATCAAAATTACACAGTGATAATCGATTATCACCCTGGATAATCGATTATCACAACAAGAAAATCATTTTTAGGAAAAGCTCTTTGTGATAATCGATTATCACTTAGGATAATCGATTATCACAGGAAAATAATCGATTATTTGGCCAGATAATCGATTATCCTGGTCCAGTTTTGTTACCCTGCAAAAATGGATCTGGAATAATCAATTATCACTTAAGATAATCGATTATTTGCGTCTGTTATGTGTTTTGAAATTCAAATTTGGACCAAGTTTTGAAAACCCTATTCCTAATTCTTCTATTTTCGAAAATCCCCAATTCCTAGACTCTATTCTCTCTACTTAAGGTTCTCTAAGGCTCTCTGCAAATTAACAAACCTTTTTCATACAAAAGTTAAGAGCTGTGACTGCTAGAGAACTTTTTGTAGGGAAGAAAAAGGGGCTTTTGAAACCTAGTGTGGGCTAGAAGCGATAAGAATCACTGAGTGGGTTTCTTGGTGGATTGTGTGTTGTGCTGTCTCTAGGGAAAGTTGTTCTTCATCCTTTGTGGATTCAAAGGAGGTGTTCATCTCTTGTGTGACTCAATAGAGGTGTTTTCTTTACCTTATCTTTTCAATTTGTAATCTGTTTGTAAACTGTGATTACAGTGACAACGTTAATCCTCTTTTTGAGAAATTAGCAACTGGACGTAGGGTCTTTTGATCCAAACCAATATAAATCAACTGTGTAATCCTTTATCCCTTATCTATTTACTTTACAACGCATTTTAATCGGTGAAATTTGGGAAAAATTTTAAAACCCTAATTTTTGTTTAAGAAACCAATTCACCCCCCTCTTGGTTTTTGTCCGTAAACGCAAACATTCCGCTGCGTGATTCTAACAAGTGGTATCAGAGCTTGCTTTGATAGTCATTCAATTTTTGAAAATAGCCGGACAAAATCAAACATTTGTCGAGGGTGCTTCTATCAATAGACCCCCACTTTTTGCGGGGCAAAATTATCCTTTTTGGAAAGTTAGAATGAAAATATTTTTGGAGTCTGTTGATAGGGGTGTATGGGATGCAATTTTAAATGGTCCCTTTATTCCTAAAATTACTAAAAACGGAGAAGAGATACCAAAACCATTTTCTAGATGGTTGGCTGAAGAAAATAGGAAACCCAATATGATGTTAGGGCTAGAAATAAAATTTCATCTGCTTTAACCCTTGATGAGTTTTACAGAATATTCATTTGCAAGAGTGCTCAAGAAATGTGGGAAATGCTAAGAGTAACCCACGAAGGTACCGATGACGTTAAAAGAGCAAGAAATAACTCATTGATTCAAGAGTATGAGATGTTCTGAATGCAACAAAGAGAAACGATTTTTGACGTTCAAAAGCGTTTCACACATATTGTGAACCATCTCACCGGGTTAGTTAAGATTTTTGATATTGATGAGTAAAATGTAAAAATTCTCAAATCTTTGGATAGGAAATGGCAACCAAAGGTGACGACCATCACAGAGTCACAAAATCTTGCTACCATGTCTATGGTGGCGCTGTTTGGAAAGCTAAGAGAACATGAACTTGAACTCGGAAGGCTAAACAATGAAGAAGGCCAACATCAAAAGAGAAAGCTTACCTTCAAAACTGAAATTTCTAAGAGCAAGAACAAGAAGGAGGAAGAAGACTCGAAAAATGAAGATGATGAAAATTTGAGTCTCATGATAAAGAAATTTACAAAGTTCATGAAAGCCAAAGGGAAGCAACCCTTCAAAGGTAAGAGAAAGTACTTCCTTAAATATTAAATGCTACGGTTGTGGTGAAACAGGACATGTAAAAACCGATTGTCCAATCAAGAAAAATGAAGATCATAAAGGCAAGAAATTCTTCAAAAAGAAAGCCTACATTGCTTGGGATGATAGTGACTCAAGTTCGGATTCAAGTGATTCGGAAATTGAAGCAAACATTTGCTTGATGGCAAATGAAAACATCTCTTCCGATTTTGAGGTTAGTGATTCCGACTCTTCCTCAAGTGATGATAAAAATGATTATGATGCCTTACAAAATGCATATGAGGAATTATTTACTGCTTTTAAGGACTTGAAAAATGAATATAAATTTGTGAAAAAGTGTTTGAATAAATCAAAAAAAGAGGTAGAATCCTTGAAAACGAAAATTGCATGTTTAGAGGAAAAAGATAATAAAAATATAGCATGTGCATCATGTAAAGAGTATGAATATGATATTGATATACTTAGCCACTTGATTGATAAAGCTAAGAAAGAATCAAGTGATAGTTATAAGGATAAGGCTATTGTTCAAAATAGAAAAACTGTCATGTTCCATTGAAAAAGCCTAAAAATAGAAATAGAAGAGTATGGGTTGAAAAAGGAACTAAAACTTCTAAAGTTAAAAATGTATCATATTCAAAGATTACATCTAATGCATGCTTTTATTGTATGAAACATGGTCATACTTCAAATAGGTGTAGAATTAAGCATTTTGGTGTACCTAAAGGAAAATATGTTTGGGTTCCTATAGTGAAATGATTTGATGTCTCTAATCCTAAGGACCCAAAAGTTATGGGGACCTAAGATTATTATGTTCTTTTTTTGTAGGAAACTTCCAAATCCAAGAAGTCTATGTGGTATCTTGATAGTGGATGTTCAAGACATATGACCGGAGACAAAATGAAATTTGTGAGTTTCAAAGCTAAAGACCAAGGATATGTAACCTATGGGGACGACAACAAAGGAAGAATCCTTGGAACTGGAAACATTGGTGGTGCAAATACTTTGGAGAAAAAGGATGTTCTTCTTGTCGATGGGCTAAAGCATAATCTCCTAAGTATAAGTCAACTTTGTGATAAAGGATTCAAGGTAATTTTTGAAAGTAAGTTTTGCACCATTCATTTAAAGGATTCCGAAAATATAGCATTAAAAGGCATTAGGCATAATAATATCTATTTGATTGATTTGGATTGTGTATCTAACCCTAGTAAAACATGCTTAGTTGCTAAGGAAGAAAATCCATGGTTATGGCATAAGAGAGCGGCTCATATAAACATGCATCAATTAAACAAACTAATATCAAAGGACTTAGTTGTTGGTTTGCCTAAGTTAAAATTTGAAAAAGATAGATTATGTGATGCATGTCAAAAAGGTAAACAAGTTAAATCATCCTTCAAAACTAAGAATTTTATTTCCACATCTAAGCCTTTAGAACTATTACACTTAGATTTATTTGGTCCATCTAGGATAAAAAGTTTTGGTGGAAATTACTATGCTCTTGTAATTATTGATGATTTCTCTAGATACACTTGGACATTTTTCTTAACTTTAAAAAGTGAAGCTTTTAAGGTCTTTAGGAAGTTTGCCAAGCAAATTCAAAATGAGAAAGACTTAAGAATTAAGGTGTTAAGAAGTGACCATGGTGGGGAATTCCAAAATGAATGCTTTGAAAATTATTGTGAAGAAAATGGTATTTTACATAATTTTTCTGCACCTAGAACTCCCCAACAAAATGGTGTAGTAGAAAGGAAAAATAGGTCACTAGAAGAATTTGCTAGAAAAATGCTAAATGAATCAAATGTTCCTAAATATTTTTGGGCTGATGCTGTAAGTATTGCATGTTATGTATTGAATAGGATGCTTATTAGGCCAATTATAAAATCAACTCCTTATGAATTGTTAAATGGTAGGAAGCCTAATGTTGCTCATTTAAAAATATTTGGATGTAAATGCTTTGTTTTAAATAATGGAAAAGATAACTTAGGTAAATTTGACTCAAAAACCGATGAGGCTATTTTCTTAGGTTATTCACTAACTAGCAAAGCATATAGAGTTTTCAATAGAAGAACTTTGAATATTGAAGAATCTGTACATCTCACCTTTGATAAAATTGTAGACCTTGAGGGAAATCCTCTTGAGTCAAATAAAGAATTTGCAGGTGATGATGAGTACATAAGAGAAGCTCTAGAAGAAATGTACTTAAATGAAAATGAGCCATCTCAACCAACTGAATTGGAAAAAGAGGGGCAACCACCAAGAGGACTTTCAATGGACAATATAATTGGTGATATCTCAAAAGAGGTAAGAACTAGAAATATGACAAATTTTTGTATGTCTGTAGCTTTTGTTTCACAGATAGAACCCAAAAGTGTTGAGGAAGCTCTTAAAGATGACCAATAGTGCATAGCAATGCAAGAAGAACTTAATCAATTTGAAAGAAATCAAGTCTGGGAATTAATTCCACGAGAAGAATCTCATCAAGTGATGGGAACAAAATGGGTATTTAGAAACAAACTTGATGAAGATGGAAATATAACAAAGAACAAAGCCAGACTTGTTGCCAAAGGTTACTGTCAAGAGGAAGGTATTGATTATGATGAAACTTATGCTCCTGTTGCCAGATTAGAGGCTATACGCATACTTCTTGCTTATGCCTCATTGATGAAATTTAAACTTTACCAAATGGATGTTAAAAGTGCATTTTTGAATGGGTTTGTTAAGGTTCCAACATAAAACCAATTGGCAATATTTGAGTAGACTAACATGTATTTAAACCATACCAAATAACATGAGGTAGGCGATGTGGGACTTTCAACACGCCCCCTCCAACGAAGCCTGCCGGACCAGGCAAAGGGTACTTTTGACCCAACTAAAGGGCAACTTTTGGCCCATGACAATAATCGGAAAGATGTTAGGCTTTGGCTCTGATACCATGTTAAGGTTCCAACATAAAACCAATTGGCAATATGTGGAGTAGCCTAACATGTATTTAAACCATACCAAATAACATGAGGTAGGCGATGTGGGACTTTAAACCATGTTGAATATAGAAGAAATAGAGTTTAGGATTAATCTCCCTTGTGTATAAATCACACATAGGGTAGTCTATTTATAGTAGAGAGATACAACTAAAAGAGTAACTGAAAGTAACAGAATAAACAGAAGATATTGTTTGATATTGTGGTTAACAATATCTAACAATATCTAACAATATCTAACAATATCTTAACAATATCAAATAATATCTAAACAATATCTAACACTCCCCCTCAAGCTGGAGCATACAAATCGTATGTGTCAAGCTTGTTGCAAATATAATCAATTCTAGGACCTCGTAAAGATTTAGTAAAAATATCTGCTAACTGATCACTTGAGTTAACAAAATCAGTCTTGATGTCTCCAGACATAATCTTTTCTCGAATGAAATGACAGTCAATCTCAATATGTTTGGTCCTCTCATGAAAGACATGATTAGAACTAATATGAAGAGCAGCCTGATTGTCACACACAAGTGACATTTGAGTGACATCTCCAAATTGTAACTCTCTAAGCAATTGCTTGAGCCAAACAAGTTCACAAGCAGCTGAGGCCATAGCTCTATATTCTGCTTCTGCACTAGATCTTGCCACAACACTTTGTTTCTTACTTTTCCATGAGACCAAGTTACCACCAATAGAGACACAATATCCAGATGTAGATCTTCTATCCGAAGGAGATCCTGCCCAATCAACATCTGAGTAGCAAACAACTCTTGTATGTGTTTATTAGAATCATATAACAATCATTTTCCAGGAGATCCTTTAATATACTTTAAGATACGAATGACTGCATTCCAATGATCTTCATATGGGGAATTAAGAAATTGGCTTACCACATTGACTGCAAAGGAAATGTTAGGACGAGTAACTGTAAGATAATTCAATTTTCCAACCAATCTTCTATACTGCTCAGGATCAGGTATAAGCTCCCCCTGATTTGGTAGAAGTTTAGTATTGGGATCCATGGGCGTATCAACAGACTTTGAATTCATCAACCCAGTTTCCTCCAAAATATCCATGACATACTTCCTCTGAGATATAACAATACCATCATTAGACTGTGCCACCTCAATACCCAAGAAATATTTAAGTTTGCCAAGATCTTTGGTCTGAAAATGGTGACAGAGATGTTGTTTCAACTGAGAGATGCCATGGTTGTCACTACCTGTAAGAACGATGTCATCAACATATACTATCAAGTAAACACATCCAGCACTTGAGTGTCGATAAAAGACAGAGTGATCTGCTTCACACTGAGTCATACCAAATTGTTGAACAACCTTGCTAAACTTTCCAAACCAGGCCCTAGGAGACTGTTTTATGCCATATAGGGATTTGCGAAGATGACATACCATCCCAGAAGACTCCCCCTGAGCAACAAACCCAGGAGGTTGCTCCATATAGATTTCTTCTTGCAAATCACCATTGAGGAAAGCATTTTTAACATCTAGTTAATAAAGAGGCCATTGTTGAAGAGCGGCCATGGCGATAAATAAACGAACAGAAGTCATCTTTGCCACAGGGGAAAAGGTATCTCCATAATCCAACCCAAAAATTTGAGTACAACCTTTGGCCACAAGACGAGCTTTGAGGCGATCAATAGTACCATCAGGTCCAACTTTGATAGCAAACACCCACCTGCAACCAACAACAGATTTCCCAGACGGTAACGAGACCAATTCCCAAGTTCCACTATTATGAAGAGCACTTAGTTCATCTAACATGGCCTGACGCCAACCAGGATGGGCTAAAGCTTCATGGACAATTTTTGGAATGGTCACAGAAGAAAGAGAGGAAAGACATGTATAAAAAGGTAATGACAGTCGATGATAACTCAAACCAATGTAATGGGGAGAGGGTTTACGTATAGAACAGATACCTTTTCGGAGGGCAATGGGAAGGTCAGACTCAGGTGTCACATCCGGAGGAGACAGAGTAGTTGGCACTTGAGTAGAGTCACATGGTGGTGGTTGTGATTGGTTTCAGCTACTATAAACCTGAAGAGGCAATGAAGAAGAAGCTGACTGCGGAGTAGAAACTAATGGTGAAGAAGACACAGTTAGAGGGTCACAAACAATAGGAACATTAAATGTACTAGGAGTGTTGACAAGATTGGATGGAGAAAGAGGTGAAGATTGACTTTTAAAATAAAAAGAGAACTCATCAAAGGTGACATCTGCAGACACAAAATAACGGTTAAGAGAAGGAGAAAAACATTTGTATCCTTTTTGTGATCTTGTAAATCCTAAGAAAACACATTTATGTGATCTAGGAGAAAGCTTGTCAAGACCAAAATTGAAATTATGAACAAAATATGTAGACCCGAAAACTTTTAGAGGTAAGGGATGAAGTGATTCATGAGGGAATAAAATGGAATGAGGTATTTTATTATCTAAAACCGAAGATGGCATGCAATTAACAAGATAACATGCAGTAAGAAGAGCATCACCCCAAAAATGCTGAGGAACCTCTCCATAAATTAAAAGAGTGCGAGTTGTTTGAATAAGATGTCTATTTTTACATTCAGCTACACCATTTTGTTGAGGTGTATAAGCATAAGAAGTTTTATGCAAAATACCATGAGAAGCCATGAATTGTTTAAAAGAATGAGAAAGATATTCACGACCATTATCACTGCGCAAAACTCTAATAGAAACACCGAACTGAGTTTGAATTTTATTGAAAAAAGTTTGAAAGATATGAAATAATTCAGAACGATTTTTCATCAAAAATAACCAAGTGCATTTGGAATAATCATCAATGAAAGTAACAAAGTATTGAAAACCTAAAGTAGACTTAACGCGGCTAGGTCCCCAAATGTCAGAGTGAACCACGACAAAAGGGGACGAAGCACCACGTGTGACACTACGAGGAAAGGAAGTACGACTATGTTTGCCTAATTAACACGACTCACATGCCAAACTAGACAATTTAGATAAGGCAGGGACAAGTTGCTGTAACTTGGCAAGACTTGGATGACCTAACTAAGCATGGAGAAGAGAGGGGGACTCTATAACTGCACCAACATGTGTAAAGGGACAAAGATGATAAAGACCATGAGACTCACATCCTGTGCCAATCACTTGTTTCGAACTCTAGTCCTGTAAACACACAGAATTGTTGGTAAAAGAAACAACACAATCAAGAGAACGAGTTAGACAACTGATGGATAACAAGTTAAAAGGAGACCCAGGGACATAAAGAACATTATCAATGGTTAAAGAAGGGAAAAGTTTAACAGTTCCAACACCATGAGATGATACTCTAGATCCATCAGCCAGTGTAACAAAAGGCAAAGGATCAGGAGAGGATAAAGAGGAGAACAAAGATTTGTTATCAGAAATATGATCAGTGGCTCCTGAATCAAAAACCCAAGGACCAGAAGAAGATTGGGTCAAACCAGCAAAAGATGTACCTGTGTGTGCGACAGACACAGTGGAACTAGAAGACTGTTGATCCTTATACCATTTGAGAAATTTGTTGAACATAGCAAGTGTGTCTGATGAAATAAAAGAAGGAGGATCGTTAGCAGATAAAGGTGGGAAAAGATCAATCTGAGCAACTACAGCAGATCGAGGAGGATGACCATGTAATGCATAACACTTGTCAATCTTGTGACCTAGTTTGCCACAATGTTCACACTCATGTAATGCATAACACTGGTCAATCTTCTGACCTAGCTTGCCACAATGTTCACACTTAGGACGCCCTTTTCCCTGTTTGCGAGGGCGAGTTCGGTCATCACGGTGAGATACCAATGCAGAAGCAGGTGTGTCAGGGTTGGGTTTTGCTGGTATACACAAAATAGTGGAGCAGGTCAAGGTCAAGGTGGGGACAACCGGAGAACCCAAAATCTGATCACGAATATGTGAATATTGATCAGCAAGTCCGTGTAATTCCCCTAGCATGAAGAACTTTGATCGTTGTCCTATCTCAGTGGCAGGGTCAGGGGAAGGAGGCAATAACTCATTGAACTCATGAAAAAGAGCATGAATTTTTCCCATATAATCAATCATAGAATCTTGATGTTTACAGGCAATAACATCTACAAATTTAGAATAGACATCATAGAGACGTCGAGTATCATTAGTGTATAATAACTTGGCATGTTCCCAGATTTTGGCACTTGTTTCATAGGAACGAAAAATTTATTTTAACGAATGATCAAGAGTACCCTTGAGAACCACACATAATTGAGCATCAATGGTGTCCCAACGGTCTTCCTCACCAGGAGTGAGAGTAGGTGCTTTTGGGGCAAGATGATCAAGATACTTCTGACTCTTAAGCCATAATCTGACGTCTGATGACCATGTGGCATAATTAGAGCCAATTAACTTGTCAATGGATAAGTGCACATTAACATAGTTAGTGTAGATGGAAGGATCAAACGCAGTACTGACAGAATTGGAAGTACTAAAAGGAGCGGAAGAAGTCATAAAGGGCGAAGGCGATAGTGACAGCGGCGTGAACCAGTACACCAGGTAAGTTCCCAGGAAAGAGAGGTGGGTCACTAATGGACACGCTTAAATACCAAGTCTTTCCTTGTCAGAACTTTCCTAGACATGCACTTTCACACTACCAAATAACCAACAGCGAGAGCGGCGGTGGTGGCGGCTTTAATAGTGGTCAAAGGCAAAAAAAAAATTTCAAAATAACCTTAATCTCTAGATACCATGTTGAATATAGAAGAAATAGAGTTTGGGATTAATCTCCCTTGTGTATAAATCACACATAGGGTAGTCTATTTATAGTAGAGAGATACAACTAAAAGAGAAACTGAAAGTAACAGAATAAACAGAAGATATTGTTTGATATTGTGGTTAACAATATCTAACAATATCTTAACAATATCAAATAATATCTAAACAATATCTAACAGGGTTTATCAAAGAGGAAGTATATGTGGAACAACCCCCTAGATTTGAAGATTTTAAATATCCCAAGCACATTTTTAAATTGAAGAAAGCTTTATATGGTTTAAAACAAGCTCCTAGGTCTTGGTATGAAAGATTAAGTACTTTTCTAATTTCAAATGACTTTTCTAGAGGAAAAATTGATTCCACCCTGTTTATTAAGAAAGTTAAGGAACATATTCTGTTAGTTCAAGTATATGTTGATGATATTATTTTTGGATTAACTGATAATTCTTTGTGTGAAGGATTTGCTAAGATAATGCAGGGTGAATTTGAAATGTCAATGATAGGAGAATTAACATTCTTTCTTGGACTTCAAATTAAACAACTTAAAGATGGCATTTTTGTGTCTCAAACCAAATACTGCAAAGAGATTCTCAAGAAATTTGGAATGGACACTTCAAAGGAAGCTAACACACCCATGGGAACATCATGCTATTTAGACAAGGATGAATCTGGTTTGGAAATTAATCAATCTATGTATAGAGGTATGATAGGTTCACTATTATACTTAACTGCAAGTAGACCTGATATTATGCATTATGTTTGTGTATGTGCTAGATTTCAAGCATGTCCAAAAGAATCTCATTTAACTGCAGTAAAACGAATCTTAAAATATTTAAAAGTAACTACATGATTTGGATTATGGTATCCATCTGAAGCTTCTCCAAGCTTAATAGGATATTTTGATGTTGATTATGGTGGATGTAAGATTGATAGAAAGAGTACTAGTGGAACATGTCATATGTTAGGATCATCTTTAGTGTCTTGGCATTCTAAGAAACAAGCATGTGTTGCTTTATCCACAACTGAAGCTGAATATATTGTAGCTGGTAATTGTTGTGCTCAAATCTTATGGATGAAGCAACAATTAGAAGACTATAGTATCTTTCTAAATAATATTTCTTTAATGTGTGATAATACAAGCGCTATCAATCTCACAAAGAATCCTGTTATGCATTCTAGAACTAAACATATTGAGATTAGGCATCACTTTTTAAGAGATCATATATCTAAAGGAAATTGTCAAATTGAGTATATAGACACAAAACATCAGTTAGCGGATATATTTACCAAACCTCTTCCAAAGGATAGATTCTATGAACTTAGAAGAGACTTAGGAATATTAGAAATAGCCTAAACTCTGCTTAACTGATCAATCTTTGCATTTTGTACTGTAATAATAGATTATATAGGGAAATAATCGATTATCCTGTGTCTAAAACATGGAAAAATTGTTAATCTCTTCAACATATTTCTTGTTTGTACTTCATTTGCTTTATGGAATAAAAACTTTATTTTAGCTTTGATTAAGGGGGAGCTATTTTCTATATTATGCACTTATTGAGGGGGAGCTTTCATTTTTTATCATAATCAAAATAGGGGGAGAAATTAGTTAAAGCCTCTTATGTTTAATAATTTAAATATTGTCTGGTATGTTTAATGTTTTTGTTAGCTGTGACAGATAAAACAGGTTATTACAAAGGGCTTTAAAGAAAATTTTTATCATCATAAAAAAGGGGGAGATTGTTAAACATACAAGGATATGAAGCTTGTAGATTTTGATGATGATTCAAGAACAAAGGACTTAGAGATTTGAAGACTTGTAATCTTATGTAATAACTCTGTTTTTGTGTTTTTGAGTCTGTAATAGTAGAGTCCAAGATAGCCAGCACATAGATCATCCTTTAAAAGCTCTAAAATCTCATTTTTATCAAAATTACACTGTGATAATCGATTATCACCCTGGATAATCGATTATCACAACAAGAAAATCATTTTCAGGAAAAGCTCTCTGTGATAATCGATTATCACTCAGGATAATCGATTATCACAAGCAAATAATTGAATATTTGGCTAGATAATCGATTATCCTGGTCCAATTTTGTTCGCCTGCGAAAATGACTCTGGAATAATCGATTATCACTCAAGATAATCAATTATTTGCATCTGTTATGTGTTTTGAAATTCAAATTTGGACCAAGTTTCGAAAACCCTATTCCCAATTCTTCTGTTTTCAAAAATCCCCAATTCCCAGACTCTATTCTCTCAACTTAAGGTTCTCTAAGGCTCTCTATAAATTAACAAACCTTTTTCATACAAAAGTTAAGAGTTGTGACTGCTAGAGAACTTTTTGTTAGGAAGAAAAAGGGGCTTTTGAAACCTAGTGTGGGCTAGAAGCGATAAGAATCACTGAGTGGGTTTCTTGGTGGATTGTGTGTTATGTCGTCTCTAGGGAAAATTGTTCTTCATCCTTTGTGGATTCAAAGGAGGTGTTCATCTCTTGTGTGACTCAAGAGAGGTGTTTTCTTTACCTTATCTTTTCAATTTGTAATCTGTTTGTAAACTATGATTACAGTGACAACGTTAATCCTCTTTTTGAGTGATTAGCAACTGGACGTAGGGTCTTTTGATCCGAACCAGTATAAATCAGCTGTGTAATCCTCTATCCCTTATCTATTTACTTTACAACACATTTTAATCGGTGAAATTTGGGAAAAATTTTAAAACCCTAATTTTTGTTTAAGAAACCAATTCACCCCCCTCTTGGTTTTTGTCTGTAAACGCAAACATTCCACTGCACGATTCTAACAAAATCTTCATTTGAAAATGTTAACTAGTTTTGATCATTCGATGGTCGAACCCTAGTGTGGGAGACCTAACACACATTAGCAGTAGCTCTGGTGTGGATCATCTGCCCGCGAATCCTCCTATAATGGTATTGAAATCCCTAAATATGGGTATCTCATGTTCGCCTTTATCTCTTATGTGTCGTAGCTCTTCGCCTCTGTCTCGTTTGGTATGGTGCCTTATGTATCCTTAACACTTCTCCATGTCGTGGCCCCATGCACGGTGAAATTCGCACCATGCTTCTTGATTGTGGCCTAATGGCCGATCTGTCCTCTAGGGGTATGAGAAATCTTTGTCGTGTTAACGTCTTTCAATATTTGTCTATTTGTCATATTAGAGGGAATGTGTATATACCCTTTGCAACACAGTGTTTTTCTTCTACTGTTCGGTTGTACGGGTTGTTGTAGTGTCAGTTGGTGTCCCATTGTATGGCTCTTTTTCTCTAGTCGATGTCCTGCCTTTCTTTAGTTCATTTTACTTCCGCCCTTTTTTTATTCATAACTTCCTCCACTTCAATATAAGACGTGGCTCGAGACTACACCTCTACCATGGTGGATGCCAGGCATTGAATAAGTGAATCTCTTTACGGGCCTGACCTCAACCCCTTGACAAAAGCATCGATAAACATTGTCTCGTCCGATTATGGGACCTTCATGGTAATCTCACAAAAGTGCTTCAGGTAATGCTTTAGTGATTTCAAGCCTTGTTGCTTGACATTAAAGAGGTCACTCAAATGCTGGGGCTTGAGTCGATTTGCCGCAAATTGAGTCGGTAACATGTTTGACAATTCCTTAAAAGAAGTTACAACCTCATTGGGTAGGCTGCTAAACCAATCAAGAGTTGTTGCAGCGAGGGTGCCAACGAACATCTTGTGTCTAATACTCCACTGACTAGCATTTGAGCCCAAAAGGTTTTTAGATGGACTGTTGGGTCGCTCGTACCATCGAAAGGGTTGATTTTGGATATTAGGGAATAAGCGGGGATCGATTCGCTCATGATAGGCGAAAGGTTGAAACTCCACCGTTGATGACGGGGGAGTTGTCAGTTCGCCTCTCTCCAACATCAAACGCTAGAGTGTCAACTGAAACTCCTCATTCTTTTGGTGCAATTGTTCTTGCTCATTGTAGGCCCTCTCGGCCCGTAGCCAAGCCTCCTCATTCTATTTCTGTAACTGCTCTACTAGCATTGACATCATCATCGTCAAGCCATCGCTGTCCCCAACAAGCTGGGAGCTTGCTCGTGTGTTGCACATGGCTTTACATTTTTTGGGTCACGGGAAAATAGGTTTTACTTGATTCCCACAAATAGCACCAAGTGTTGTTGTTGTTGAATTATTGGCAAGCGTACCAAAATTGTCAATCGCAGTATAGTATTTCGATTAAATAAAAGTCGATCCCACGAGGAACAGTTTCAATGGGAATTCCCAATTATATGCTTACTAAGTGGATTAAAACAGATTGGGTTGAGAAAATATCAATTAAAGACACTTAGGATTGACTTCCTTCCTTATCCCTCTTTTGTAATGGCTATGTCAATTAAGAACGTCAATTAACCTAACAATGTTGATTCCACCTACTCAATTCATCCATGTTGATTCCTCACACATGAAATTCATAAGAAAACCTAATAAATGTTGATTCCTCACACAATTAAGAGATTTTCCAGCATTAGGTTTAGGATGTTAAGTAATTGATACATTCATTCCATTCCTGGCAATTAATGTAACAAATATTCTTTCCGTGATCTAGGGTTCAAGATATATTTTCTAATCATACCTCAAACAATCAAGAATAAATCATACTAAAGAATAAAGGATAAGAATAACAACATCAAAGCATAGATTAATATCTCAAAATATCACCATGATACAAAAGAGTTCAAAGGAAGTGCACCGAATCCTAAGAGAATGAAGTTAGCCACTCATGTTGGCCATTACAATGCTCAAATTGTGGAAGAAGTGAAGAATTGATGAAGATTGGACGAAACCCTAGCAGTATTCGTGCCTCTTCTCCTCCAAAACTGCTTGCTTTTATTAAAACACATCTTCTCTTTTTATTGGAAAAATTTGGGCTTTGCATCTTTCGCTCGAGCGAAAACTTTCGCTCAAGTGAAAGTAGCCTGTTTTCGTTCAAGCGACAAAATGCTCGCTTGAGTGAATGAACTCTAGAGAAGAATAACTAACATTCACTCAAGCGAATTTTCCTGCGCTTGAGCGACTGAATTCCAAAGAAGAATAACTGATATTCGCTTGAGCGAATCTTGGCTCACTTGAGCGAGTGAATTCCAGAGAAGAATAACTAACATTCGCTCAAGCGAGAATCCATCCAGCTTGAGCGACTTCCATGCTGAAAATCTTCTTCCTTCTTCCATTTTTACTCCAATTCTACTGTCAATCATGCTCCTTACTCTTGTATCAAGGTATTCTTGAATTCATCCTATATTGGGAGAAAAATAGATTAGAATTAGCATCAGTTAATTGGTTTCATAACAATTCAAGGTATAATTATATCAACTTTTTACCACTTAACAGTTGCCAAAAACTCACCTCGATAACAATACTCTTTATGTTGTTTTTCCTCTTTATTATCTACCTTAATCCTAGCCCCCTCATGGTATTTATCCTTGATATTTGGTTAAGGCCCTTGCTTATTCTTCCCCTTTGTAATCAAGGGCAATATATTTAGGCTGTATTCTAGGAACTTATAGCTAAATATCTCGTCATGTGATCAATTCAATAGAGCAATCACATGACAAGTCAATTCAATAAAGCGGACAATACTTCAAACATGGGAATTGATCCTAACAATGTAATTATAGCAGATATGAGGTCAGGACACTTTTGTTCCTAGACAGAACATTGGCGTCCACCGTGGGGCCTAGAGTATAGTCTCGCTCCACTCATACATATCCGTTAGTCCTCGACTGAGGGACTTATGTTTTGGTACACTATGAGTCCCACATCGCTTAGGAGTCGAGGTCAAGGGTAATTTATATACACTCTCCTTTCTCAACCCACCAAGATGATGATGTGGACATAAAAGTCCAAGGCCATGAGAAGAAAGATGAAGATCTAATTGAAGACTTAATGAGACCAATTACTAGAGGAAGGATTAGAAAGACCCAAGAAGCTTTACAACAGAAGATGGCTCTTTAATGGGAGGCCCAACAGTAAAAAAACCCAAGTCACTAAGGAGGCTAAATTGGTTACATGTGTAGTGGGCTCAAAAAGTTAAAATAAAAATAATTTGTTTTTTTGGTGGATCTGGGATTTGAACCCATGACCATTATTTTAATATTTGATTAGTTTTAGTTCTTTTTGGTTTCCTTTTATTATAAACAAAGTCAAGCCCAAGAAAACCCTAAACCCTACATTTTTGTACTTATGATTGTTGAATTGAGAAAAAAGGTAACAAATGATTTTTGCCAAAGTGAGAATATTTCTCTACTAGGGTTCTTCTTTGCAGCTTCGATCTTACCAAGAATTCACCAATTCTTGTGGCGATCACCCTTAAGCTTATCACACTTTGTTTGTGGCACATTCCTTTATTCAAGTTTTCTCTATTTTGTTCTCAATTCCTAATTTTCTATTCTTAATTGATTCTAAACCTTAAATCTTTTTACTTCAATTCTATTTGGAATCTTATCATTTGGTATCAGAGCAAGGTTTTGTTGCATAGACTTTTCATTATTTTTTTCATGGTATTGTTCATGATACTATTTATGCACTGTTCAAAAAAAAGTTGAAAAAAAGAGAGAGAAAGAATTAAAAAAAAAGAGAAAGAAAGAATTTTGAAAAAAAATAGAGTTGTCAATTTATATATCTAGTGCAGTGCACATCAATTATTTGTTAAAATTCTTGTTTCAAGTGTCTTCTTTAAATTCGTATGGTCTTTGCTTGTTTTTTGCACTAGTGCAAAAAAGGGCTTCTACGTCATCCAATTATCGTCGCATGTAAAAATATTTGACGTAAATAAAACGCGATGACAATTTTGTAAATAAGAGGCAAAACTTTTACGTCGCGCACCCAACATGCGACGTAAAAAGCATCTTTTACGTCGCACCTGGGTGGCGCGACGTAAAAGAGTGTTTTTACGTCGCGTGCTGGGGTGCATGAAGTAAAAATTTCCTTTTATTCTCTTCCAGACCCGCTCCCTCGTCTCGCGCAACAAGGGTTTTTGAGAATGACGACGAGAATGACGACGACAGCTACCTTTGCACACCATTTTCGATCATTTTGACAGTGAAAAACATCAACATTGTGTCTCATTTTACGAACTGGACATTTCTCTCTGATTGGATTCAAGTTTGAAATCATTTTCATGTACACTCGAGGTTAGTGTTCGATGTCTTATGATATATGTTTAAATTGAATCTGTGATTGTTTTTGGGGATCTCAATCACGTTATTGTATGAATGTCTCCACTGGATTGTTATTGGAATGTAATTATTTGTTTGAGTGCATTTTCGGTTTACACACTCCATTTACGTGCTTTGTTGTTTGTATATTAATTTCTTTTTACATATAAATTTTAAATCTCTAGGAGTGATGAAACTTTATAAGATAATATGAATCGAAGTTGGATGAATGCACGTCGTATTAGTGAAGAGTACGAAAAGGGAGTTGAGGAATTTTTGAAATTTGCTAGTGAAAATGGAAAAGCTATGAAAGGGACCTATTATTGTCCATGCGTTCGTTGTTTGAATCAAATTCGTCATAAACTTGAGGATATACATGATCACTTATTTGTTTATGGTATTATTAAGAGTTATACAATATGGACATGGCATGGAGAAATATTAGACATCCCAACTATGTCAACTACAAACAATTTTGATGAAGGGATGGATGATAATCTAGAGGATATGATACGTGATATTGGTGAAGAAAATTTTATGAAAGCACATCTATATGATTCTTTGAAATCTGATTTTGTGCAACAATTGTACATAGGATATAGTTTTACAAGATTATCAGCAACTTTAAAATTGTTTAATTTAAAAGCAAGAAATGGATGGACTGATAAAAGTTTCACTGAATTATTGGAGTTGTTGAAGGAGATGCTTCCTGAAGATAAATACATTACCTATTCGTAACTATGAGGCAAAGAAAATATTATGTCCAATGGGTTTAGAGTACAAGAAGATACATGCATGTCCTAATGATTGTATATTGTACAGAAATGATTTTGCTAAATTAAAGATGTGTCCGACATGTGGTTTGTTGAGGTTCAAAAAAAAAGTTGAGGAAAGTAGTGGTGAGGAAGAACTAGATGGTCCCCCTGCTAAGGTGTTATGGTATTTGCCAATTATACCTAGGTTTAAAAGATTATTTTCCATAAAAGAAGATGCAAGAAACTTGACATGGCATGCAAATGGTAGAAAATGTGACAATCTTCTTCGACATCCAGCTGATTCTCCACAATGGAAAAGGATTGATGAAACCTTTCCAAAATTTGGTGCAGAGCTAAGAAACTTGAGAATTGGATTAGCTACAGATGGGATGAATCCTTATGGAAATTTAAGTAGTAAACATAGTTCATGGCCAATTTTGTTGATCATTTACAATTTGCCTCCTTAGTTATGCATGAAGAGAAAATATATTATGTTATCTATGATGATTTCAGGACCTTGACAACCAGGAAATGACATAGATGTATATCTTAGTCCTTTAATTGATAATTTGAAGATGTTGTGGGAAACAGGAGTGGAGGTATTTGATTCATATCACGAAGTGAATTTCAGGTTGCATGCAATGTTATTTTGTACTATAAATGATTTTCCAGCATATGGTAATTTGAGCGGTTATAGTGTGAAAGGTCATTTAGCATGCCCTTTATGTCAAGAAGACACAAGTTATATCCAATTGAAACATGGACAAAAAACTGCGTACAATAGGCATAGAAAGTTTCTAGGTGCTAACCATCCATATCGTTAAATGAAGAAAGCATTTAATGGATGTCAGGAGAATGCAGTCGCATCAGTACCACGCAATGGTGAACAAGTATATGAGCAAGTGAAAAATATTAATATTGTTTTTGGAAAGACCCAAAAGAAATCCAAAGAGAAAAACATTTGGAAGAAACAGTCTGTATTCTTCAATCTTCCTTATTGGTGTAAGTTGGAAGTTAGATACTGTATAGATGTGGTGCATGTTGAAAAAAATGTTTGTGATAGTATAATTAGGACATTGCTTAACATAAAAGGAAAGACAAAAGATGGAATAAAAGCACGACAAGATTTGGCGGACATGGGTATACGTTCTGAATTACATCCACAATCAGTTGGAAAACGCACTTACCTCCAGCTTGTCATACTCTATCAAAGAAAGAAAAGAGAAGCTTTTGTGAGTGTTTACGTGAGGTCAAAGTGCCACAAGGATACTCCTCAAATGTTAAGAGTCTTGTGTCTATGCTAGAGTTGAAATTAGTTGGTTTAAAGTCTCATGATTGTCATGTGTTGATGCAACAACTTTTACCAGTGGCTATTCGAAACATCTTACCAACTTCTGTTAGAGTTGCTATTACTCGGTTATGTTTATTTTTCAACGCCATTTGTAAAAAGGTAATTGATCCAAAAAAGTTAGATGAATTAGAAAATGAAGCAATTGTAATAGTGTGCCAGTTAGAAATGTATTTTCCCCCTTCATTTTTTGATATCATGGTGCATTTGATAGTCTATTTGGTAAGGGAAATTCGTTTATGTGGTCCAATTTTTCTTAGATGGATGTATCCTGTTGAGAGATACATGAAGATCTTAAAAGGATATGTGAAGAATCAATACAAGCCATAAGCTTCTATTGTGGAAAGGTACATTGCAAAAGAAGCCATTGATTTTTGTTTAGGATACATGTCAAAATTAGAACCAATAGGTATTCCTAAGATGAGACATGATGGAAGATGTGAAGGTAAGGGTACATGAAATTTAAAGATTAAAAATGTTAGTCGGAAAGAAGTTGACCAAGCACATCTATACATATTGAACAATGAAACACTTGGTGGATTTGATGAAGACATAATATTGAGTTGATATAGTTTAGTTTGTGGGTGTGTAGATGAATAGGTTAGAAGTTTAGAACTTAATCTCTTGATAGGCCAATAAATCTTGTGATAAGCGCCTTAATATGATGCATCTCAGTGAAATCATTTTTCTGCATGAAAAACTAACATTTAAGCATTAAAAGAACAAACTAAGTTTTTCAATCTGTTAAAAATGATTTTCAATTTGTTAAAATCACTTAACATAATAAGTGGTCATACATAGTCGAAATTCCAATTGGTTGAATCGCAGAATCAACAGGTTAAAATGACTTAATGAATTTTTTAAATATCAAAGTTTCGTATTTTTAATCTATTGAAATGTTTTTTAATCTGTTGAAACAGAAAGACTATTTTTCTATCTAAGAGTCTGCAGGATTTCAATCTGTTGAAATGATTTTCAATCTATTGAAACAGAGAGCTATCATTTTTCATAAAGCTGTTTCAATCCATTAAAAACTCGAATCAATCGATTGAATGAAGTTTTAAATGAAATCAATCGATTGAATCGTCGTTTTAATCGATTGAATCGCCGTTTTAATCGATTGAAATGTATTCTGATCGACCATAATTTCATTCTGATCGATCATAACTTGTTCTAATTGATCATAATACTTTTCTAATCGATCATAATCGATTCTAACCTCGTTATATTTTCATTCTGATCGATCAGCTTGCATCTTTGAATCAGCTTTTGATTGAGTAAACGTTCGGTTCTCTCGTTTTACTATATAAATACAGATTGGATCTATCTTTTGAAAAACACAACTTGAGAAAACATTTGAAATCAATCTGTGAAGCTTTCATATCCGTGACTTTCTCTGCATTCAAGAACTTTGTTATATCATAAGGTGCTTTGATCAAAATTGTGGTCAATCAAAGAGAGAAAGTGTTGTGTTAGAATCTGTTCTGGACAATTTTACTGATAGAGTTGCAATCCAGGTTTTTTCTTTTCATACTCTTTTGTAAAGTGTGTTTGTGCAGGTTGGAATTTGGATCTGCAATTGTTACAGTAACTGGATTTGGTTACTGGGAGGTTTTCAAGAGGCTATCTTGTGGGTTTGCAAGATAGTTCTTGGGGTAGATTGGTGAGTATCTACCTGGTTGTAATTTTCACTTGGTATTAGTGGAACTTGGCAGATTTGTCAAGAACTCGGATGTAGCTCTGGTATAGAGTGAACCAAGTATAAATTGTTGTGTTGAATTTCTTCTTTCATCTCCTTTATTTCTTGTCTATATACTTGCTATAATTAAAATCAACCTATCTACACAAGAATTAAATAAAGATAATTCATTCTTCCAAGAGAAAGTAAGTTTTGCGAAAAAGTTTTCAAAAGTTCAATTCACCCCCCCTCTTGAACTCAACCATTAATTCTTTCAATTGGTACCAGAGTTGGTTCTTGTAAGTTACTCAAGAAATTGGTCCAAGAATGGCCGAGGGAAAGATGAATTTTTCGAAGGAGCCTCCATAAACAGGCCTCCTCTTTTTTTGGTGTGAATTATTCTTTCCGGAAGGTTAGAATGAAAATCTTTATTGAATCTCTTGATAGAGGTATTTGGGAAACAATTGTTAATGGTCCTTACAAACCAACTCATACAGTGGATGGTAAAGTAGTTGAGAAAAATTGGGTTGAATTAACTCGATGCGGAAAATAGGAGAGTCCAATATGATTATACTGCTAAAAATATTATTACCTCTCGCTTTAAATCTTGATGAGTTTTTCAGTGGTGTCTCAATGTGCCTCCGCCAAAGAAATGTGGGAAATTCTAGAGGTCACACATGAAGGTACATCCGATGTGAAAAGAGCGAGAAAGCATGAGTTAATTAGGGACTACGAATTGTTTAAAATGCAGCAAGGAGAAACAATTGCAGATGTACAGAAAAGGTTCACGCACATAGTCAATCATCTAATTGGGCTAGGAAAGATTTTTGACAAGGAAGAATTGAACATCAAAATCTTGAAGTATTTGGACAGAACTTGGCAACCAAAGGTGACAACTATATCGGAATCAAGAGACTTGACTGAAATGACTACTGCTTCACTATTTGGTAAGTTAAGGGAACATGAGTTGGAAATCAATCGGTTCAAAGAACAAGAGAATGCAGAAAAGAAAAGTAGAAACATTGTTCTCAAGACGATTGAAGAAAACAAGTGAGTCCGAAGAAGATGAATCCGAAAATCTGACTTTGTTGGTTAAGAAATTTGGGAAATTTCTTAGAAGGAAGAACATGAACCGGCCAAGTTAAAAGGTACACCGATAAAAAGACTCGAATCTATTCAAAATACTATTACTTGTTATTCTTGTGGTAAGCAGGGACACATAAGGAGTGATTGTCCAGAAAAGACCAAGAATTAGAACAAGAAAGATTCAAAATATAAAGGGAAAAAGGCCTACATAGCTTGGCAAGACAATGATTCATCCTCCAGTTCTGGATCCGAAGGTGAAGAGGTGAACCTATGTTTGATGGCTGGTTGTGAATCTTCTTCATCACATGTAAGTTCAACTCCCACAGAGAATGAAATGAATTATAGCACATTACTAAATGCTTTCAATGAAATGCATAGTGAAGCCAGAAATTTATCTCATACAAATAATCGGTTGAAAGGTTTAAATAACTCGGTTAGAAAATAGAGTTAAAGTTCGGAAAAAGAACTATTAGAAAGCAAAACAGATTTAGAACATCTAGATATAATCTATGCATCTCGCGGATAATGTTGCTACTAATAAGAATTGTGAAAAGTGTATTCTTCTGCAAGATAAGGTTGATTACTTGATTAAAACTTTGTCTAAGTTTACTCAAGGTAAAGAGAATTTAGATGCACTCCTTGGGTCTCAAAACTGTGTGTTTGAACATTCTGGAATCGGGTACAAACCTAAGATTGGGGTAAAAACTAAAAAATATTTGAACTTCTTTTCATTTAGAAAATCTACAACATCCCCTTTCTCATCTTGTCATTACTGCCTGAAGAAAGGACATACTATAAAATTTTGTCATGCTAGGAAATATTTTGTGCCGCAAGGTAGGAAGGGATGGGTTCCAAAACATGTTAAACGTAAAATTTGACTCCTAAGGACCCAAAACACTTAAGGGTACCAAATACTTGATGTTTGATCTTTCGGGAACAGCAACAAGAGTCCCTTTGGTACCTGGATAGCGGATGCTCAAGGCACATGACAGGTGACATTTCAAAATTTCAGAAACTGAGATTAAAGAATGGAGGTCATGTGACTTATGGAGACAACAACAAGGGAAGAATTCTAGGTTCTGGAGATATTGGAGATGGTGAATCAGTAACCATTCACAATGTTCTTCTTGTTGAAGGTCTCAAGCACAATCTAATCAGTATAAGTCAGATGAAGAAGATTTAACTGATAATTCTTATCAGTTGAAACTTCCCAGTAGCTCAGATCAGCATACTGTCGAAGAAGGTGATCAATCAGTTGATCCTACAAAAGTTGATCCACCAAGAATTACTGAAGAACAGGAAGAAGATGTCCTGGAAGATCTTCCCAAAGAGTGGATTGTCCCAAGAGATCTCTCTCTAGACAATGTCATCGGGCAAATCAATAAGGGAGTATCTACTAGACATTCTCTTAATCAATTCTGCAATCATATGGCATTCATTTCACAAATAGAACCTAAAACTGTTAAAGAAGCATTAAATGATGAATACTAGGTTAGTGCCATGCATGATGAGCTTAATCAATTTGAAAGGAATAACGTGTGGGAATTAGTTCCTAAAATCAAAGATATCAATGTAATTGGTACTAAGTGGGTATTCAAAAACAAACTAGATGAACACGGCATTATCACTAGAAATAAAGCTAGATTGGTAGCCAAAGGGTATAACCAACAGGAGGGTATTGATCTTGATGAAACCTTTGCACCTGTAGCTAGACTTGAAGCTGTCAGATTATTATTAGCTTATGCTTGTATAAGTGGTTTCATAAATCTACAGATGGATGTCAAGAGTGCCTTTCTTAATGGACTCATCAATGAAGAAGTGTATGTTTCTCAACCTCCTGGGTTTGAAAATCACAAGCATCCTGACCATGTCTACAAATTGAAAAAGGCCCTTTATGGTTTAAAGCAAGCACCTAGAAAATGGTATGAGAGGTTAAGTAACTTCTTAATTGATCAAGGGTACAAACGAGGTGAAGTTGATAAAACCCTATTCATTAAGAAATCTGGAACTGACATTATTCTGGTGCAGGTGTATGTGGATGATATCATTTTCGGTTCTACAAATAATGCCTTGTGTAATAAGTTTGTTAAGGAAATGCAAAGTGAATTTGAAATGTCTATGATGGGAGAATTGAATTTCTTCCTTGGTCTCCAGTGTTAAGCAATTAAAAAATGGCATATTCCTAAGTCAATCTAAATACTCGCAATGAGTTGTTGAAGAAATTTGATATGCACAATTGCAAAGAATCCTCTACACCCATGTCTACTAACTCGTTGTCTAGATTTAGATGAAAAAGGGAAATTTGTTGATCAAACTAAATATAGAGGTTTGATTGGTTCTCTGCTATATCTGACTGCTAGTAGGCCTGACATTATGTTTAGTGTGTGCCTTTGTGCTAGATTTCAGGAAAACCTAAAGGAATCACATCTTACCGCTGCTAAAAGGATTCTGAAGTACCTTAAAGGAACAGTTAATGTCGGACTATGGTATCCTGAAGGTGCATCCCTTAAACTTGTTGGATTTTCTGATTCTGACTTTGCAAGATGTAGATTGGACAGGAAAAGTACCTCTGGTACATGTCATTTACTGGGAAGCAGTCTCATATCTTGTCACAGTAAAAAGCAAGCATGTGTTGCTCTTTCAACTACAGAAGCTGAATACATTGCAGCTGGGAGCTGTTATGCTCAAAGTATCTACTTTAAGCAACAACTGACAGACTATGGAGTGACTCTAAATACGGTACCTCCGGTTTGTGATAATACTAGTGCAATAAATTTAACTAAGAATCCTATTCAACACTCTAGAACTAAGCATATTGAAATTAGACATCACTTTATTAGAGAACATGTATCTAGGGGTGATTGTGAAATTTTGTTCATTGAATTTGAAAAACAGTTAGTCGACTTATTCACTAAACCACTTCCTAGAGATAGACTTAATATGCTTAGAACTGAATTAGGAATTCTGGATATAACTAGTATTGAATAACCGATTCTTTATGGTGATTATGATTTTTTAAAAACAGGTTGATAAAATGTTCAATCGATTAAAATTGTCCGAAAATCTTGAAATTATTTGTATTAATCGATTGAAATTGCGAAATAATCTGTTGATTTCCGATTCTTACTTTCTGTTATTGATATGTTATCAGTTCAATCGATTAAATAAGCCTTTAATCGATTTATTTCATTAACCTTGTAGCTCTGCATATTTTCTTCTATAAATCAATTGATTCAATCTTCGATTCAATCGATTGAATTCACTTTTGATATTCTGCATGATTTTCTTTCACAAAAACAATCGATTAGATCTTCGGTTCAATCGATTTATTTTACTTCGAGTATCTGCAGATTGCAAAATCAATTGGTTTCACGAAAAATCAATTGATTAATTTTTTCTAGGGCTAGTTGTGTATACTCTGTCACTAAACAACTACTACAGAGTGGGTTGAATGCATTAACAACGAGATAGACTTCAGCTACTCTCTTAAATATCAAAGATATCCAATAAAAGTTGATTGACTCTGATTGGATATCAGATGTGAGGATAATTAAGTTGCACAGTAACCATTCTTTCTCTCTCTCCACCTTTATCATCACTGCGCAGAAGCGAGAAGCGATTATACAAGTAAAGACAAAGCTCGTGAAGTTGAAGGGATCGTGTGCTCTAAAGAAAACTATAGAGTTTTTCCTCCTTGAAACATTCTCTCTTCTCGGTTATTCCTCTGTTCATTCCAAAAAATCAAGAATGCTCAAACGCACAAAATCTGGTAGGAAGAAGTCCAGCAGAGGCGAGTCTTCCACTGCAAGGCAAGAACCAAATGCTGAAGGACGCATTGAAACCTGGTTCAATGGGAACCAAGAGAAAATGGATCTGTTTATTCATGAAATGAGCAGGAAGCAAGTCAATATACCCAAGGTCCTAAAGTTCTCCTGGTTTGACGCAGAAGGATTCAGAGGTGTTCGGAAGCTACTGCAACATCAAAAACTTCAAAAGTTTCTAGAGTTGAATGATAGGATTTACCCTGACTTAATTAAAGTCTTTTTCACCAACTTGTCCTTTGAAGGTTCCACTTTAAAAACTCAAGTCAAAGGAGTAGACATTGAGATAACTCCAAATATCTGGAAAGAGGTTGCTGGAATCAAGGATGAAGGTGTAAAAGTCACCAAAGGATATACTTCAGATGTGGAAGATTTTAATAAAGTTTAGTACTTTCGTTCATGCATGAAGAATAATCGAGACTCTGTAAGTTCTTTCAATGCTAGAAAGATGAAGCTTGAGGAAAGGGTTCTCGCTTTCATTATGGCCTGGCAGCTCACACCCAGGGGGAGCAATCATGCAAGTACTAAATGAAGGAGATTTGGTATCGATGTACTACATTCACCACGTAATAAGGGTGAACTGGGTTTTTGTTATCAAGGACCACATGATCAAAGCTAAGCGGCTAAGTGACTTCGGGTATCCTTATGCTATTCGATTTCTAAGTTTTTAACGCATTTTGGTGTTGATTTGGAAGGGGAACTAGTTGAATCTGTTCGACCAACAAATGAGGTAAATAATTCTGTTCTGCATAAAATGGGATTCATCAAAATCGATGGTGAATGGATCTCAAAAGAAGAAGCTGGGAGAGGAGAAGACTTTGAAGAAGAAGAACAAGAGGAAAATATCAATACTGATGTTCCGGGATCTTCTGCAGCAAGACCATCAGACCAGATGGAAGAGCAGTCTCCACTGGAAATGATTCCATACACTCCACAACCTGACCGTGGCACGCCCCTGTCTCAGTTTGAGAGAACCATGCTACATCGGATGAATGAAGGCTTATTTTTTATGTTTCTGTTATCTTGTTTCTGTTCCTTGTTTTTATTGTTTTGTTTCATTTTGGGGTACCTACGTGGTACTACTGGACTGTACTTAAACACTTTATTTGATGCAGTCAAATAGGGGGAGAAGTGTTTTGCTTAAAACTGTCACTACACACACACCACAAAATATATGTCTCTGGTCTGTTATTATTTGTGCAGGTGCAGTGGTTATTTGTCTCCATCAAATAGGGGGAGATTGAAGCACTTGGTGGATTTAATGAAGACATAATATTGAGTTGATATAGTTTAGTTTGTGGGTGTGTAGATGAATAGGTTAGAAGTTCAGAACTTAATCTCTTGATAGGCCAATAAATCTTGTGATAAGCGCCTTAATATGATGAATCTCAGTGAAATCATTTTTCTGCATGAAAAACTAACATTTAAGCATTAAAAGAACAAACTAAGTTTTTCAATCTGTTAAAAATGATTTTCAATGTGTTAAAATCACTTAACATAATAAGTGGTCATACATAGTCGAAATTCCAATTGGTTGAATCGCAGAATCAACGGGTTAAATTGACTTAATGGATTTTTTAAATATCAAAGTTTCGTATTTTCAATCTATTGAAATGTTTTTTAATCTGTTGAAACAGAAAGACTATTTTTCTATCTAAGAGTCTGCAGGATTTCAATCTGTTGAAATGATTTTCAATCTATTGAAACAGAGAGCTATCATTTTTCATAAAGCTGTTTCAATCCATTAAAAACTCGAATCAATCGATTGAATGAAGTTTTAAATGAAATCAATCGATTGAATCGTCATTTTAATCGATTGAAATGTATTCTGATCGATCATAATTTCATTCTGATCGATCATAACTTGTTCTAATCGATCATAATACTTTTCTAATCGATCATAATCGATTCTAACCTGTTATATTTTCATTCTGATCGATTAGTTGCATCTTTGAATCAGTTTTTGATTGAGTAAACGTTCTGGTTCTCTGTTTTACTATATAAATACAGATTGGATCTATCTTTTGAAAAACACAACTTGAGAAAACATTTGAAATCAATCTGTGAAGCTTTCATATCCGTGACTTTCTCTGCATTCAAGAACTTTGTTATATCATAAGGTGCTTTGATCAAAATTGTGGTCAATCAAAGAGAGAAAGTGCTGTGTTAGAATCTGTTCTGGACAATTTTACTGATAGAGCTGCAGTCCGGGTTTTTTCTTTTCATACTCTTTTGTAAAGTGTGTTTGTGCAGGTTGGAATTTGGATCTGCACTTGTTACAATGAATTGGATTTGGTTACTCGGGAGGTTTTCAAGAGGCTATCTTGTGGGTTTGCAAGATAGTTCTTGGGGTAGATTGGTGAGTATCTACTCGGTTGTAATTTTCACTTGGTATTAGTGGAACTTGGAAGATTTGTCAAGAACTGGATGTAGCTCTGGTATAGAGTGAACCAGTATAAATTGTTGTGTTGAATTTCTTCTTTCATCTCCTTTATTTCTTGTCTATATACTTGCTGTAATTAAAATCAACCTATCTACACAAGAATTAAATAAAGATAATTCATTCTTCCAAGAGAAAGTAAGTTTTGCGAAAAAGTTTTCAAAAGTTCAATTCACCCCCCCTCTTGAACTCAACCATTAATTCTTTCAAACAACACTGATGAAACAATCCCTTACATATCACAACACATAACTGAAATAAAGGCAATACATCCACGAATGAATGAAAAATGGGTATTGAATGAACATAACAAAAGTTTCCTTTCTTGGTTTAAAAAAAGGGTATATGTTGAGATTAATGTTTCAGAAACACTTTTGAGACTTGCTTGTGGGCCTAATAGTGATGTCATTACATTTGGTGGGTATGACATTAATAATTATTGTTTATACTCAAAAATAGAAGATGAAAAAAGTAGAGTACAAAATAGTGGGGTCACAATAAATATATGCACTTTTCTAGTTCTAAAGACAAAAATCCTATCACAACTTCTATGAGTTATTTTGGGGTCATACAAGAGATATAAGAAATTGATTATGTTACTTTTAAGGTGCCTGTCTTCAAGTGTAAATGGGTTGAAGGGAATACGGGTATGCGAACAGATGACCTAGGGTTTACTTTGGTTGATTTGAGTAAAGTTGGGTATAAGGATGAACCTTTTATTATGGCATATCAAGCGAGACAAATATTTTATGTCAAGGATCCATGTAATGAGAGATGGTTAATTGTCCTTGAAGGAAGAAGCATGCACGAAATTCATGAAGATGAGTCTCTAGATATACATGAAATACCTTCATTTTCAAGTAGACCATTTGATGACATAGTTGACAATGAAGTTACATACATGCAATACGAAGTGATCATGATGAAGGGATATGGGAAAACATACCAACATAATAGGTGTTTATCTTCACATTTTGTAGATCTTTTTATTCAAACTTATAAAGCATGTTGACTTCATATTGT
Organism: Sphenostylis stenocarpa; assembly: GCA_963425845.1. Classification (NCBI taxonomy): domain Eukaryota; kingdom Viridiplantae; phylum Streptophyta; class Magnoliopsida; order Fabales; family Fabaceae; genus Sphenostylis; species Sphenostylis stenocarpa. The sequence goes on from OY731403.1 coordinate 37,113,633, forward strand.
TTTGTTTTTCAGGATATGTCGGATTCCACATCTGGTACTGGTAGTGGTAGTGGCAGTGGCAGGAGCGGAGGTGGAGGTAGAGGTAGATATGTCACTTGGTTAAAGGGGTTGACAACAAGGAGGGTAGCTAGAGAGAAAACTCAAGTTGAAGTTGATCCACGTTCTGGTAAGGCATCTGGCCCAAATGCTGCTAAGTTTAAGAGCTATTTGGGGCTACTAGCTCGACACCATGTTCCGATTACTACTCCATCTTGGGATGATGTAGAGGAAACCGAGAAGAACCTCATGTGGCAGGATGTTCAGGTATTTCTATATTGGTTGAATACTTTACATATCATTAATTGAATTTAACATTTACTGGTCATTTCACAGCAAAATTTTGATGTTCCTAACACTGAGGTGATGAGGAAGAAGATTTTATCCTCCATTGCCATTAGATGGAGAGACTTTAAGACTTTCTTGACACGGGAATATGTATTTGGAAAGTTTCAAGATGAATCTCTCTGTCTAAAATATCAAATTAGTGAGGAGGATTGGTTACAGTTTTGTGCCAGCCGAATGGACCCCTCTTGGCAGGATAAAAGATGTGCTGCCCAACATCGTCAGAGGTTGAATGATGCACCCCATGTATTATCACGAGGAGGGTATGCATTATTGGAGCAACGTCTCATGAAAGCCAGAGAAGAGTCAGCATGAGTTGAGTCTACTGACCTTGCATCTCCACCCCCTCGCTATGAGATGTGGAAGGCAGCCCGAACAAAATCTGATGGACAAATACTTCTAAGTCTGCACGAATCATTGCTCAAAAAAATCGTAAGTTATAATGTCAATTTGAATTGATTCTGATGTGAAGGTTAGTGTATGATTAGTTATTGTTAATGTGTTGTAGGATGATTTAGTTGAGCAGACCACCCAAGGATAATTTATTCCTCATGGTCAACAAGATATATTGGCGACAACCATAGGAAAACCAGATTACTCAGGACGTGTGCGTGGTACTGGTGGATCCTGGGGCCTTGTGATTACTTTGGTTCAACATCACAAAGGACCACTGCCGACTCTTGTAGCCAGGAGGCCTTGCATAAAATGGAGATGCAATTTGAAGAAAAGTTAAATCAAATAAGGCAGTCCTTGCAACAAGAGTTTGATGAGAAACTTGAATCTCTCGCCCGCTCTCAGCTACAGACTCAAGGAACACCTCAAACAATTGAACATGATGTTGTTCGAGTCAGCACTAAACGGAGTTGTGCTGCTACTGCTGTTGATCCTTCAGGAGAATATACTCAGACTGATGCACCACAACAGTGTGAGTTATATGTTGAAGATGACCCCCCGCATCTAGTGGCTATTGGTCAAGTTTTTGAGGGTGGCTTAACCATCCATGGTGTCCCTCTACAGGAAGACTGGACACGATTAGTAGTTGATGAAGTTCATGATGCTAATGCTCCAATGCCTTTTCCTAATGAAGAGATTCAATTAGTGGGGCAGGCAAGCGGGACATTCTTGGCTTGGCCAAGACGTTTGGTTATGCCACTCTCAGCACGGACCAAGGTAATATATATATATATATATATATATATATATATATATATATATTGTCTATTTTCTCTTTTCTAGTATTATAATTATATAAATGTTTAATTAATTGTTATAATTTGTTTAGGAGGACTTGCGTCGTGCTAAACATAAAAAACAACCTATTATTGATGAGGAGATGAGAAAATGTGACAATGATCCCATATCTATGTTGTAGACCATATTACCACGGTTGAAGAAGAGACCATGTCGGATACAATGGAAGGTTAGAGTGTTTGGAATTGACAATTCCAGATGTTCCACTATACATTTCCTTGCCTCGATGCATTAGAAATTGCTTGGGGAAATTGCATGTTAAACATTTCCATCATACAATTGTGGTCAATGTAAGTCATTTTCATTTATGTTTCTAAGATTATAATAATTATATTCAACTTATAATTAATTGTTTTAGGTACATTGACAAATTGAGTGTGGAACAAGAAAAATCTGAATTATATGGATTTATTGAGCCTCAATCCATCCAAAAATGCTGGAAATACAAAGGTTGGAATCCAACAATATATGCAAACATGGATGAGTGACTCAAAAAGACATATATATTTGGCTCAATACATTGAAGGGTTAGTATTTTAATTTGTATTTTAATTTATATTTTTATAACTAATTTTTATGTCATATAATGTAGGTCCCATTGCGAGTTGATTGTAATCATGCTCCGGGATTACACTCGTGGTGTGGTTTTGTTCATTACATCGGAAACCAAGTCAAGAAATGAAAAGCTTATTACAAGGGTAACTTTATCTTTTATTCATTAATTATGTTTTTAAATTGTAAATACATTATTGAATAATATATGACTTTTTTTCACTTAGAATCGTGTCTGGAACTAATGTTCTAAGTGGAAAACCCAGAACAAAAACTTTGCAGTTCATTTATCCTAAGGTTAGAAACTTATTTATATAAATGAATACCATAATTATTGTTTGTTTTTAAATTTTGAAAATAACATTATGTTGTATTCATCATTTCAGTGTAATAAGCAAACAAACTCATTTGAATGTGGTTACTATGTTATGTATTGGATGAGAGTCATAGTTTGTGCGGGTATAATTGATTCTTGGATGGAGGTAATTGCTTTCAACATTAGTTAAGTTTATTTAACTTTATGCATGTTGCATGTTTACAAGAGTCAAATTAATGTTTTAGGTATTTCAAAATTCATCTCCATTGCCAGAATATGATATTACACAAATTAGAGAACAATGGACAAGATTTTTCGTTCAACAATTCTAGTACTTAATTATTTAGGATATTGTTCATATTATATTATGTGTATTATGTAGTTTTGGTAGCTTAGTTTGTAATAGATTTTAGTTTGTATGTTTGTATTATATTGTTTTATTATGTAGTTTGAATTATATATAATATTATATTTTTAATTTACTAGCTAAAGAAACTTGAACCTCTGGACTGTCTAGCTGTAATATATATTTGCAAGTTTTAGTTGTAAGACAAAATAAACCGAATTAAAAAAAAAGGGATCAAATTTACATCGCAAAATAAAGTGATGGACTACATGACATATTGGATGGAACAAATAGAGCAAGCGTAATAAGGTAATCATGAAAATAGTGTTAGAATCGCGCAACAGAATGTTTGCATTTCCGGACAAAAACCAAGAGGGGGGGGTGAATTGGTTTCTACTAAAAAATTAGGGTTTTAAAAAATTTCTCCAAATTTCACCGATTAAAATGTTGTATAAAGTAAATAGAGCAAGGATACAGTATTACACAGATGATTTATACTGGTTCGGATCAAAAGACCCTACATCCAGTTGCTAATCACTCAAACAGAGGATTAACGTTGTCACTATAATCACAGTTATACAATCAGATTACAAATAAGAAGATAAGGTAAAGAATACATCTCTCTTGAGTCACACAAGAGATGAACACCTCCTTTGAATCCCACAAAGGATGAAGAATAGCTTTCCCTAGAGACGGCACAACACACAATCCACAAAGAAAACCCACTTAGTGATTCTTATCGCTTCTAGCCCACACTAGGTTCCAAAAGCCCTTTTTTCCTCCAACAAACAGTTCTCTGGCAGCCACAACTCTCAACTTTTGTTTGAAAAAGGTTGTTCTTTTTGCAGAGAGCCTTAGAGATCCTTAAGTAGAGAGATTAAGGTTTGGGAATTGGGAATTTTCGAAACTTGGTGAATTGGGAATGGGTTTTTCGAAACTTGGTCAAATTTTGAAATTCAAAACACATATCTGACTGAAATAATCGATTATCTTGAGTGTTAATCGATTATTACAGAGCCAAATTCACCTGGAACCCAAAACCATGCAGATTAATCGATTAACTGAGTAATTAATCGATTAACAGCCCTGTTAATGGATTAACATGGGCTTTAATTGATTATTCCAGAGAGCAGATACTGAAAATTGTTTTCTCTCTGTAATAATTGATTATCTTGCCATTTAATCGATTAATCCAGTATGTTTTTGATAAAAATGAGTTTTTGAAGCTTTTAAAGAGTAGACTATGTGCTGGCTATCTTAGACTCTAATATTACATACTCAAAATCATCAAAACAGAGTTATTACATAATATTTCAAGTCTTCAACTCTTTAAGTCCTTTGTTCTTGAATCATCATCAAAATCAACAAGCTTCATATTTATATATGTTCAACATTCATATCCTTGTATGTTTCAACAATCTCGCCCTTTTTGATGATGATCAAAAACTTCCTTTAAAGCTCTTGTAATAACCTGTTTTGTCTGTCACAGCTAAACAAAAACATTAAACATACCAGACAACATTTAAATTTAATAAAAATGAGAAACATAAGAGACTTTAAATAATTTCTCCCCCTATTTTGATTATGATCAAAAAAATGAAAGCTCCCCCTTAATAAATGCATAATTTAGAAAATAAATCCCCCTCAAACAAAGCAAAAATACTAATTTTATTTCATAAATTAAATTTATTACAAACAAAGAGATATGTGGAAGAGATTAAAACTCTTCACTTGCATCGCTATTGAACTGAGCATCAAACCTATCTTCTAAGTTACAGATCCTATCATCTACATCTGAGATACGACGAATGATTTCCTCATGCCGTTCTTGAGAGATTGTGAAGAATTCTTTCATTCTTTGATTCATATCAAAGAGCATATCTTCCATTGATTGTCGGGATGTAAGAGGGGCAGAAGATGTTCCAGTATTATGAATATGTTCAGAGAGAAACTCAGCAGCAGGAGGCATCTCTTTATCAGAATCTTCAGCATTTTCATCCATGTTGGGAATGTCGTCTTTGTGAACATAAATGTTATTGACATGCACCATTTGAAGTTGAGTTAGCGTGCTATCAAGAATTCGGTTTGAATTTGTTGTTCTTACCGTTTTCTCTCCTTCAACATTCACTCCTTTGTACTCTAAAATGCAAGAGATAAGAAGAGCATAGGGAATTTTAAAAGTAGGATGACGTTTAGCTTTCAGCATGGTCATGGTGACAAGGCTGCCCCAATCGATTGGCTCATTATTCATGATTGCATGAATAATGCAAAGATCTATGGATGAGCATTGGGCATGGTTGGTTGCCTGGGGACATAAAATCCAGACAAGTAAATGTAGTAACAAGAGTTCCTCCTTCTTTAATGGGCCGACCAGAAGAAGAAGCCCAATCTCCATGGAGGGGTTACAGAGAAAAGAACGGTAAGCCATAATTCTGTCAAAATCGTCTAACTCCGCAAAAGTATTAATAACATCATCTCTTACATTAAAATGGGAAACATTTTCCCATATATCGTCATCAAGAATGATAGTTACACCCTTGACACGAGAAGTGGCTACTTGATCTCTAAATTTGAAACGAGAATAGAATACCCTAACTAAATTAGGGTAGTATGTACCTTGCATTTGGATAAATGGGAGGACAACTTGAATTTCAAGAAGATTCGAAAAATTAAATCCCCTATTGATGAATTGATCACCAATAATGAATTTTGGAGTAATGATACCCCTTTCCTTCCAGAAAGTGAGAAATTCTTGTCTACCCTCATCATATGAGATCCATCCTTCAACAGAATTTGGACGGGGATGAGAGGCAGGAGCAGATCTTCTTCTTGTGGGGATCTTAGCACGAAAAGAGGAAGCCATTTAGGATTAGAAGAAAAACAAGAGAGTTTTGAAGACAAGTGAGGTTACGAGAAAGCAAGAAGGCTTGAATGATGCTAGAATGCTTGGATTCAAGAATTTAAGGTGTGGAGAAGTGAAATGAAGGCTTCCTATATATAGAAAACATGTATAACGGTCATAAACGGTCACATTAGGGTGAAGGAGTGCCAAAAGAGCCGTTTGAAATGGCTAGTTAATGAAAACTACCCAGTTTAATCGATTAAAGCTTGAAGTAATCGATTAAACCATCAATAGAACCATTTAATCGATTAAATGATGTTGTTAATCGATTAAATGAGTAATTAATCGATTATTCCAGAGAGAAACTTTAGATTTTGGACATTTAGGTGCAGATAATCGATTATTGCTTCAAATAATCGATTTTTCCAGGGAGATCATCAAATTTTTGAGGTTTAGACACATGATAATCTATTAATACCCTACATAATCGATTATAACATTACAATCATGCAAAAACTCATTAATTAAGCAGAATTTAAGCTATTTCTAATATTCCTAAGTCTCTTCTAAGATCATTGAATCTATCTTTGGGAAGAGGTTTAGTAAAAATATCTGCTAATTGATGCTTTGTATCAACATATTCAATTTTACAGTTTCCTTTGCTAATATGATCTCTTAAGAAGTGATGTCTAATCTCTATATGCTTAGTTCTAGAGTGCATTACTGGATTCTTAGTAAGATTTACTGCACTTGTATTATCACACATCAATGGAATATCAGTTAGAAAGATACTATAGTCTTCTAATTGTTGTTTCATCCATACAATTTGAGCACAGCAATTACCAGCTGCAATATATTCAGCTTCAGTAGTGGATAAAGCAACGCATGCTTGTTTCTTAGAATGCCAAGACACTAATGATGATCCTAACAAATGACATGTTCCACTAGTACTCTTTCTATCTATTTTACATCCACCATAATCAGCATCAGAATAACCTATTAAACTAGGAGAAGTTTCAGATGGATACCATAAACCAAAACCTGTAGTTCCTTTTAAATATTTTAAAATTCTTTTTAATGTAGTTAATTGGGATTCTTTTGGACATGCTTGAAATCTAGCACACACACAAACAGAATGCATAATATCAGGTACTTGCAGTTAAGTATAACAGTGAACCTATCTTACCTCTATACATAGATTGATTAATTTCCAAACCTGATTCATCCTTGTCTAAATAGCATGAAGTTCCCATGGGTGTGTTAGCTTCCTTTGAAGTGTACATTCCAAACTTCTTGAGAATCTCTTTGCAGTATTTGGTTTGAGACACAAAAATGCCATCTTTAAGTTGTTTAATTTGAATTCCGAGGAAGAATGTTAATTTTCCTATCATTGACATTTCAAATTCACCCTGCATTATCTTAGCAAATTCTACACACAAGGAATTATCATTTGATCCAAAAATGATATCATCAACATATACTTGAACTAATAAGATATGTTCTTTTACTTTCTTAATAAACAAAGTAGAATCAATTTTTTCCTCTAGAAAAATCATTTGAAGTTAGAAAACTACTTAATCTTTCATACCAAGACCTAGGAGCTTGTTTCAAACCATATAAAGCTTTCTTCAATTTAAAAATATGATTAGGATAACTAAAATCTTCAAATCCAGGGGATTGCTCCACATATACTTCTTGTTTAATAAACCCATTCAAAAATGCACTTTTAACATCCATTTGATATAATTTAAATTTCATCAATGATGCATAAGCAAGAAGTAGGCGTATAGCCTCTAACCTGGCAACAGGAGCTTAAGTTTCATCATAATCAATACCTTCCTCTTGACAGTAACCTTTGGCAACAAGTCTGGCTTTATTCTTTGTTATATTTCCATCTTCATCAAGTTTGTTTCTAAATACCCATTTAGTTCCAATTACTTGATGTGATTCTTCTCTTGGAATTAATTCCCAGACTTAATTCCTTTCAAATTGATTAAGTTCCTCTTGCATTGCTATGCACCATTGGTCATATTTAAGAGCTTCTTCAACACTTTTGGGTTCTATCTATGAAACAAAAGCTACAGACATTCAGAAATTTGTCATATTTCTTGTTCTTACCCCTTTTGAGATATCACCAATTATATTGTCCATTGAGAGTCCTCTTGGTGATTGTCATTCTTTTGCTAATTCAGTTGATTGAGAAGGCTCATTTTCATTCAAATACAATTCTTCAAGAGCCTCTCTTATGTACTCATCATCACCTGCAAGTTCTTTATTTGACTCAAGAGGATTTTCCTCAAGGTCTACAATTTCATCAAAGGTGACATGCACAGATTCTTCAACATTTAAAGTTCTTCTATTAAACACTTTATATGTTTTGCTAGTTAGTGAATAACCTAAGAAAATGCCCTCATCGACTTTTGAGTCAAACTTTCCTAAGTTATCTTTTCCATTTTTCAAAACAAAGCATTTACATCCATATATTTTTAAATGAGCAACATTAGGCTTTCTACCATTCAACAATTCATAGGGAGTTAGTTTTATGATTAGCTTAATAAGCATCCTATTCAACACATAACATGCAGTACTCACAGCGTCAGCCCAAAAATATTTAGGAACATTTGATTCATTTAACATTGTTCTAGCAAGTTCCTCTATTGACCTATTTTTCCTTTCTACTACACCATTTTGTTGGGGAGTCCTAGGTGCAGAAAAATTATGCAAAATTCCATTTTCATCATAATAATTTTCAAACCATTCATTTTGAAACTCTCCATCATGGTCACTTCTTAATACCTTAATTCTTAAGTCTTTTTCATTTTGAATTTGCTTTGTAAACTTCCTAAAGACCTTAAGAGCTTCACTTTTCAATGTTAAGAAAAATGTCCAAGTATATCTAGAGAAATCATCAACAATTACAAGAGCATAATAATTTCCACCAAAACTTTTTATCCTAGATGGACCAAATAAATCTAAGTGTAAAAGTTCTAAAGGTTTTGATGTGGAAATAACATTCTTAGGTTTAAAGGATGATTTTACTTGTTTACCTTTTTGACATGCATCACATAATCTATCTTTTTCAAATTTTAACTTAGGCAAACCAACAACTAAGTCCTTTGATATTAATTTGTTTAAATGATGCATATTTATGTGAGCCGCTCTCTTATGCCATAACCATGGGTTGTCTTCCTTAGCAACTAAGCATGTTATACTAGTATCATGTATACAATCCAAATCAATCAAATATATATTATTATGCCTAATGCCTTTAAATGCTACATTTTCGGAATTCACTAAATGTATGGTACAAAACTTACTTTCAAAGATTACCTTGAATCCTTTGTCACAAAGTTGACTTATACTTAGGAGATTATGTTTTAGTCCATCAACAAGAAGCACATCCTTTATCTCCAAAGTGTTTGCAGCACCAATGTTTCCGATTCCAAGTATCTTTCCTTTGTTATTGTCCCCATAGGTTACATATCCTTGTTCTTTAGCTTTGAAACTTACAAATTTCTTTTTGTCTCCGGTCATATGTTTTGAGCATCCAATATCAAGATACCACATAAACTTCTTGGATTTGGAAGTTTCCTACAAAACAAGAACATAGTAATCTTAGGTCCCCATAACTTTTAGGTCCTTGGGGTTAGAGACAAACAAGTCATTTAACAATAGGAACCCAAACATATTTTCCTTTAGGAACACCAAAATGCTTAATTTTACATCTTTTTGTGGTATGACCATGTTTCATACCATAAAAGCATGCATTAGATGTAGTTTTTGAATATGATACATGTTGAACATTCAAGGACTTGATGTTGCAAATAATGATCATGAAGAATGTTGATTTTGATGATGATCCAAGAGCTTAAAGACTTAGAGTATTGAAGATTGAAGATTGATGATTTCTGTATTGTAATAACTCTGTTTTAGCTTGATTGAGTCTGTAATTTTAGAGTCTAAGATAGCCGGTACATAGTCTGTAACTTAGAAGCTTCAAAATGCTCAAATTTATCATGCAGGCTCGGCTTTAATCGATTAAATAAGTATATAATCGATTAAAACAGTGAGAAAACCATTTTCTGTCTAAAACTCACTGTTTTAATCGATTAAACAACAAAATAATCGATTATTCCGTACGATTCCGTACAGATAATCGATTATTTCACCAAATAATCGATTAAACCAGAGAGGATTGGGTTCCGACGTATTTGGCTCTGTTTTAATCGATTATTACTCCAAATAATCGATTATTTCAGATCTGTTTCGATTTTAAACATCAAACAAACCCTATTTTCGAAAATCCAATTACCAAGAACCCTAGTTTCGAAATCCCAAATTCCTAAACCCTAATTTCCCTACTTAAACTCTGCTTTGGCACTCGTAAAAGAAGAACAACCTTTTCCATACAAAAGTTAAGTGCCGTGAGTGCCGGAGAACTGTTTGTTGCAAGGAAAGGGGGCTTTCGAACCTGGTGTGGGCTAGAAGTGATAAGAATCACTAAGTGGAGTTCTTAGTGGATTGTGTGTCTGTGCCGTCTCTCGGGGAAAGTTGTTCATCATCTCTTGTGGATTTCAAGAGAGGTGTATTCTGATCTTTATCTCGTTCATTTGTAATCTGTTTGTAACAATTTGTTCTTAGTGACAGCGTTAATCCTCTTTTGAGTGATTAGCAACTCGGACGTAGGGTCTTTTGATCCGAACCAAGTATAAACCTACTGTGTAATCTTCTCTACTCTTCTCTATTTACATTTACGCAGTTTTTAATCGGTAAAATTTGGGGAAAATTTTGAAAACCTAATTTTTATTAAGAAACCAATTCACCCCCTCTTGGTTTTTGTCCGACCACGCGAACATTCACGCTGCGCGATTCTAACAAGTGGTATCGTAGCTTGCTTTGATAGTCATTCAAATATTTTCGAAAATGGCCGGACAAAATCAAACTTTTGCCGAAGGTGCGTCTATCAACAGACCCCCACTTTTTGCGGGTCAAAATTATCCTTTTTGGAAAGTACGTATGCAAATATTTTTAGAGTCTCGTTGATAGAGGCGTTTGGGACGCAATTTTAAACGGTCCATTTGTTCCTAAAATTACGTAGAACGGTGTTGACGTTCTTAAACCTTTTGATAGATGGACTGCGGAAGAAAGTCGAAAAGCACAATTTGATGTTAGGGCTAGAAATATTATTTCATCTCGCTCTAACCCTTGATGAGTTTTACAGAATTTCTATTTGTAAAAGTGCACAGGAAATGTGGGAAATGCTTAGAGTAACCCACGAAGGAACTGACGACGTCAAAAGAGCGCGTAAAAACTCCCTAATCCAAGAATACGAGATGTTCCGGATGCAACCCAGCGAAACGATTTTCGACGTTCAAAAGCGTTTCACTCATATTGTGAATCATCTCACCGGATTAGGTAAAGTATTTGACGTTGATGAATTAAATGTTAAAATTTTGAAATCTTTGGATAGGAAATGGCAACCTAAGGTGACGGCCATCTCGGAGTCACAAATTCTTGCCACTATGTCTATGGCGGCGTTATTTGGAAAGCTAAGGGAGCATGAGCTTGACCTTGGAAGGCTAAATGAGGAAGAGGGTCAATATCAAAAGAAGAACCTAGCTTTCAAGACCGAGATTTCAAAAAGCAAAAATAAGAAAGAAGAAGAAGAAGACTCCGAAAATGATAAAGAAGAGTTGAGTCTTTTTATAAAGAAGTTCACAAAATTGATGAAAGCAAAAGGAAGACATCCTTTCAAAGGTAAGGGAAAGGTAAAAGAAAATTCTTCCGTTAATATAAAATGCTATGGTTGTGGTGAAGCAGGGCATATGAAGACCGAATGCCCAAACAAGAAAAATGATGAACACAAGGGAAAAAAGCAATTCAAGAAGAAAGCATATATTGCTTGGGATGACAGTGATTCAAATTCAGAATCAAGCGACTCGGAAATAGAAGCAAACAATTGCTTAATGGCAAATGACAACATTTCTTCGGATTTTGAGGTTAGTGATTCCGATTCATCCTCTAGTGAAGAAAATGACCATGATGAATTGCAAAATGCTTATAATGAGTTATTTACTGCATTTATGAATATGAAAGATGAATTTAAAGTTGTAAAGAAGAACCTAAGAAGATCCGAAAAGGAAAATGAGTCATTAAAAATGAAAATTGCATGTTTAGAAGAAAAGGAGGTAGCTAATACGAAAATTGTATGCTTAGATGAGAATAAGGACTTAGCTTGTGCAAATTGTAAAGAGCATGAATATGACATAGATATTCTTAACCATTTGCTTGACAAAGCCGAAAAAGAAATTGATGATCTTAAGAAGCATGAAATGGTAATTGCTCAAAATAATGTAAATCAAAGAGTTCCTTTGAAAAAGAGTAAATCTAAAAAGAAAAGAGTATGGGTAGAAAAAGGAACTAGAGCATGTCATGTTAATAATGTATCTTGTTCTAAAACTACTTCAAATGCATGCTTCTATTGTATGAAACAAGGTCACACTTCAAATAAGTGTAAAATTAAACATTTTGGTGTTCCGAAAGGTAAATACATTTGGGTTCCAATTGTTAAATAATTTTGTTTATCTCTAACCCCAAGGACCCAAAAGTTATGGGGACCTAAGTTTACTATGTTCTTGTTTTGTAGGAAACTTCCAAATCAAAGAATTCTATGTGGTATCTTGATAGTGGATGCTCAAAACATATGACTTGAGATAAAACGAAATTTGTAAGTTTCAAAGCCAAAGAATAAGGATATGTGACTTATGGGGATAACAACAAAGGGAAGATTCTCGGAATTGGAAACATAGGTGATGCAAACACATTGGAGATTAAGGATGTGCTTCTTGTTGATGGGCTAAAGCATAACCTTCTTAGCATAAGCCAATTGTGTGACAAAGGATTCAAGGTAACTTTTGAAAGCCAATTTTGCACCATACATTTAATAGATTCCGAAAAAGTAGAATTAAAAGGCATTAGGCATAACAATATATATTTGATTGATTTGGATTGTTTACATGAGTCTAGTATAACATGTTTAGTTGCTAAGGAAGAAAACCCTTGGTTATGGCATAAAAGAGCGGCTCATATAAACATGCATCATTTGAATAAATTGATATCAAAAGACTTAGTTATTGGATTGCCTAAATTGAAATTTGAAAAAGATAGATTGTGTGATGCATGCCAAAAAGGTAAACAAGTTAAATCATCATTTAAATCAAAGAATGTGATTTCCACTTCAAAACCCCTAGAATTATTACATTTAGATTTATTTGGACCTTCTAGGATAAAAAGTTTTGGTGGAAATTATTATGGACTTGTAATTGTTGATGATTACTCTAGGTACACTTGGACATTTTTCCTAACTATGAAAAGTGAAGCTTTTAAGGTCTTTAGAAAGTTTGCTAAACAAATACAAAATGAGAAAGACCTAAGAATTAAAGTTTTAAGAAGTGACCATGGTGGTGAGTTTCAAAATGAAAAGTTTGAGAATTATTGTGAGGAAAATGGTATATTACATAACTTTTCTCGCTCCTAGGACTCCCCAACAAAATGGTGTAGTTGAGAGGAAAAATAGGTCATTAGAGGAACTTGCAAGAACTATGTTAAATGAATCTAATGTTCCTAAATATTTTTGGGCTGATGCGGTTAGTACGGCATGTTATGTTTTAAATAGAATGCTCATTAGGTCAATTATTAAATCTACTCCATATGAATTGTTTAATGGTAGAAAACCTAATGTTGCACATTTAAAGATTTTTGGATGTAAATGTTTTGTGCTAAATAATGGAAAGGACAATCTAGGAAAATTTGATTCAAAAGCCGATGAGGGCATTTTTCTAGGTTATTCTTTAACTAGCAAGACGTATAGAGTATTTAATAGGAGAACCTTAAATATAGAAAAATCTATACATGTTACCTTTGATGAGATTGTAGACCTTGGGGGAAATCCTCTTGAGTCAAATAAAAGACTTGCAGGTGATGATGAATATATAAAGGAGGCTCTTGATGAATTATATTTGGAGGATAATGAACCTTCTCAAACTCCTCAATTAGCAAAAGAATGGCAATCACCTAGAGGACTCTCAATGGACAACATCATAGGTGACATCTCAAAAGGGGTAAGAACAAGAAATATGAATAATTTTTGTATGTCTGTTGCTTTTGTGTCACGAGATAGAACCTAAAAACATTGAGGAAGCACTTAAAGATGATCAATGGTGCATAGCCATGCAAGAAGAACTTAACCAATTTGAAAGGAATCAAGTCTCGGGAATTAATTCCAAGAGAAGAGTCACATCAAGTCATTGGAACTAAATGGGTATTTAGAAATAAGCTTGATGAAGATGGTAATATAACAAAGAATAAAGCCGGACTTGTTGCAAAAGGCTATTGTCGGGAGGAAGGTATAGATTATGATGAAACTTATGCTCCTGTTGCCAGGTTAGAGGCTATACGCCTACTTCTTGCCTATGCATCTATGATGAAATTTAAATTATATCAAATGGATGTTAAAAGTGCATTTTTAAATGGTTTTATCAAAGAAGAAGTATATGTAGAGCAACCCCCTGGATTTGAAGATTTTAATAATCCTAATCATATTTACAAATTAAAGAAAGCATTATATGGGTTAAAACAAGCTCCTAGATCTTGGTATGAAAGATTAAGTAGTTTCCTAACTGCAAATGATTTTTCAAGAGGAAGAATTGATTCTACACTGTTTATTAAGAAAGTTAAAGAACATATCTTATTGGTCCAGGTATATGTTGATGATATTATTTTTGGATCAACTGATAATTCGCTGTGTGTAGAATTTGCTAAGATTATGCAGGGAGAGTTTGAAATGTCTATGATGGGAGAATTGACATTCTTCCTTGGACTTCAAATCAAGCAACTTAAAGATGGCACTTTCATCTCTCAAACTAAATACTGCAAGGAGATTCTCAAAAAGTTTGGTATGGACACCTCAAAGGAAGCTAACACACCCATGGGAACTTCATGCTATCTAGACAAGGATGAATCAGGTTTGGAAGTTAATCAAACTATGTATAGAGGTATGATAGGATCACTTTTATACTTAATGTTGACAATTCAAGGACTTGATGTTGCACTTGATGAATATGAAGAATGGATTTTGATGATGATCCAAGAACTAAAGACTTAGTTCTTTACATTTAGCAGATATATTGTTGACAATTCAAGGACTTGATGTTGCACTTGATGAATATGAAGAATGGATTTTGATGATGATCCAAGAACTAAAGACTTAGAATATTGAAGATTGAAGATTGGTGATAATTGTATTGTAATAACTCTGTTTTATTTAAGATTGAGTCTGTATTTTTAGAGTCTAAGATAGCCGGTACATAGTCTGTAACTTAGAAGCTTCAAAAAGCTCAAATTTATCATTTAGGCTCGGCTTTAATCGATTATATAGGTAAATAATCGATTAAAACAGTGAGAAAACACTTTCTATACAAACTCACTGTTTTAATCGATTAAAACAGCAAAATAATCGATTATTTTGTCTGATCCATACAGATAATCGATTATTTCACCAAATAATCGATTAATCCGAGAGGTTTGGGTTCGACGTATTTGGCTTCGTTTTAATCGATTATCACTCCAAATAATCGATTATTTCAGTCTGCTTTTTCATTTTAAATTTCAAATTAACCCTATTTTCGAAAACCCAATTACCAAGAACCCTAGTTTCGAAATCCCCAATTCTTAAACCCTAATTTCCCTACTTAAACTCTCCTTTGGCACTCAGAAAAGAAGAACAACTCTTTCCATACAAAAGTTAAGTGTTGTGAGTGCCAGAGAACTGTTTGTTGCAAGGAAAGGGGGCTTTTGGAACCTGGTGTGAGGCTAGAAGCGATAAGAATCACTAAGTGGAGTTCTTAGTGGATTGTGTGCTGTGCCGTCTCTAGGGAAAGCTGTTCTTCATCTCTTGTGGATTTCAAGAGAGGTGTTGTCTTTACTTTATCTCTTTCATTTGTAATTTGTTTTGTAACAATTTGTTCTTAGTGACAGCGTTAATCCTCTTTTGAGTGATTAGCAACTGGACGTAGGGTCTTTTGATCCGAACCAGTATAAACTTACTGTGTAATCTTCTCTACTCTTCTCTATTTACATTTACGCAGTTTTTAATCGGTAAAATTTGGGGAAAATTTTGAAAACCTAATTTTTATTAAAAATCCAATTCACCCCCCTCTTGGTTTTTGTCCGACCACGCGAACATTCTCGCTGCGCGATTCTAACAAGTGGTATCGAGCTTGCTTTGATAGTCATTCAAATATTTTCGAAAATGGCCTGGACAAAATCAAACTTTTGCCGAAGGTGCGTCTATCAACAGACCCCCACTTTTTGCGGGTCAAAATTATCCTTTTTGGAAGGTACGTATGCAAATATTTTTAGAGTCTGTTGATAGAGGCGTTTGGGACGCAATTTTAAATGGTCCATTTGTTCCTAAAACTACTGAGAACGGTGTTGACGTTCTTAAACCTATTTCTAGATGGACTGCAGAAGAAAGTCGAAAAGCACAATTTGATGTTAGGGCTAGAAACATTATTTCATCTCGCTCTAACCCTTGATGAGTTTTATAGAATTTCAGTTTGTAAAAGTGCACAGGAAATGTGGGAAATGCTAAGGGTGACCCACGAAGGAACTGACGACGTCAAAAGAGCACGTAAAAATTCTTTAATCCAAGAATACAAGATGTTCCAGATGCAACCCGGCGAAACGATTTTCGACGTTCAAAAGCGTTTCACTCATATTGTGAATCATCTCACCGGATTAGGTAAAGTATTTGACGTTGATGAATTAAATGTTAAAATTTTGAAATCTCTGGATAGGAAATGGCAACCAAAGGTGACGGCCATCTCGGAGTCACAAAATCTTGCCACTATGTCTATGGCGGCGTTATTTGGAAAGCTTAGGGAGCATGAACTTGACCTTGGAAGACTAAATGAGGAAGAAGGTCAATATCAAAAGAAGAACCTAGCTTTCAAGACCGAGATTTCAAAAAGCAAAAATAAGAAAGAAGAAGAAGAAGACTCCGAAATTGATGAAGAAGAGATGAGTCTTTTTATAAAGAAGTTCACCAAGATGATGAAAGCAAAAGGAAGACATCCTTTCAAAGGTAAGGGAAAGGTAAAAGAAAATTCTTCCGTTAATATAAAATGCTTTGGTTGTGGTGAAGCAGGGCATATAAAGACCGAATGCCCAAACAAGAAAAATGATGAACACAAGAGCAAAAAGCAATTCAAGAAGAAAGCATATATTGCTTGGGATGACAGTGATTCAAATTCAGAATCAAGCGACTCGGAAATAGAAGCAAACAATTGCTTAATGGCAAATGACAACATTTCTTCGGATTTTGAGGTTAGTGATTCCGATTCATCCTCTAGTGAAGAAAATGACCATGATGAATTGCAAAATGCTTATAATGAGTTATTTACTGCATTTATGGATATGAAAAAGGAATATAAAGTTGTAAAGAAGAATCTAAGAAAATCGGAAAAGGAAAATGAGTCCTTAAAATTGAAAATTGCATGTTTAGAAGAAAAGGAGGTAGCCAATACGAAAATAGTATGCTTAGATGAAGATAAGGACTTAGCATGTGCAAATTGTAAAGAGCATGAATATGACATAGATATTCTTAACCATTTGCTTGACAAAGCCGAAAAAGAAATTGATGATCTTAAGAAGAATGAAATGGTACTTGCTCAAAATAATGTAAATCAAAGAGTTCCTTTGAAAAAGAGTAAATCTAAAAAGAAAAGAGTATGGGTAGAAAAAGGAACTAGAGCATGTCATGTAAATAATGCATCTTATTCCATAGCTACATCAAAAGCATGTTTTTATTGCATGAAACAAGGTCACACTCCAAATAATCGATTATTTCAGTCTGTTTCTGATTTTAAACATCAAACAAACCCTATTTTCGAAAATCCAATTACCAAGAACCCTAGTTTCGAAATCCCAAATTCCTAAACCCTAATTTCCCTACTTAAACTCTGCTTTGGCACTCAGAAAAGAAGAACAACATTTTCCATACAAAAGTTAAGTGCTGTGAGTGCCAGAGAACTGTTTGTTGCAAGGAAAGGGGGCTTTCTGAACCTGGTGTGGGCTAGAAGCGATAAGAATCACTAAGTGGAGTTCTTAGTGGATTGTGTGCTATGCCGTCTCTGGGGAAAGCTGTTCATCATCTCTTGTGGATTTCAAGAGAGGTGTATTCTGATCTTTATCTGTTCATTTGTAATCTGTTTGTAACAATTTGTTCTTAGTGACAGCGTTAATCCTCTTTTGAGTGATTAGCAACTGGACGTAGGGTCTTTTGATCCGAACCAGTATAAACCTACTGTGTAATCTTCTCTACTCTTCTCTATTTACATTTACGCAGTTTTTAATCGGTAAAATTTGGGGAAAATTTTGAAAACCTAATTTTTATTAAGAAACCAATTCACCCCCCCTCTTGGTTTTTGTCCGACCACGCGAACTTTCCGCTGCGCGATTCTAACAATACATTTCTAACTATTGAGGTTTTAGTTCCTTTTTCAACCCATACTCTTCTATTTTTAATTTTAGGCTTTTTCAAACATGATGGTTTTCTCTATTTTGAGCAATAACAACTTTATCCTTATTATTATCACTTATTTCCTTCTCAGCTTTATCAAGCAAATGGTTAAGTATATCAATATCATATTCATACTCTTTACATGATGCACATGCTATATTCTTATTATCTTTTTCTTCTAAACATACAATTTTCGTTTTTAAGGACTCCACCTCATTTTCTGATTTATTCAAACACTTTTTCACATATTTGTATTCATTTTTCAAGTCCTTAAAAGCATTAAAAAATTCTTCATATGCATTTTGTAATTCATCAAAGTTATTTTCATCATAGCTTGAGGAAGATTCGGAATCACTAACCTCAAAGTTGGAAGATATATTATCTTTTGACATCAAGCAAATGTTAGCTTATATTTTCGAATCACTTGACTCCGAACTTGAATCATTATCGTCCCAAACGATGTAAGCTTTCTTCTTGAAGAATTTCTTGCCTTTGTTATCTTCATTCTTCTTGTTTGGATATTCGGTTTTTACATGTCCTGTTTCACCACAACCATAACATTTGATATTCAAAGAAGTACTTTCTCTTACCTTTCCCTTACCTTTCCCTTACCTTTGAAGGGTTGCTTCCCTTTGGCTTTCATAAATTTGGTAAATTTCTTTATCATAAGACTCATTTGTTCTTCTTCTTGATTTTCTGAGTCTTCTTCTACTTTCTTGTTCTTACTCTTGGAAATTTCGGTTTTGAAGGCTAGGTTCCTCTTTTGGTGTTGACCTTCTTCATCATTTAGCCTTCCTAGTTAAAGTTCATGCTCTCTCAATTTTCCAAAGAGCGCCGCCATAGACATTGTGGCTAGATTTTGTGACTCCGTGATGGCCGTCACCTTAGGTTGCCATTTCCTATCCAAAGATTTCATGATTTTTACATTTAATTCATCAACATAAAAAATTTTACATAATCCAGTGAGATGATTCACTATGTGCGTGAAACGCTTTTGAACGTCAAAGATCGTTTTCCCTTGTTGCATCCTGAACATCTCATATTCTTGGATTAATGAATTTTTCCGTGCTCTCTTAACATCATCGGTACCTTCGTCAGTCACTCTCAACATTTCCCACATCTCTTGAGCACTCTTACAAACGGAGATCCTGTAAAACTCATCAAGGGTTAAAGCAGATGAAATTATATTTCTAGCCCTAACATCATATTGGCCTTTTCTATTTTCTTCTGTCGTCCATCTAGAAAATGGTTTTGGAACATCTACTCTAATTTTAGAAATTTTTGGAATATAGGGACCGTTTAAAATTGCGTCCCAAACACCTCTATCAACAAACTCTAAAAATATTTGCATTCTAACTTTACAAAAAGGATAATTTTGCCCCGCAAAAAGTGGGGGTCTATTGATAGAAGCACCCTCGACAAACTTTTGATTTTGTCCGGCCATTTTCAAAAAATTGAATAACTATCAAAGCAAGCTCTGATACCACTTGTTAGAATCGCACAGCGGAATGTTTGCGTTTCCGGACAAAAACCAAGAGGGGGGGTGAATTGGTTTCTTAACAAAAATTAGGGTTTTAAAAAATTTCTCCAAATTTCACCAATTAAAATGTTGTGTAAAGTAAATAGAGCAAGGATAGAGTATTACACAGATGATTTATACTGGTTCGGATCAAAAGATCCTACGTCTAGTTGCTAATCACTCAAATAGAGGATTAACGCTGTCACTATAATCACAGTTATACAATCAGATTACAAATAAGAAGATAAGGTAAAGAATACACCTCTCTTGAGTCACACAAGAGATGAACACCTCCTTTGAATCCCACAAAGGATGAAGAACAGTTTTCCCTAGAGACGACACATCACACAATCCACCAAGAAAACTCACTTAGTGATTCTTATCGCTTCTAGCCCACACTAGGTTCCAAAAGCCCCTTTTTCCTCCAACAAACAGTTCTCTGACAGTCACAGCTCTCAACTTTTGTTTGAAAAAGGTTGTTCTTTTTGCAGAGAGCCTTAGAGAACCATAAGTAGAGAGATTAGGGTTTGGGAATTGGGAATTTTCGAAACCTGGTGAATTGGGAAGAGGGTTTTCGAAACTTGGTCCAATTTTGAAATTCAAAACACATATCTGACTGAAATAATCGATTATCTTGAGTGTTAATCGATTATTACAGAGTCAAATTCACCTGGAACCCAAAACCACGCAGATTAATCGATTAATTGAGTAATTAATCAATTAACAGCCTTGTTAATCGATTAATAGGGGCTTTAATCGATTATTCCAGAGAGCAGATACTGAAAATGATTTTTCTCTCTGTAATAATCGATTATCCTGCCATTTAATCGATTAATCCAGTATGTTTTTCATAAAAATGAGTTTTTGAAGCTTTCAAAGAGTAGACTATGTGCTGACTATCTTAGACTCTAATATTACACACTCAAAATCATCAAAACAAAGTTATTACATAATATTTCAAGTCTTCAACTCTTTAAGTCCTTTGTTCTTGAATCATCATCAAAATCAACAAGCTTCATATTCATATATGTTCAACATTCATATCCTTGTATGTTTCAACAAATAGAAGAGGAGATAAGAGAAGAAGAGGGGAGAATGAGGGAGAACAAAGACAACCTAGAGTTGATGCAATCAAGTTAAATATCCCAACATTCAAAGGAAGAAGTGATCTTGAAGCTTACTTGGAGTGTGAGCTAAAATTAGAACATGTGTTTGCTTGCAATGAGTATAATGAAGAACAAAAGATGAAATTGGTAGTAACTAAATTTTTAGATTATGCCTTAATTTGGTGAAACAAGTACCAAAGGGAGAGAGTTAGAAATGAAGAACCCATGGTGGAATCTTGAACTAACATGAAAAAAATTATGTGAAAGAGATATGTTCCAGCAAGCTATAATAGGGATTTGCAAATAAAACTTCAAATGATGACTTAAGGGAATAGAAGTGTGGAGGATTATTTTAAGGAGATGGAAGTGACCATGAATAGAGCTAATATTAATGAAGAGAATGAAGCAACCATGGCTAGATTTTTTAGTGGGTTGAACTATGATATTAGAGATATTGTGGAGTTGTAAGAATATGCTGAAATGGAAGATTTGTTGCATAAGGTTGTCCAAGTAGAACAACAACTCAAGAGGAAGGGAACCATGAGAAGGAACTCTTACAATAATAACATTAATTGGAGAGATAAGGTTGTGAGAGATAAAGGTGTTTCTTCAAGTTCAATTATGTCTTCACATGAGAAGTCACTTAACAAGTCCAATAATTCACCACCGAAGAGGAAGATAAGTGAAGTGAAATGTTTCAAATACTTGGGGAGAGGACACTATGCTTCAGAATGCCCAACAAAAAGGAATATGGTTATATTAGCAAATGGAGAAATAAATAGTGAAGAAGAGAAGGAAGACCCAAAGATGGAATTGGAAGCATTAGAGGGTGATTTGTTGATGATTAAACGACTTATGAGAAATAGAATGAAAGCCATGGACCAAACCCAAACAGAGAATATTTTTCATACTAGATGTTATATTCAAGGGAAAATATGTTCACTCATAGTTGATGGAGGAAGTTGCACCAATGTAGCTAGCTCAAGACTAGTTACAAAATTGAATTTGGAGACAACACCATACCCTAGGCCATACAAACTTCAATGGCTTAGTGAAGATGGAGAGATGATAGTGAGTAATCAAATGGAGGTGAACCTACCCATAAGACAACATAATGACAAGATCTTGTGTGATGTGGTTCTAATGGAGGCAACTCACATTCTTTTAGAGAGGTCGTGGCAATATGACACCAAAGCTATCCATTATGGTTTTAATAATAAAATCTCTTTTGAGTTTCAGAAAAAGAAAGTAGTTCTCATGCCTTTGACACCTAGAGAGGTATGCGAGGATGAAATCAAAATGAGAGAAAAGATAGCAATAGAGAGAAAGAGTGAAAAGAACAAGAGTGAGACACTTGAGGGCAAAATAGCTTTGTTTAGCAAGGGAAAGGGAGATATGGAGGGTGCTTTGTGTAAGACAACCCCTCTACTTATTGTTTTGTCAAAGTTATATTTTACATGCTAACCAATTTAGCAAGTTTGAATTGCCTTCTTGTATTAAGTATCTTTTGTAGGGTTACCAAGATATTTTTCCTGTGAGTATACCAAATGGTTTACCACCTATGAGGGGAATTGAGCGGAAAATTGATCTCATTCCGGGAGCTTCTCTGCCTAATCGACATGCATATAGGAGCATCCCCCAAGAGACCAAGGAGATTGAAAGGCAAGTGACAAAGCTTATAAGCAAAGATTGGGTGAGAGATAGCTTGAGTCCGTGTGTTGTACCTATCATTCTAGTGCCCAAGAAATGATGTATAATAAAGTAAGGTGCAAAATTTTAAGAAGATAAGGTGCAAAATTTTAAACAGTAAAATAAGCAAACCCAAGGAAAATTCTCACTGGACACTAAGCTAATTTTCTACCTAGATGTGAAGGTTCATTTCCAAGAATTGTGGAGGGAGGAGCCTTTGTTGCCCTTAAACATAGGTTAACTAATGCACCCATTCTTATTATGCCTAATTTTGCAAAATCTTTTGAAATTGAGTGTGATGTATCAAATATGGGTATTGTTGCAGGAGGGACATCCCATTGCTTATTTTAGTGAAAAATTAGGTGGAACTGCCCTTAACTATTCAACTTATGATAATGAATTATATGCATTGGTTAGAGATTTAAAGACTTGGCAACATTACCTTTTACCCAAGGAGTTTATCATTCATAGTGATCATGAGTCATTAAAATACTTTAAAGGATAAGGTAAGCTTAATAAGAGGCATGCTAAGTGGGTATAATTTATAGAGAAATTTTCATATGTCATCAAGCATAAAAAGGGAAAAGGGAATCTAGTGGTTGATGCCCTTTCTAGAAGACATGTATTGCTTTCTGTGCTTGAAACTAAATTGTTTGGTCTTGAATATTTGAAAGACATGTATGTGAATGATGTGGACTTTGCTGGAATTTTTGCTACATGTGAAAAAATTTCTGAAAATGGTTACTATAGGCATAATGGATTCTTATTTAAAGCAAACAAATTGTATGTGCTTAAGTGTTCCGTAAGAGAATTTCTTGTGAGTGAATCACATGAAAGGGATTTGATGGGTCATTTTGGGGTTCAAAAGACTTTGAAAATTTTGCAAGAACATTTCTATAGGCCCCATATGAAGCGTGAAGTGTAGCAATTTTGTGATCATTGTATTATTTGCAAACAAGCTAAATCTAAGGTGAAACCCCATGGATTATACACTCCTTTGCCTGTTCCTGAATACCCTTGGATTGACATTTCTATGGAATTTGTTTTGGGATTGCCTAGAACAAAGAATGAAAAGGATTTTGTATTTGTTATTGTTGATAGGTTTTCTAAGATGACACATTTCATACCTTGCAAGAAGATATATGATGCTTGTCACGTGACTAACTTGCTTTTCAAGGAGATATTGAGGCTCCATGGGCTACCAGGAGCCTCGCAAGTGATAGGGATGCAAAATTCCTAAGTCACTTTTGGAGGATATTGTGGGGTAAGATTGATACTAAATTGTTATTTTCTACTACTTGTCACCCACAAACTAATGGTCAAACTGAGATAGTTAATAATACTTTAGGCACATTACTCAGGATTATTTTAAATAAAAATATTAAGTCTTGGGAAGCATGTTTGCCTCATGTTGAGTTTGCTTATAATAGGGTTGTCCGCAACACAACAAATTGTTCACCTTTTGAAATTGTGTATGGATTTAATCCTTTAACTCTTCTTGATTTACTGCCTATGCCTAACATTTTTATGTTTAAGCATTAAGAAGCCTAGGATAAAGCTAAATATGTAAAGAAGCTGCATGAGCAAGTGAAGAATCAAATTGAAAAGAAGAATGAGAGTTATGCTAGGCAAGCTAACAAAGGAAGGAAAAAGGTGGTGTTCCAACTTGGTGACTGGGTTTGGGTACACATGAGAAAAGAAAGATTTTAAGAACAACAAAATTCTAAACTCCAACCTAGAGGAGATGGACCTTTCAAAGTGGTAGAGAAGATGAATGATAATGCCTACAAGATTGATCTCTCAAGTGAGTATAATGTGAGCGCCAACTTTAATGTTTCTGACTTGTCTCCTTTCATTGTAGATCATGAATCTTTAGGTTTGAGGACAAATCTTTCTCAAGAGGGAGGGAATAATGTGGACATAAAAGCCCAAGGCCATGAGAAGAAAGATGAAGATCTAATTGAAGACTTAATGGACCAAAGACTAGAGTAAGGATTAGAAAGACCCAAGAAGTTTTACAACAAAAGGTGATTCTTTTATAGGGGGCCCAACTGTCAAAGACCCAAGTCACTGAGGAGGCTAAGTTGGTCACACAGTGGGCTTGGAGAGTTAAAATACAAATAACTTATTTTTTTGGTGGACCTGGGATTTGAACCCAAGACCATTCATTAATTTAATATTTGATTAGTTTTAATTCTTTTGAGTTTCTTTTTATTATAAACAAAGTGAAGCCTAAGAAAACCCTAGACCCAAAATTTTTGTATTTATGATTGTTGAATTGAGAAAAGAGGCAACAAATGATTTTTGCCAAAGTGAGAATATGTGTTGAACATACAAGGACTTGATGTTGAACTTACATGGACATGAAACTTGTTGATTTTGATGATGATTCAAGAACAAAGAACTTAGAGAGTTGAAGACTTGTATTCTTGTGTAATAACTCTATTTTGATAAGTTTGAGTCTGTAATATTAGAGTCTAAGATAGCCAGTACATAATCTACTCTTTAGAAGCTTCAAAAACTCATTTTTATCAAATACTCACGAGTTTAATCGATTAAAGGGTCAAATAATCGATTATTACAGAGAGAAAAACCATTTTCTGTATCAGCTCTGTGTAATAATCGATTAACACTCCTGCTAATCTATTAACAGGCCTGTTAATCGATTAACAAGGCAAATAATCGATTAAAATAGTGTGTTGAGTGTTTCTGTTGATTTTGGCTCTGTAATAATCGATTAACACTTGAGATAATCAATTATTTCAATCAGATTTGCATTTTGAACTTCAAATTAAACCTATTTCAAAAAAACCTAGTCCCAATACACCAAGTTTCGAAAATCCCCAATTCCCAAACCCTAATTCATCTACTTAAGGTTCTCTAAGGCTCTCAGAAAATTGAACAACCTTTTTCAAACAAAAGTTGAGAGCTGTGATTTCCAGAGAACTGTTTGTTGGAGGAAAAAGGGGCTTTTGGAACCTGGTGTGGGCTAGAAGCGATAAGAATCACTAAGTGGAGTTCTTAGTGGATTGTGTGTTGTGCCGTCTCTAGGGAAAGTTGTTCTTCATCTCTTGTGTGACTCAAGAGAGGTGTTTTCATTACTCTATCTTTTCCATTGTTATTTGTTTGTAATAACTTTGATTATAGTGACAGCGTTAATCCTCTGTTTGAGTGATTAGCAATTGGACGTAGGGTCTTTTGATCCGAACCAATATAAATCTTCTGTGTAAGACTCTATCCTTATCCTATTTACGTTTACACAGTATTTTAATCGGTAAATTTTGGGGAAAATTTTAAAACCTAATTTTTATTAAGAAACCAATTCACCCCCCTCTTGATTTTTGTCTGTTCACGCAAACATTCCGCTGCGCGATTCTAATAAGTGGTATCATAGCTTGCTTTGATAGTCATTCAAATTTTTTGAAAATGGCCGGAAAAAATCAAACTTTTGCCGAAGGTGCTTTTATCAACAGACCCCCACTTTTTATGGGTCAAAATTATCCTTTCTAGAAAGTTAGAATGCAAATCTTTTTAGAGTGTGTTGATAGAGGTGTTTGGGACGCTATTTTAAACGATCCCTATATTCCAAAAATTTCTGAAAACGGAGTAGACGTTCCTAAACCATTTTCTAGATGGACAACAGAGGAAAATAGAAAAGCTCAATTTGAAGTTAGGGCTAGAAATATTATTTCATCTGCTTTAACCCTTTATAAGTTTTACAAGATCTCCGTTTGTAAAAGTACTCAAGAGATGTGGGAAATGCTAAGAGTGACCCACGAAGGTACCAACGATGTTAAGAGAGCACGGAAAAATTCTCTAATCCAAGAATATGAGATGTTCCAAATGCAACAAGGCGAAACGATATTTGACGTTCAAAAGCATTTCACACACATTGTGAACCATCTCACCGGGTTAGGTAAAATTTTTGACGTTGATGAATTAAATGTTAAAATCTTGAAATCTTTAGATAGGAAATGGAAACCTAAAGTGACGGCCATCTCGGAGTCACAAAACCTTGCCACAATGTCTATGGCGGCGCTTTTTGGAAAGTTGAGAGAGCATGAGCTTGAGCTAGGAAGGCTAAATGATGAGGAAGGACAACATCAAAAGAGGAACTTAGCTTTCAAAACTGAAATTTCCAAAGGTAAGAGTAAAAAGGAAGAAGAAGACTCGGAGAATGAAGAAGAAGAATTGAGTCGCATGATTAAGAAGTTTACCAAATTCATGAAAGCCAAAGGAAGACATCCATTCAAAGGTAAAGGAAAGGTAAGAGAAAATACTTCTGTAAATATCAAATGCTATGGTTGTGGTGAAACAGGATATGTGAAGACCGAATGTCCAAACAAGAAAAATGAAGAAAAAAAAGCAAAAAGTTCTTCAAGAAGAAAGCCTACGTCGCTTGGGACAATAGTGATTCAAGTTCGGAATCAAGTGACTGGGAAATTGAAGCCAATATTTGCTTAATGGAAAATGACAATATATCTTCCGACTTTGAGGTAAGTGATTCTAACTCATCTTCAAATGATGATGAAAATAATTTTGATGAATTGCAAAATGCATATAATGAATTGTTTAGTGCCTTTAAGGACTTGAAAAATGAATACAAAGCTGTGAAAAAGAGTTTAAGTAGATCCGAAAAGGAGGTAGAGTCCTTAAAAACGAAAATTGCATGTTTAGAGGAAAAGGAAACCATAGAAACGAAAATTGTATGTATAGATGAGAATGATGATAAGAATATAGTATGTGCATCTTGTAAAGAGTATGAATATGACATTGATATACTTAATCATTTGCTTGATAAGCCGAAAAGGAATTAAGTAATAATAATAAGGATAAAGTTGTTATAGCTCAAAATAGTGTAAACCATCAAGTTTCTTTGAAAAAGCCTAAAATTAAAAAGAGAAGAGTATGGGTTGAAAAAGGAACTAAATCATCTATTGTTAGAAATGCATCATATTCAAAAGCTACATCTAAAACATGTTTTTATTGTATGAAAAATGGTCATACTTCAAATAGATGTAAAATCAAACATTTTGGTGTTCCTAAAGGAAAATACATTTGGGTTCCTATTGTTAAATGACTTGTTTGTCTCTAACCCCAAGGACCCAAAAGTTATGGGGACCTAAGTTTACTATGTTCTTGTTTTGTAGGAAACTTGAAAATCAAAGAAGTCTATGTGGTATCTTGATAGTGGATGCTCTAAACATATGACCGGAGACAAAACGAAATTTGTGAGTTTCAAAGCTAAAGAACAAGGATATGTAACTTATGGGGACAACAACAAAGGAAAGATTCTTGGAATTGGAAATATAGGTGGAGCAAACACTTTAGAGATTAAGGATGTGCTACTTGTTGATGGGCTAAAGCATAATCTCCTTAGCATAAGTCAACTATGTGACAAAGGATTTAAGGTAATCTTTGAAAGCAAGTTTTGTACTTTACATTTGATAGATTCCAAAAATGTAGCATTGAAAGGCATTAGGCATAATAACATATACTTAATTGATTTGGATTGTATACATGATACTAATATAACATGATTAGTTGCTAAGGAAGAAAACTCATGGTTATGGCATAAGAGAGCAGCTCATATAAATATGCATCATTTAAACAAATTGATATCAAAGGATTTAGTTGTTGGTTTGCCTAAGTTAAAATTTGAGAAAGATAGGTTATGTTATGCATGTCAAAAAGGTAAACAAGTAAAATCATCATTTAAATCAAAGAATGTTATTTCCACATCAAAACTTTTAGAACTATTACATTTAGACTTATTTGGTCCTTCCAGAATAAAAAGCTTTGGTGGAAATTATTTTAGTCTTGTGATTGTTGACGACTTTTCTAGATATACTTGGACATTTTTCTTGACAATGAAAAGTGAAGCTTTTAAGGTCTTTAGGAAGTTTGCAAAGCAAATTCAAAATGAGAAAGACTTAAGAATTAAAGTTTTAAGAAGTGACCATGGTGGTCAGTTTCAAAATGAAAGGTTTGAAAATTATTGTGAGGAAAATGGTATATTACATAATTTTTCTGCACCTAGGACTCCCTAACAAAATGGTGTAGTTCAAAGAAAAAATAGGTCACTAGAGGAACTTGCTAGAACAATGCTAAATGAACCAAATGTTCCTAAATATTTTTGGGCTGATGCGGTAAGTACTACATGTTATGTTTTGAATAGAATGCTCATTAGGCCAATTATAAAATCAACTCCCTATGAATTGTTAAATGGTAGAAAGCCTATGTTTCTCATTTGAAAATATTTGGATGTAAGTGCTTTGTGTTAAATAATGGAAAGGACAATTTAGGAAAATTTGACTCAAAAGCCGATGAGGACATTTTCTTAGGTTATTCATTAACTAGCAAAGCTTATAGAGTGTTTAATAGAAGAACCTTAAATGTTGAAGAATCTATACATGTTACTTTTGATGAAATTGTAGACCTTGGGGGAAATCCTCTTGAGTCAAATAAAGAACTTGCAGGTGATGATGAGTACATAAGAGAGGCTCTTGATGAATTGTATTTGGAAGAAAATGAGCCTTCTCAACCAAATGAATTAGCTAAAGAATGACAATCACCAAGAGGACTTTCAATGGACAATATTATTGGTGATATCTCAAAAGGGGTAAGAACTAGAAATATGACTAATTTCTGCATGTCTGTAGCTTTTGTGTCACAGATAGAACCCAAAAATGTTGAGGAAGCACTTAAAGATGACCAATGGTGCATAGCTATGCAAGAGGAACTTAATCAATTTGAAAGGAATCAAGTATGGGAATTAATCCCAAGAGAAGAATCACATCAAGTAATTGGAACTATATGGGTGTTTAGAAACAAACTTGATGAAGATGGAAATATAACAAAGAATAAAGCCAGACTTGTTGCCAAAGGTTACTGTCAGGAGGAAGAATTTGCTAAGATAATGCAGGGAGAGTTTGAAATGTCTATGATGGGAGAATTAACATTCTTCCTTGGACTTCAAATCAAGCAACTTAAAGATGGCATTTTTGTCTCTCAAACCAAATACTACAAAGAGATTCTCAAGAAGTTCGGAATGCACACTTCAAAAGAAGCTAACACACCCATGGGAACTTCATGCTATTTAGACAAGGATGAATCAGGTTTGGAAATTAATCAATCCATGTACAGAGGTATGATAGGCCCACTGTTATACTTAACTGCAAGTAGACCTGATATTATGCATTCGTGTGTGTGTGTGCTAGATTTCGAGCATGTCCAAAAGAATCTCACCTAACTCGCAATAGAAACGTATTTTAAAATATTTAAAAGGAACTACCTGGTTTTGGTTTATGGTATCCATCTCGAAGCTTGTACTAGTTTAATAGGTTATTCTGATGCCGATTATGGTGGATGCAAAATAGATAGAAAAAGTACTAGTGGGACATGTCATTTGTTAGGATCATCATTAGTATCTTGGCATTCTAAGAAACAGGCATGTGTTGCTTTATCCACCACTGAAGCTGAATATATTGCAGCTGGTAATTGCTGTGCTCAAATTTTGTGGATGAAACAACAACTAGAAGATTATAGTATATTTCTAAATGATATTCCTTTGATGTGTGATAATACAAGTGCAATCAATCTTACTAAGAATCCAGTAATGCACTCTAGGACTAAACATATAGAAATTAGACATCATTTCTTGAGAGATCATATAAGTAAAGGAAATTGTAAAATTGAGTATGTTGATATAAAGCATCAATTAGCGGATATTTTTACTAAGCCTCTTCCGAAGGATAGATTCTATGATCTTAGAAGAGACTTAGGAATATTAGACATTGCTTAAATTTTTCATGATTAAACAACTTTTTGTATAAATGAAATGTTATAATCAATTATGTAGGGTATTAATAGATTATCATGTGTCTAAACCTCAAAAATTTGATGAATTCTCTGTAAAATTTGTATTTTTGCTTTGTTTGAGGGGGAGTTATTTCCTAATTATGCATATTTTGATGGGGAGCTCTTAATTTTTGATCATAATCAAAATAGGGGGAGTAATATTTAAAGCATCTTATGATTGAATTTAAATATTATCTGGTATGTTTAATGTTTTTGTTAGTGTGACAGATAAAACAAGTTATTACAAGACTTTAAAAGAAAATTTTGATCATCATCAAAAAGGGGGAGATTGTTGAACATTCAAAGACTTGATGTTGAACTTACATGGACATGAAGCTTGTTGATTTTGATGATAATTCAAGAACAAAGAACTTAGAGAGTTGAAGACTTGTATTCTTGTGTAATAACTCTGTTTTGATAAGTTGAGTCTGTAATATTAGAGTCTAAGATAGCCAGTACATAGTCTACTCTTTAGAAGCTTCAAAAACTCATTTTTATCAAATACTCATGGGTTTAATCGATTAAAGGGTCAAATAATCGATTATTACAGAGAGAAAAACCATTTTCTGTATCAACTCTCTGTAATAATCAATTAACACTCTTGTTAATCGATTAACAGGCCTGTTAATCGATTAATAGGGCAAATAATCGATTAAAACAGTGCGTTGAGGGTTTCTGTTGATTTTGGCTCTGTAATAATCAATTAACACTTGATATAATCGATTATTTCAGTCAGATTTACATTTTGAACTTCAAATTAAACCTATTTCCGAAAACCCTAGTCCCAATACACCATGTTTCAAAAATCCCCAATTCCCAAACCCTAATTCATCTACTTAAGGTTCTCTAAGGCTCTCAAAAAATTGAACAACCTTTTTCAAACAAAAGTTGAGAGTTGTGATTGCCAGAGAACTGTTTGTTGGAGGAAAAAGAGGCTTTTGGAACCTGGTGTGGGCTAGAAGCGATAAGAATCACTAAGTGGAGTTCTTAGTGGATTCTGTGCTGTGGCGTCTCTAGGGACAGCAGTTCTTCATCTCTTGTGTAACTCAAGAGAGGTGTTTTCATTACTCTATCTTTTCCATTGTTATCTGTTTGTAATAACTTTGATTATAGTGACAACGTTAATCCTCTGTTTGAGTGATTAGCAACTGGACGTATGGTCTTTTGATCCGAACCAGTATAAATCTTCTGTGTAAGACTCTATCCTTAATCTATTTATGTTTACACAGTATTTTAATCTGTAAAATTTGGGAAAAATTTTTAAAACCTAATTTTGTTGAACATTCCAGGACTTGATGTTGAACTTACATGGACATGAAGCTTGTTGATTTTGATGATGATTCAAGAACAAAGAACTTAGAGAGTTGAAGACTAGTTTGATTGTGTAATAACTCTGTTTTGATTAGTTTGAGTCTGTAATATTAGAGTCTAAGACAACCGGTACATAGTCTGCACTTTAGAAGATTCTAAAACTCACATATATCAGTTTGTCTTGGCTTTAATCGATTAAATTGTCAAATAATCGATTATTACAGTGAGAAAAACCATTTTCTGTATCTGTTCACGGTAATAATCGATTAACACACCTGTTAATCGATTAACAGGCCTGTTAATCGATTAACAGGCATGTTAATCAATTAACAGGGCTTTTAATCGATTAAAACAGAGAGTTTTGGGGTTATGTTGATTTTTGCTCTATAATAATCGATTAACACTTCATTTAATCGATTATTTCAGTCAGATTTTGATTTTCAACTTCAAATTAAACCTATTTTCGAAAACCCTAATCCCAATACTCTCTTGTTCCGAAAATCCCAATTCCCAAACCCTAATTTCTCTACTTAAGGTTCTCTAAGGCTCTCAGAAAAGTGAACAACCTTTTTCAAACAAAAGTTAAGTGTTGTGAGTGCTAGAGAACTGTTTGTTGGAGGAAAAAGGGGGTTTTGGAACCCGGTGTGGGCTAGAAGCGACAAGAATCACTAGGTGGAGTTCATAGTGGATTGTGTGTTGTGCCGTCTCTGGGGAAAGTTGTTCTTCATCTCTTGTGGGTTTCAAGAGAGGTGTTTTCTTTACTTTGTATTTTCAATTGTTATCTGTTTCTAACAACTTTGATTATAGTGACAGCGTTAATCCTCTGTTTGAGTGATTAGGAATTGGACGTAGGGTCTTTTGATCTGAACCAGTATAAATCTCTTGTGTAAGACTCTATCTCTATCTTATTTACGTTTACACAACTTTTTAATCGGTAAAATTTGGGGAAAATTTTGAAAACCTAATTTTTGTTAAGAAACCAATTCACCCCCCCCCTCTTGCTTTTTGTTCGACCACGCAAACATTTCGCTGCGCGATTCTAACAAGTGGTATCAGAGCTTGCTTTGATAGTCATTCAAACTTTTCGAAAATGGCCGGACAAAATCAAACTTTTGCCGAAGGTGCGTCTATCAACAGACCCCCACTTTTTGCGGGTCAAAATTATTCTTTCTGGAAAGTAAGAATGCAAATATTTTTAGAGTCTTTTGATAGAGGTGTTTGGGATGCAATTTTAAACAGTCCTTTTATTCCTAAAGCTTTTGAAAATGGAGTAGAAGTACCAAAACAATTTTCTAGATGGTCGGATGAAGAAAATAGGAAAGCCCAATATGATGTTAGGGCTAGAAATATAATTTCGTCTGCTTTAACCCTTGATGAGTTTTACAGAATATCCATTTGTAAGAATGCTCAAGAGATGTGGGAAAAACTAAGAATAACCTATGAAGGAACCGATGATAGTGACTCAAGTTTGGGGTCAAGTAATGCGGAAGTTGAAGCAAATATTTGCTTATTGGCAAATGACATCATTTCTTCTGATTTTGAGATAAGTGATTCTGACTCATCTCCAAGTGATGATGAAAATAATTTTGATGAACTGCAAAATGCATATAATGAATTGTTTAGTGCCTTTAAGGACTTGAAAAATAAATATAAAGTTGTGAAAAAGAATTTAAGTAGATCTGAAAAGGAGGTTGAGACATTAAAAACGAAAATTGCATGTTTAGAGGAAAAGGAAATCCTTAGAAACGAAAATTGTATGTTTAGATGAGAATGATGATAAGAACTTAGCATGTGAAACTTTTAAAGAGTATGAATATGACATAGATATTCTTAATCATCTACTTAATAAAGCCGAAAAGGAGATAAGTGATTTTAAGAAGGATAAAACTGTTTTTACTCAAAATAGTGTAAATTATCAAGTTCCTTTAAAAAAGCCTAAAAGGAAAAATAAAAGAGTATGGGTAGAAAAAGGAACTAGAACATCTATGGTTAAAAATTCATCATATTCAAAAGTTACATCTAAAGCATATTTTTATTGTATGAAACAAGGTCACACTTCAAATAAATGTAAAATTAAACATTTTGGTGTTCCTAAAGGTAAATACATTTGGGTTCCTATTGTTAAATAATTTATTTGTCTCTAACCCCAAGGACCCAAAAGTTATGGGGACCTAAGTTTACTATGTTCTTGTTTTGTAGGAAACTTCCAAATCTAAGAAGTCTATGTGTTATCTTGATAGTGGATGCTCAAAGCATATGATCGGTGATAAATCAAAATTTGTGAGTTTCAAAGCTAAAGAAAAAGGATATGTAACTTATGGGGAAACAACAAAGGGAAAATTCTTGGAATTGGAAATATAGGTGGTGCAAACACATTGGAGATTAAGAATGTGCTTCTTGTTGATGGACTAAAGCATAATCTCCTTAGCATAAGTTAACTATGTGACAAAGGATTTAAGGTAATCTTTGAAAGTAAATTTTGCACCATACATTTGATAGATTTCGAAAATGTAGAATTAAAAGGCATTAGGCATAACAACATATACTTGATTGATTTGGATTGTTTACATGATTCTAGCATAACATGTTTAGTTGCTAAGGAAGAGAACCCTTGGTTATGGCATAAGAGAGCGACTCATATAAATATGCATCATTTGAACAAATTGATTTCAAAAGACTTAGTTATTGGTTTGCCTAAGTTAAAATTTGAAAAAGATAGATTGTGTAATGCATGTCAAAAAGGTAAACAAGTAAAATCATCATTTAAATCAAAGAATGTTATTTCCACTTCAAAACCCCTAGAATTATTACATTTAGATTTATTTGGACCTTCTAGGATAAAAAGCTTTGGTGGAAATTATTATGGTCTTGTGATTATTGATGATTACTCTAGATATACTTGGAAATTTTTCCTAACTATGAAAAGTGAAACTTTTAATGTCTTTAGAAAATTTGCAAAACAAATTCAAAATGAGAAAGACTTAAGAATTAAAGTTTTAAGAAGTGACCATGGTGGTGAGTTTCAAAATGAAAAGTTTGAAAGTTATTGTGAAGAAAATGGAATATTACATAACTTTTCTGCTCCTAGGACTCCCCAACAAAATGGTGTAGTTGAAAGGAAAAATAGGTCATTAGAGGAACTTGCTAGAACAATGTTAAATGAATCTAATGTTCCTAAATATTTTTGGGCTGATGTGGTTAATACTGCTTGTTATGTTTTGAATAGAATGCTCATTAGGTCAATTATAAAATCAACTCCCTATGAATTGTTAAATGGTAGAAAGCCTAATGTTGCTCATTTGAAAAATTTTTGATGTAAGTGTTTTGTGTTAAATAATGGAAAGGACAACTTAGGAAAATTTGACTCAAAAGCCGATGAGGACATTTTCCTAGGTTATTCATTAACTAGCAAGGCTTACAGGGTGTTTAATAGAAGAACCTTAAATATTGAAGAATCTATTCATGTTACTTTTGATGAAATTGTAGACCTTGGGGGAAATCCTCTTGAGTCAAATAAAGAACTTGCAGGTGTTGATGAATATATAAGAGAAGCTCTTGATGAATTGTATTTGGAAGAAAATGAGCTTTCTCAAACACCTGAATTAGCAAAAGAATGGCAATCACCAAGAGGACTCTCAATGGACAATATCATTAGTGATATCTCAAAAGGGGTAAGAACTAGAAATATGACTAATTTCTGCATGTCTGTAGCTTTTGTGTCACAGATAGAACCCAAAAATGTTGAGGAAGCGCTTAAAGATGATCAATGGTGCATAGCTATGCAAGAGGAACTTAACCAATTTGAAAGGAATCAAGTCTGGGAATTAATCCCAAGAGAAGAGCACATCAAGTAATTGGAACTAAATGGGTGTTTAGAAATAAACTTGATGAAGATGGAAACATAACAAAGAATAAAGCCAGACTTGTTGCCAAAGGCTATTGTCAGGAGGAAGGTATTGATTATGATGAAACTTATGCTCTTGTTGCCAGGTTAGAGGCTATACGCCTACTTCTTGCTTATGCATCTTTGATGAAATTTAAATTATATCAAATGGATGTTAAAAGTGTATTTTTGAATGGTTTTATTAAAGAAGAAGTTTATGTGGAGCAGGTAGTTTCCTAACTTCAAATGTTTTTTCTAGAGGAAAAATTGATTCTACGCTGTTTATAAAGAAAGTAAAAGAACATATCTTATTGGTCCAGGTATATGTTGATGATATTATTTTTGGATCAACTGATAATTCGTTGTGTGTAGAATTTGCTAAGATAATGCAGGGAGAGTTTGAAATGTCTATGATGGGAGAATTGACATTCTTCCTTGGACTTCAAATCAAGCAACTTAAAGATGGCATTTTCATCTCTCAAACCAAATACTGCAAAGAGATACTTAAAAAGTTTGGAATGGACACCTCAAAGGAAGCTAACACACCCATGGGAACTTCATGCTATTTAGACAAGGATGATTCAGGTTTGGAAATTAATCAATCTATGTATAGAGGTATGATAGGTTCACTGTTATACTTAACTGCAAGTAGACCTGATATTATGCATTTTGTCTATGTGTGTGCTAGATTTCAGGCTTGTCCAAAAGAATCTCACCTAATTGCAGTAAAACACATTTTAAAATATTTAAAAGGAACTACTGGTTTTGGTTTATGGTATCCATCTGATGCTTGTACTAGTTTAATAGGATATTTTGATGCTGATTATGGTGGATGCAAAATTGATAGAAAGAGTACTAGTGGGACATGTCATTTGTTAGGTTCATCCTTAGTATCTTGGCATTCTAAGATGTTAGAAAAGTAGTTTTAAATCAAGAGGGGGGGTGAATTGATTTTTGAAAGTTTTTCGCAATAAACAGATTATCTAATTCGAAAATTAAGTTTACTAATCAATTCACGAATCACAAAGCAATTAAACAATACAAGCGCAACAACTGAATTTAAAGAGAGAAAGGTTAGGAAAGATTTCACCGGTAATTTTATACTGGTTCACCCAATACCAGGGCTACGTCCAGTCTCCAGCCAAATTCTAGCTGGGTTCCACTAGAATAGATGTTTTACAGACTCAACAATCTTACACCTACTCTAACACCAGAACCAATTTCCAGTTCCTGACTTTAACCTTTCCACCAAGAACCAAATTTCAGTTCTTGGAAACCTCTGCAACCAAATTCCAGCCGCAGAGAAACCAGTACCCAAATTCCAGGCACCACACAGTACAAGAACCAAATTCCAGTTCCTCGCACTTAACCTCTCCACCAAGAACCAAATTCCAGCTCTTGATAACCTCTCGCAACCAAATTCCAGCTGCAGAGAAACCAAGTGCCCAAATTCCAAGCACCAAACAAGTACAAGAACCAAATTCCAGCTTCCGCACTTAACCTCTCCACCAAGAACCAAATTCCAGTTCTTGGAAACTTCTACAACCACCTACCAACTGCAGAAAACTTGTACCCAAATTCCAGGTACAACACAATACAAAGAAATGACAAGCAATTGAAAAGAAGAAACTTAGAAAGCTCAAACCGGATTACGCTTATCCACTGTAAGTTCCTCCTTCAAAGAATGCAAAAGTGCCTCAAGAAAGATTTCAAAAGAAGTTCACAAAGAAGTTACGAATCTTTCTTGGAAAAGGATGCTTAATTGTTGCTTGAATTGATTGCTTTGGATGTTTAAAAGCTGATGTTCAATCTCTGTTTAAAAGTTTCAAGCAAAACTGTTTTTAAAGAGAATTTTCAAATCTGCTGCATTAATTAATCTGTTGAAAGTTTGTTTTAATCAGTTGAAATAGCTGTTATAATCTGTTAAAAGTCCTTTCAACCCATTAATGCGTTCTTGTTTCTTTAACGAGAATGGTTTTAGTTGATACAACCATGTTTATATCAGCTTAAAACATTTTACAAACATTTTCAAAGAGTAATTCAATCGATTGATTCGCGTATTAATCGATTGATTTGCTTAAAAACCTTCTTATAAAACTTTCCAAGTTATTTTAGCTGATATAAAGTCGTTTTAATCGATTAAAAACCTGCACAGAATTTTTCTAAGTTGTTTTAATCGGTTGAAATACGTTTTAATCGATTGAAACTCTGTACAAAGATTTTCCAAGTCATTTTAATCGATTGAAATTCTTTTTAATCGATTGAAATAAGTCTGATCGGTCATAATTCAATTCTGATCGATCATAACCAACTCTGATCGGTCATAATTTCATTATGATCGATCATCCTGACTTCCAAAGTGGTTTTAATCGATTAAAACGTGTTTTAATCGATTAAAATAAATCTGATCGCTCATTTTTAACGTCTGATCGATTATATATCATTCTGACCTGTCATATTCGAATTCTAATCGGTCATAAAGGGTTTTAATCGATTAAAAGAAGTTTGTATCGATTAAAATACTGTAAAAACACTTCTTTACGCATTCTAAGTGATTTTAATTGTTTCTTTTAAAACTATATCAGTTAAAAACATTGTTAAGAAAGTTCTTTGTCAAAATGCTTTTGTTTGATTTGTTTAAAACTATTTTTGAGGCATTTTGCAAATTGAGTGAAGGAGCTTTATGCAGTGGAAAAGGTAAAGTGGTTTTACCTAAGCTTTCTGTTAGACACTCTAAGTCTTCAGCTCCTTTGTTCTGAGTGACTTGTTTGACAGCTGCAGAGTTGACCCTTGACTTTATCTTTGACTTCATCAAATCAATGAGATCTTTGCTAGGATCACTTTCATAAGAAACAAGCATGTGTTGTTTTATCTACCACTGAAACTTAATATATTGCAGCTGGTAATTGTTGTGCTCAAATTTTGTGGATGAAACAACAACTAGAAGATTATAATATATTTCTAAATGACATTCCTTTGATGTGTGATAATACAAGTGCAATCAATCTTACTAAGAATCCAATAATGCACTCTAGGACTAAGCATATAGAAATTAGACATCATTTCTTACGAGATCATATAAACAAAGGAAACTGTAAAATAGAGTATGTTGATACAAAGCACCAATTAGCAGATATTTTTACTAAGCCTCTTCCCAAGGATAGATTCTATGATCTTAGAAGAGACTTATGGATATTAGAAATAGCTTAAATTCTGCTTAATTAGACAGTTTTTGGATGATTGTAATGTTATAATTCATTATGAAGGATGTTCATAGATTATCATGTGTATAAACCTCAAAAATTTTATGAACTCTCTGGAATAATCGATTAATTGGAGTTATAATCAATTATTTGCACCCAAAACA
Source organism: Sphenostylis stenocarpa (assembly GCA_963425845.1). Lineage (NCBI taxonomy): Eukaryota > Viridiplantae > Streptophyta > Magnoliopsida > Fabales > Fabaceae > Sphenostylis > Sphenostylis stenocarpa. The sequence continues at coordinate 37,152,636 of OY731403.1, forward strand.
CCCAAAACATGACATTTCTCTCTGGATTAATCGATTAACTCGCCCATTAATCGATTAACATCAGTGTTAATCGATTAACAACTCAAATTAATCGATTAAATGGTTCTGGTACTGGTTTAATCGATTAATTCAAGTTTTAATCGATTAAATCTGGCAAGTTTTGGTTCCTACCCATTGCCAACGACTCTCTTGACCCTTATTCACTTCCATATGACCGTTGGAGATGCTTGGTTATAAATAGGGACCTCCATTTCACTTCTACTCACTTCTATCTCTTGCATTCAAGCTTTCTTGCCTTATTCTATCACTCTTGCCTTCTTTTTACATCACTTGTCCTCCTAAATCTTCTTGTTACTCTTCTAATCCTACAATGGCCTCATCTTCTCGTGCTAAAATTCCCACCAGAAGAAGATCTGCACCCTCATCTCATCCCCGTCCTAATTCTGTAGAAGGATGGATCTTTGATGTAGAAGGCCGACAAGAATTTCTATCTTATTGGAAGGAACGTGGTATTATTTCTCCTAAGTTCCTTATTGGTGATCAGTTCATCAATAGGGGATTCAACTTTCCTAATCTCCTTGAAATTCAAGGAGTTCTCCCTTTCATCCAAATGCAAGGTACGTATTATCCTGACTTAGTTAGGGTATTTTACTCTAGGTTCAAATTTAGAGATCAAATTGCTACCTCTCGTGTAAAGGGGGTAACAATTATTCTTGATGATGATATTTGGGAGAACGTTGCCCATTTTCCTATAAGAGAAGATGCTATTAACGTATTTGGTGAGTTAGATGATTTTGACAAGATCATGGCTTATCGTTCTTTTCTGTGAAACCCTTCCATGGAGATTAGGCGTCTCCTTCTAGCTGGACCTTTGAAGAAGGAGGAACACATGATTTTGCACTTACTTATCTGGATCCTATGTCCTCGGGCTACGAATCATGATCAATGTTCTTCAATTGATCTTCGTATTATTCATGCCATAATGAATAATGAGCCTTTAGATTGGGGCGTTCTTGTCACCATGACTATGTTAAAAGCCAAACGCCATCCCACCTTCAAAATTCCATATGCCCTCCTTGTCTCTCGCATTCTTAAATACAAAGGAGTAAATGTCGAAGGTGAATAAACAGTACGAATGAATAACTTAAATCGCATGCTAGACAGCACATTAACCCAACTCCAAATGGTGCGTGTCAACAATATTTATGTTCACAAGGATGACGTTCCAAACAAAGGTGATGATAATGAAGATTCTGAGGAAGATATGCCCCCTGCTGCTGAGTGTCCCTCTGATCAAATCCAAAGTGTTGGAACTTCCTCTGCTCATCCTGAAACCCGACAATCTATGGAAGATATGTTATCTGATATGAATCAGAGGATGCAGGCATTCTTCACTCTCTCTGGAGTACGACATGAGGAAATAATTCGTCGTATATCTCGATGTAGATGATAAAGTGTGCCATTTAGAAAATAAATTTGATGCACACTTTCATAGTGATAGTGAAGAATTTTAAAGTTTATTTTATTTTGTAATTGTAATATATTTTCATTTCTGAAATAAAATATGATGTTCTTTTAATGCTTTGATTGAGGGGGAACTCTTATGATTGTTATAGAAGAAATCTTTTAATTTTTTATTATAATCAAAATAGGGGGAGAAATATTTAAAGCCTACTATGATTGATTTTAAATATTATCTGGTATGTTTAATGTGTTTGTTAGTATGACAGATCAAACGAGGTTATTACAAGGGTTTAAAAGAAAATTTTGATCATCATCAAAAAGGGGGAGATTGTTGAACAGTCAAGGACTTGATGTTGAACTTACATGGACATGAAGCTTGTTGATTTTGATGATGATTCAAGAACAAAGAACTTAGAGAGTTGAAGACTTGTTTGATTGTGTAATAACTCTGTTTTGATTAGTTTGAGTCTGTAATATTAGAGTCTAAGACAACCGGTACATAGTCTGCACTTTAGAAGCTTCAAAAACTCACATTTATTAGTTTGCCTCGGCTTTAATCGATTAAATGGTCAAATAATCGATTATTACAGTGAGAAAAACAATTTTCTATATCTATTCACTGTAATAATCGATTAACACACCTGTTAACCGATTAACAGGGCTTTTAATCGATTAAGAGGGCTTTTAATCGATTAAAACAGAGAGTTTTGGGGTTCTGTTGATTTTGGCTCTGTAATAATCGATTAACACTTCATTTAATCGATTATTTCAGTCAGATTTTGATTTTCAACTTCAAATTAAACCTATTTTCGAAAACCCTAATCCCAATACTCTCTTGTTCCGAAAATCCCAATTCCCAAACCCTAATTTCTCTACTTAAAGTTCTCTAAGGCTCTCAGAAAAGTGAACAACCTTTTTCAAACAAAAGTTAAGTGCTGTGAGTGCCAGAGAACTGTTTGTTGGAGGAAAAAGGGGCTTTTGGAACCTGGTGTGGGCTAGAAGCGATAAGAATCACTAAGTGGAGTTCTTAGTGGATTGTGTGTTGTGCTGTCTCTGGGGAAAGCTGTTCTTCATCTCTTGTGGATTTCAGGAGAGGTGTTTTCTTTACTTTGTATTTTCAATTATTATCTGTTTGTAAAAACTTTGATTATAGTGACAACGTTAATCCTCTGTTTGAGTGATTAGCAACTGGACGTAGGGTCTTTTGATCCGAACCAGTATAAATCTCTTGTGTAAGACTCTATCTCTATCTTATTTACGTTTACACAGCATTTTAATCGGTAAAATTTGGGGAAAATTTTGAAAACCTAATTTTTGTTAAGAAACCAATTCACCCCCCCTCTTGGTTTTTGTCCCACCACGCGAACATTCCGCTGCGCGATTCTAACAAATTTTTGTTAAGAAACCAATTCATTCCCCCTTGGTTTTTGTCCGTTCACGCAAACATTCCGCTGCGCGATTCTAACAATATGTATTTGCTAGATTTTTCCTTACATCTTCGATCTTATCAAGAATTCACCAATTATTGTGACGATCACCCTTAGGCTTATCAAATTTTGTTTGTGGCGTCTTCCTTTATTCAAATTTTCTCTATTTTGTTATCAATTCCTTATTTTCTATTCTTAATTGATTCCAAACCCTAAATCTTTTTGCGTCAATTTCATTTGGAATCTTAACACCTTTTAGGGACAAAACCGTGACGGACAAGAGCTTCAAAGCGGACAATACCTCAGACATAGGAATTGATCCTAATGATGTCATCATAGCGGACATGAGATCAATCCACTCTCATTCATAAGGCGAAACACTTCCTTTAAAAATTTATATTTAATTAAAAGATTAAATTATCAACAAAATATAATATGAAAAAAAAGAATTAATAATATGAGAGCGACATATCTTCATGGTGTATTAATTGTGCATGAGTCCTTCAATATTTTTAAATTATTTGTATACTTATAATTTTATTTTTAAAATTTTTTTAAATATTTAAATTTAATAATTTATTAAATTTGTATTAATCTAAACAAGATATATATATATATATATATATATATATATATATATATATATATATATATATATATATATATATATATATATATGAGTCTTTGTGATTTTTTTTCATAAATAGTAAAATTAATAATTAAATATATTTGATAAAAAAATTTATAAAAGGTTTTTTATATTTTCTTATTCATTTGTGTATTATATATTATTTCACTTTTTTTTAATTATTAGTCAAGATCTACCCTTTTATATTTGATATTTGATATTAGAACAATATTTGTGTAAGATAAGAATCCAATATGATATAAAAATTCTTTCAAAAGTTTTCAAACATTTCTTTACAAATTACCTTCTTCATTAATACATTTTTCATTTTAATCCAACCCTAGAATAACATATGAATGTTGATGAAGAGGGAAGATATTTGAAAATCTCTTTTTGATGATGTCAAATGATATATAGGTAGTTAGTATAGTTAGTTTATATAAATCCAAAACAATCTAAACTTTGAAAGAAAAAATAATCAATTATGTTAAAATTGAAGTCCTAATATTCGATTAGATAAAAGGTTAATCGATTATATGACTTAAAATCAAGTTTTCATAAAACACATTAATATTCGATTATGTGGTCACTTAATCGATTATTTGTCAAAACATTTGTTTTAACACAACGCGCTAATAATCGATTAAATAAAGGGTTAATCGATTATATGGCTTAAAATTAAGTTTCCATAAGATGTGCTAATAATCGATTATTTGCCAAAAATTTTGTTTTAACACAACGTGCTATTAATCGATTATGTAAACACCTAATCGATTATCTGGTTATTTTCAAACTATCACTGTACTCAAATAATCGATTAGATAAATCTGCTAATCTATTCTCTGTGACAGTTACAACAATTTTCTGTCTATAAAAGGATGTAAACTTTCTTCTATCATCATCAACTTTCAAATACAAATAAAAATAATTAGAAAGAACGTTTTGGGCATAAAGGAAAGAGCATAATTCTTTAAAAGACTTTAAAGATCAATTTCAAAGAAAGGTTGTTTGGCTATAGGGTGCATAATTTTGTAAATCCAAGGTGAATTCGTTTCATATCTTTCTTTTGTATCTTGTTTTTAAGTTTTAATGTATGTAAGGCTAGCTACATCAGTGTAACTTGAAAATTGTGAGGTAGTGTTGGGAATATTACTTTATTATCTTTTATTTAAATTAGGTATTAAGAGATTTTATTATCTTTTAAGAGAGAAGGGAAAAAGATATTAGGTTATTATTTTGATTTAGGCAGTTATGATTGAGATATTATTGATATTTGATATTTTGTAATATTTACTCTATATATACATAGAGTACATGAATAGAAATATACACACATGATATATCAGAAATACACATATACAAAACCCTAAAAATTACCATCAGTGGTATCAGAGCTTTGGTTCGATAATGGAAGGAGAAAGAAATTTTTCATAAGTCACTATTCCAGTTTTTTATGGTGAAAGTTATGACTTATGGGCTGTGAGAATGCAATCCTATCTTGAAGGATTGAATGTATGGGAAGTTGTAGAAGAAGATTATATTGTTGATCCACTACTTGAAAATCCTACCATAGCTGAAATGAAATTTCACAGAGAAAGAAAAACGAGGAAGGCAAAAGCTAAATCATGTCTATTTGTTGGTGTTTCACAAATGATCCTCACTAGAATCATGACGTTAAAGTCACCCAAAGAAATTTGGGATTATTTGAAAGATCAATATGAAGGGGATGAGAAAATTTGAGAAGTGCTACATGCTTTACAAGCGCAAGAGCAACGAAGATTGATGAGAGGAGATTATGTTGCTGGTGAAGGTTCTTTACTATATCATGATGAAGGTTCTCTCCAAGCCAAGAACAAAAAAGGTACAAAATCATGAGTCTTTTCTGTTTGTCCTTGTTGCAAGAAAAATAATCAAACACCTAACAAGTGTTGGTGGAGGCCTGATATGAAATGTCGAAAATGTGGTCAATTGGGGCATATAGAAAAGATATGCAAATCACAACTAGAAGAAGTCGTCAAGATTATAAAGGATGGAGTAGAAGGGAAACTTCTTCAAGTTATAGAGGATGGAGTAGAAGGAGAGCTTCTCCTTGCATCAACATGCTCTACAAACAACAAATCCACAGGTTGGCTTATAGACAGTGGTTGTACAAACCACATGACTCATGATCGAAAATTTTTCAAAGAGCTCAACAAATCACATATTTCTAAAGTGAGAATTGGTAATGGAGAACAAATGGATTTGAAAGGTACAGTAACAATTGTAGTTAAAAGTCATTCGGGTATCAAATTAATTTTTTATGTTTTATATGTTCCTGATGTTAATCATAATTTGTTATGTGTTGCTCAATTATTGGAGAAAAGTTATAAGGTGTCTTTTGAACACAAACTTTGTGTGATTAAAGATACAAATAACTTGGAACTATTCAACGTTCACATGAAAAGAAAAGTTTTACTTTAGATTTGATGAAAGAAGAGTTTATTACAAAAGAGCATATAAAAGAAAAGTCAAAGAAAAAACATGAAGAATATTTCTTGAAGGAACTTGATGGTAAGGAGGAAAATAAAGATGTAGATAAAGAAACCATTTCCAACTTTCATCAAAGAGTCAATGATACTACCATGAAGAAGTTTGAAAGAAACAAAGGAGATGAAGTTAATAAAGGAAGAAATATTTTGATGAAGAAAATGAAGTTGAATGAAGATGTGATCTCATACAAGAAAGAATATGACAAGAAGTACAAACAAAAAAAGGAGGAAAAATTATAAGCAAAATAAAAGAAAAAAAAATCAAATTCAAATAAATAGATATTAAAGTAAGGAGGAATGTTGGAATACTATTTTATTATCTTTTATTTAAATTAGGTATTAAGAGATTTTATTATCTTTTAAGAGAGAAAGTAAAAAAATATTAGGTTATTATTTTGATTTAGGCAGTTATGATTGAGATATTATTGATATTTGATATTTTGTAATATGTTTACTCTAAATATACATAGAGTACATGAATAGAAATATACCCACATGATATATCGAAATACATAGATACAAAACCCTAAAAATTCCCATCGGGTAGAACATTTTCAAGTATTGCGATCTTGATTAGAGGTTGTTGTAAATCAATATCATTTGATTAGGTTGTAATCCACTTTAATATGAAAAACTCCAAGCTAAGGTTGCTTGGTTAAAACTAGACATAGATTCAAGAAGATCAAACCAAGTATAAATTTATGAGTCTTTTCTTCTTCTCTCTATCTTGGTATTCTTGTTTTCTGAAAATTGTGATAATTGTTTTGTAATTGATTATAAGAGAAAGTTCTCTAATAATTGATTAGAAATTTAAAAGATTTTTGAAAACTCAATTCAACTCCTCGTCTTGGGAAAATTTTGTCATTAACATTTTATTAACAATGAAGTCATTTAAAAACTCTAAAATAAACCATTTAATTTATTGGTATTTTTATTGACAAATGTGTTTGAACTTAAAAAAGTATTTTCTTCAATAAGTATTAAAGATATAATAAGATAATTGTAGTAGTATGGCTAATTGCATAAAGTATTTTCCATCACTTAAAATAATCAGACTTTTAATTTATGTACAAAATTAGGATAAACAAAACTAATGGAAATAAAAGTATCATTATTTTGCATTAAAAGATTTTTTTTTTTTTACATTTCAACCTTTCCTTCAAAGCCATATCTTCATCAGCAATCTTCAATATCCAATCAACAAATTATTTTATATCCTATCATACTATTTTTTTAGTATTTAATCTTAGTAAATGGTAGAACTATGCAAATTTCCATATTTTTATGTAATATATTAATGACTTAAGAATATCTTGAACCTTTACTCAGAAGGTAGAATTTTTTTATTTACTTATGATAAAAAAGGTAAGGTGATTAATCAAACCATGTATAGAGGTATTATTGGATCACTCCTATACTTAACATCTAGTCATCCTGATATCACGCATAGTGTGTGCTTTTGTGCTAGATTTCAATCTGCTCCTAGGGAATCTCATTTAGTTACTGTAAAAAGGATCTTAAAATACTTGAAAGGTACTATAAATCTTGGACTTTGGTATCCTAGGGGGTTTAAACTAGTTTTAACAGGATATAGTAATTCAAACTTTGGGGGATGTAAAATTGATAGGAAAAGTACTAGTGGAACCTTTCACTTACTAGGATATTTATTAGTATCATAACATTTTAAGAAACAAGCATGCGATGCATTATCCACTACTGAAGCTCAATATCTGCAAGTAGTTGTTGTGCTCAATCAATTTGGATTAAGAATCAATTAGAAGACTATGGTATACATTTAGAACATATTCCTTTAAAATGTGATAGCACTAGTGCCATAAATCTAACCAAAAATCCTATTATGCATTCTAGAACAAAGCATAAAGAAATTAGACATCATTTTATTAGGGATCATGTAATTAAAGGTGATTGTAAAATTCAATATATCAATACAAATCAACAATTAGATGATATTTTTACTAAACCTTTACCTAGGGAAAGATTTTACTCTATTAGAAATGAATTAGGCATAATACATATAAATTCCTCTGATTAAAAACTAGTCTGCATAAAATCTGAGAGAAATAATCGATTAGATTACTTCCAGGGAAACAAAATAATTGATTAATAATTGACATAATTAATTAGGTCATCTCCAGGATGTTAATTTAATCGGTTAATAACAATAATAATCAATTAAATTGGGTCATTTAGGATTTTATAACATAATCGATTAATTAACATTCTTTAGACTCTGATTCATGCAATATTAATCGATTATCCACTTATAAAATCGATTATTGAAAGTACAAAATTAATTCAAATAAAATCCTCTACACATCCTACTTTATTACTCTCCATTCTCTCACTCACTTATCTGTCCTCAAGCATTCATACACGAAACCCTAGCCTCCACAATCTCTCTTTTCACTCCTCTCTTCTATTTTCTTACTCTATACAAATGGTTTCCATTGCAAAACCCAAGAGGATGAAGAGGACTGCGTCCAAGAGACCACTAATACCTGCATTTGCAGAAGGCTGGCTGAGTGATGACGAACAAAGGGAAGAATTTCTCAACCACTAGAAGGAAAGAAGACTCATAACGCATAAGTACATCTCTATCTCCTTCTTCAGGAAAAATGGTTTCTTTTTTCAAGATTTACTAGTGTATCAAGGACTAGAGAAGTTTATTGAAATGAATGGAGTATTTTATCCTGATTTAGTTAAGGCCTTCTACTGTAATTTGAGAACTATAAATGAGGTTATTCATTATAAGGTTAAAGGAGTAGATATTGTTTTAGATGAAGAAATTTGGACAAATGTAGCTGGATTTACAATAGGTGGTGAAAATGTCACTGGGGGATTTAAGAACTTTAACAAGTTAGCTGTATTTAGATCTTTCCTTAGGAATCCAAATACTGCCAGGGATTACTCAATTTATAAGACTGGTGGTATGAAGAAAAATAAAAGAATGCTAGCCTTTATGATAACATGGATTCTTGTAGCTAGGGGGAGCAATCATGCTTAGCTAACCTCTAAGTATATGTATATAATACATGCTCTCAAGTCTAGATTTCAAGTTGACTGGTCCGATGTTGTCAGTGATAACACGAGAAAATCTTATAGGCTTCCTCTCTATCCATTATCATATTCTATGTTTCTGTCTAAAGTATTTGAATATGTTGGTGTTAATGTGGATGGAGAATCCTTCACCATCATGAGCCATGCCAATGCCATAGGAAAATCTGCTATTCACCATATGGGATTGGTAAAGAGGGATGATGGATGGTTCTTCAAAGATGAAGAATAATTTGTTGATGAAGGGGTTGAACCTTTTAATGCCAATATCCCTGATTCCTCTACTAGGAGTAACTTTTCTACATTTGAACAGAGCATGTTAGAGAAGCTAGATAATATTCATCTATGGCAAAAGGATAAACATCAATATCATTGTTCTAGATTTGATGCATTGGATGATCAAGTCTCATCCATTATATCATATTGCAAAAGGAACAAGGTGGTACTGATTTGGAAGATGATGAAAATGATAGTGATGGAACAGTCCAAATATCCTCCAACGATGATGCATGATCTCTTCTTTGTCTAATGTTTAAATTTGCTTGGACAATTTCTATGATGCATTGTAATAATTGACTTTTACTTTAGCTGGTTTGTAACTAAATACTGATTATAACTTTTTTTTAATCTGATATTAGGCTATTACTCTTTCAACTACATGTTTAACCTTTTTATTAAGTCCAAGGGGGAGAAAGAGTTTACTAAGGGAAAAAATACTAATACTACTACTGTTCATTGTTGAGAAACTTTCAAAATTTTCACTTTTGTCTTTAGTGGTTGGCCATCATAAAAAAAGGGGAGATTGTTAATGAAGAGGGAAGATATTTGAAAAATCTCTTTTTTGACGATGTCAAATGATAGATAGGTAGTTAGTATAGTTAGTTTGTATAAAGCCAAAACAAGCTAAACTTTGAAAGCAAAAATAATCAATTATGTTAAAACTAAAGCGCTAATAATCGATTAGATAAAAGTTAATCAATTATATGACTTAAAATCAAGTTTTCATAAGACGCGCTAATAATCGATTATGTGGTCACTTAATCGATTATTTGTAACAACAACAAAAAATTAACACAATGCACTAATAATCGATTAGATAAAGGGTTAATCGATTATATGACTTAAAATTAAGTTTTCATAAGACACGCTAATAATCGATTATGTGGTTACTTAATCGATTATTTGCCAAAAATTTTGTTTTAACACAACACGTTAATAATCGATTATGTAAGCACCTAATTAATTATCTATCTATTTTCAAACTATCACTGCACTCAAATAATCGATTAGATAAATCTGCTAATCGATTATATGTTATAGTTACAACAATTTTCTTTCTATAAAAGGATGCAAATCTTCTTCTATCATCATTAACTTTCAAATACAAATAAAAGCAATTAGAAATAACGTTTTAGGTTTCAAAGAAAGAGCGTAATTTTGTAAAAGACTTTGAAGATTAATTTCAAAGAAAGGTTGTTTGGCAATTTGTAAATCCAAGGTGAATTCGTTTCATATCTTTCTTTTGTATCTTGTTTTTAAGTTTTGATGTATGTGAGGCTAGTTACATCAGTATAACTTGAAAATTGTGAGGTAGAACATTTTCAAGTATTGTGATCTTGATTAGAGGTTGTTGTAAATCAAGATTATCTGATTAGGTTGTAATCTGCTTTAATATGATAAACTCCAAGCCAAGGTTTCTTGGTTAAAACTGGATGTAGATGAAAGCAATGAGGGGGAGATTGATGATAATGTGAAATATGTCCCTACATTCCCAAGAGATGATTTTGATGATGATTCAAGTCAATAACATTCAAGAATCAAGCAAGCCAGAGATATGATTTTGATAAATATTTAATTCAAACATTAAGCAAGCCCAAAATGATTCCTAGAGACTAGATAGAGTCTTAGAATACTGGATATGGAGGTACAAGTTGATGAAGTAATATTATGCATAAGCCTCCAAAGCACAAGTGTGATAAAATTTCGTAACATGACATTTTTCACTGTCATAATTAATTATGATGCATCAGAAATGGAAAAACTATTTTCTCTGTCATAATTGATTATACTAGTAACATAATCAATTTTGGCAGTTCAAATTTGTTTTTTAATACATCCTGATTTTTTCTCTACGAAAGTATTAATGATTAACGACTATTTTCTGATGCTATTTTTCTATTTAATTAAGTTTTGATGGAAAATAAAAAACACACAATTACAGAATTCGAAAATACAATTTACATTCAATCAGTTTTGAGAAAAGAATTTTGAGCAAGGCAACAGAGATATTTTACATGTTTTGAGAAAACCCTCTTCTTCATTGCCTAATGTGCTTTCATTGTTATTCACACTTGTTCTTGGAGGTTGGAATTCTACATGCTTCTACAATTTGTTGTCTCCATTATCCAGGTGTTCTTGTTCTTATTTTATTACCTTCATCCTTTGTGGGCTTAAGTGGTTGATTGTTAAATTCCCTGTTTAGGGTTTAAGTAGTCACTGTCATTCTTTTGTGTTTTTTTGGGTTTCCTGTGTGGAAATTGTTCATCCCTTTGATTTTTTTAGGGAGGTGTTTTCATCCTTTGATTTGTTCAGAGGAGGTATTCATCCCTAGTGGGATTCTAGGAAGGTGTTCATCCTTAGTGGGATCTAAGGAGGTGTGTTCATCTTTTGATTTGTTCAGAGGAGGTGTTCATCCCTAGTGGGATTCTAGGGAGGTGTTCATCCTTAGTGGGTTTCTAAGGAGGTGAGTGTCTTTTGAATTAGTTTACTTTTTGCTGAGTTGATTGTAATTTGTGAAATGAATTTAAAAGATAGTGAATTGAGGTAACTCTTGTGTTAAGAGTTGACTGGGAACTTGATGTAGGGTTGGCTATACCCGAACCAGTATAAACCATTGTGTGCTCTTCTCTTTCCCTTATCTCTTTTTCACTGCATTACTCTCCTTACAACCCTTATTTTTATATCTATCTTGTTGATATTTCATCTCTCTGATTATATTGCTTCCGCTTTATCTTTGTTCAATTTGATAATTAAAATTGAATTAATAAATATTGGACATCTTAAAATAAATTTTTAATTTGGCATCTATTTTAATTTGTGCATCTATTCACCCCCCTCTAGACGCCATTTTTCTAACAAGTGGTATCAGAGCTTGGTTAGATAAGATATTTCTAAACGATCTGTCAAGATGTCTATGCAGAATCAGGTTTACAAGGAAGGAGCCTCAATAAACAGACCACCATTATTTGAAGGAGAAGACTATCAGTTTTGGAAGGTGAGAATGGAAATATTTTTACAAACACTAGATTATGGTGTTTGGGATGTTGTACTCAAAGGTCCTTATATTCCGATGAGAACAACGAAATCAGGAGTTGTTCCAAAGACTTTTGACCAATGGACGCCGGATGAAAACCAGCGTGCCCATTATGAAGTAAGAGCCCGAAATACTATTGTTTCTGCCTTAACTCGTAATGAATTTTTCAAGGTTTCACAATGGAAGACGACAAAAGAAATATGGGCCACTCTTGAAGTAACACATGAAGGAACAACTAAAGTAAAGCGAGCACGTAAGAACACACTCATCCAAGAGTATGAATTGTTTCAAATGCAACAAAATGAAAGTATCACGATTCACACGTATAGACACCCTCTATTTATCTAGAGGTTCCACTTCCATTTATATTATATTTTTATTATTTATTACAATTTTTAGAATCAGATTAAGATAATTGTCACCGACGAGATTCAAACCCAGTACCTTAGAGTTAGACTAATACTCCAATCAACATGCTACTAAGATTTTCTAATAATAATTTAGAAATAAATTATATTTATATACAAATAAATGTATATCCGTGTAAATATATAAATATAAAATATATAAATACAAATATATTTATATATTTATATATTTTGATATATTTATATATATTTATATAGTTATATATTTATATGTTGGATGTGAGGGTGTGTTCGACGATAAAAGTATGTGTCGTGTTTATTAGAATATATTTAAAATTAAGTAATTATTATATAATTTTAAATATTTAATTTTTTTTAATTTAATGTTAATTTTTAAAAATATACTTTAAATTCATCGGTAAATGAACAAATAATTACCGATGGATATATCCGATCAAGTAGCTAATTGTTCATTTACCAAAATTATTGTAGACCCCTAATTTTGCCCGGCCTCTCAAAATAAAAGCTAGAGGAATTTCACTCGAAGATGGAGTTCATTCGGCTTCCCAAAACCGAGAAGGACCTCCTGCAACAAGACGGAGTTCACTCATTCACACAATAAAAGCCAAAAGAGACTTCCTACACAAAGACAAAGCTCGCCCGGCATCTTAATGAAGGCCAAGAAGACTTCCTATATGAAGATAAAGCTTCAACGGACACACATCGGCATCAATCTATGTCCGAAAAAGGAAAGGAAAGCTTCCCGGGGTCCCGAACACGAAAACCGGACAAAACAGGCCGAGACCACGGTCCCGAAGTGGGACGGCCGTCCCAACTGCCATTTTACGGTTGGGACGCGCGTCCGAATGTGGGACGGCCGTCCCAAACCCAATTTAAGTGGGACGGCCGTCCCGGCTTCCCTGGGGTCCCGCTCCGTGTAAATTTGCCATTTGGGACGGCCATCCCAGTCCGGACGGCCGTCCCAACCCGGACGGCCGTCCCAAAGTGCGCCAGCCTACGAAAAACTATAAATAGGAGGCTCATTTGCCACTTTTTGAAGAACGGACACTCCAGAGAGCTCGAAATCCTTCCATCCAAGAAAAAGGAAATCGTCAATGTAGAAAAGCCAACGGAAAGGCTTAATTATCCCCAAGCGGATCCTTGCCTACTCAGGAGGCAAAACAAAAAGATTACCTCACGACTCATCGCAAGAGTCATCAAGCACACTCATGCAAGAGTCTCCGTTGCATCCCCCAATGGAGAACAAGGACTACATAAGAGTCCATAAAAAAAACAACGAGTCGAAATCCCCACATCACCGGGGGCAACAAAAAGAAAGAAGAGAAGAGCCTTTCATCCTCTAACAAAGGCCATTGCATGAAAAAGCCGAAAGAAATTTCCATCCACAGAAGCCAATAAAATCCCCCGGTGGATCACCAAAAAGAAAAATTTCTTCCCGGTAAGCCTATCCGCAAAGGCAAATTACAAATCCACAGGGAGTTAAGCACCTAATATGAATATCCCCGATGAAAGGCGAAACCTTCACTCCCAAGAATGCCTATGCTTACTCGGAAACAAGCAAAGAGCCGATATCCCCAAGAAGCGGAAATCAACCTATGCAAGAGGCAATACAAGCACAAAAGCTTCAAAAAAGCATTCGCCTACTCGGAGGTATTATCAAAAACAAATATCCCCCAGTGGAGCATCCGCCTAATCAAGAGGCACGAATCCCCGTAGATTCCCGCCTAATCAAGAGGCGCAACAAAATCCCCAAGTGGATCTTTGCCTAATCAAGAGGCACAATCAAGAAGAGAATTCAAAAATCCCCGAGAGGATTCCCGCTCGAAAAGAGGCAATCAACAAGAATCCCCAAGCAAACCGGATGGCTAAAAAGAAAAAAGCCAAAAACAAAGAATCCCGTGAAACCGGACGACTAATGTAAAAGTCAAAACAAATATTCCCCACGGAATGAGCGCATGAACAGAAACAATAAGTCGCCAACACATCTCCAAAAATAGATAATCACAGGATTAACTATCAAAAAGTGCATCCCGAGAACCTTGCGAACGGGGTTCGGACCGGGTGGGGGTAGGTACCGATCGAGCCTTGCGAACGGGGTTTGGACCAAGTGGGGGTAGGTACCCATCGAGCCTTGCGGAACGGGGTTCGGACCGGGTGGGGGTAGAGACCCATCGAATCTTGCAGAACGGGATTCGGACCAGGTGGGGTAGGTACCCATCGAGCCTTGCGGAACGGGGTTCGGACCGGGTGGGGGTAGATACCCATCGAGCCTTGCGAACGGGGTTCGGACCAAGTGGGGGTAGGTACCCATCGGAATCTTGCGAACGGGATTCGGACCGGGTGGGGGTAGGTACCCATCGAGCCTTGCAGAACGGGGTTCGGACCGGGTGGGGGTAGATACCCATCGAATCTTGCGAACGGGATTCGGACCAGGTGGGGGTAGGTACCCATCGAGCCTTGCGGAACGAGGTTCGGACCGGGTGGGGGTAGGTACCCATCGGAATCTTGCGGAACGAGATTCGGACCAAGTGGGGGTAGGTACCCATCAAAATCTTGCGAACGGGATTCGGACCGGGTGGGGGTAGGTACCCATCGGAGCCTTGCGAACGGGGTTCGGACCGGGTGGGGGTAGGTACCCATCGAGCCTTGCGGAACGGGGTTCGGACCAGGTGGGGGTAGATACCCATCGGAATCTTGCGAACGGGATTCGGACCGGGTGGGGGTAGGTACCCATCGAGCCTTGCGGAACAAGGTTCGGACCGGGTGGGGGTAGGTATCCATCGAATCTTGCGGAACGAGATTCGGACCGGGTGGGGGTAGGTACCCATCGAATCTTGCGAACGGGATTCGAACCTGGTGGGGGTAGGTACCCATCGAGCCTTGCGGAACAAGGTTCATACCAAGTGGGGGTAGGTACTCACTAAAGTCCGAGTAAAATACGGACTCGTATCGGGTGAGGGTAAGTACTCATCGAGCCTTATAAAAGGAGGCTCAAACCGAGATAGGGGTTGGTACCTACCAAAATATTTATCATCCGGAGGATCAACAAGGAGCGACATCCGAAGGATAACCAGGCAAAAGGGTTAACTCCTTCCCCTACCAACTAATTTTGTCGGTATATCAAAACCGACGAATTAGTTAGGCGAGCGAAGGGGGCAGCTGTAGACCCCTAATTTTGCCCGGCCTCTCAAAATAAAAGCTAGAGGAATTTCACTCGAAGATGGAGTTCATTCGGCTTCCCAAAACCGAGAAGGACCTCCACGCAACAAGACGGAGTTCACTCATTCACACAATAAAAGCCAAAAGAGACTTCCTACACAAAGACAAAGCTCGCCCGACATCTTAATGAAGGCCAAGAAGACTTCCTATATGAAGATAAAGCTTCAACGGACACACATCGGCATCAATCTATGTCCGAAAAAGGAAAGGAAAGCTTCCGGGGTCCCGAACACGAAAGCTCGGACAAAACGAGCCGAGACCATGGTCCCGAAGTGGGACGGCCGTCCCAACCGCCATTTTACGGTTGGGATGCGCGTCCGAATGTGGGACGGCCGTCCCAAACCCAATTTAAGTGGGACGGCCGTCCCGGCTTCCCTGGGGTCCCGCTCTGTGTAAATTTGCCATTTGGGACGGCCATCCCGGTCCGGACGGTCGTCCCAACCCGGACGGCCGTCCCAAAGTGCGCCAGCTGCGAAAAACTATAAATAGGAGGCTCATTTGCCACTTTTTGAAGAACGAGACACTCCGAGAGCTCGAAACACTTTAGAGCACTTGTCTACTTCTCTCCCTCTCTCGAATGATCTTTCCGATTGCCTTAAATAGGTAACAATCGGTTAAGGAATTATATTCGGCATTTGATTCTTCTTTAAATTTTTAGTGGAGTCGATCTTGTATTGGTGAGGAGAGACCGTGTAGAGAGGGGTTGCCAAAACGCATCCTCACGGTTCGAGATTCTCAATATAAAGCTTGCTACTGGAGGTTCTTTTCAATTCCCTTCTCTTTTATTGTTTTATTTATTGTTTTATTGTTTTATTTAGCTTTATTATGTCATGTAGAATAGGATCATGTAGATAGTCATTTTAATATCTCTTTTATTGCTTTATTTAGCTTTATTTATATAAAATTATGTAGATAGTCATTTCAATATTATGCAATAAAATAGGGTAATCGCGTAATTTCTCGAAATCTTCTCTTTAAATGAATTGATCTGTCATAGGGAACCCGAAAGGGGCGTTGTGGGGTGCTAACACCTTCCCCACACGTAACTAACTCCCTTACCCAACTCCGGTTATAACGGCCAAGTTGTTTTTTTTATATAAAATCAACGCCTTTCTTTCTTTCCTTTTCCAATGTTTTGGGTCAAAATATTGGTGGCGACTCCATAAGAACCCCTTTTCGAAAACCTTGCTTTTATTAGAGGATAATTCAATCGTCGGACACCTCGGAAGCAATGAACACATTTTAAAACAAAAAACGCGAGTCTAAACCATCTTTTCGCGACCGCTCGCATAAACGTTTCGAGACGTCCCCAGGACGTCGGAAAGGGACGGCGGCGACAATTATTAATTTACCGACGAATATATTCATCGGTAATTATTTGTTTATTTACCGACAGATATATCCGTCGGTAATTAATTGTTCATTTACCGATAGATTTATCAACGAGATATATCATCGGTAATTAATTGTTTATTTACCAACGAATATATCCATCGGTAAGACCAAATTCCACAACTACTCTAAATCCAGTTGGTAATTTTCATCGGTAATAACTTTTTTTACGTGCTACATATCCGTTGGTAAATATCCGATCGATAATATAAGTTTTTTTGTAGTGTAAGAAAAAATTGATCATTATAACAATTAAAATGTATATACGACATTAAATTAAAAAATTCATTAAGAATTTTATTATTTATAGTTTTGTTTAAAAATTATCGTAATAAATATGTTTTAAAATAAAAAGCATATATATTGAAAAATATTTATGCAATAAAATAATAATAATAATAATATTATTATTATTATTATTATTATTATAGTTGAATATTCTAATATGTTTTGTGAGATAAAAAAATAATAAAAATTATATTTGAAACCAAATTCGTATATTCTTATATATTAATTAAAATTGATTTTTAACGCAAAAGAAGAGAGATCATGATGTATGCATTTTTCTTTTCAAATTTAAAGTATTATATCTTCGTATGGCTATGTAATTGTTGAATTATTGGCAAGCGTATCAAAATTATCAATCGTAATATAATATTTCGATTAAATAAAAGTTGATCCCACGAGGAACGGTTTCAATGAAAATTCCCAATTTTATGCTTACTAAGTAGATTAAAAGAGAATGAGTTTTGCATAAAGAGTTGAATTGAAATTAAATGACAAAGAACTGTAAATTGTTGAGAAAATATCAATTAAAGGCACTTAGGATTGATTTCCTTCCTTATCCCTCTTTTGTAATGGCTATGTCAATTAAGAACGTCAATTAACCTAACAATGTTGATGTCACCTACTCAAATCATCCATGTTGATTCCTCACACATGAAATTCATAAGAAAACCTAATAAATGTTGATTTCTCACACAATTAAGAGAATTTCCAGTATTAGGTTTAGGGTGTTAAGCAATTGATACATTCATTCCATTCCTAGAAATTAACGTAACAAATATTCTTACCGTGATCTAGGGTTCAAGATATATTTTCCAATCATACCTCAAACATCAAGAATAAATCATTCCAAAGCACAAAAGATAAGAATAACAACATCAAAACATAGATTAATATCTCAAAATATCACCATGATACAAAAGAGTTCAAAGGAAGTGCACTGAATCCTAAGAGAATGAAGTTAGCCACTCATGTTGGCCATTACAATGCTCAAATTGTGGAAGAAATGAAGAATTGATAAAGATTGGATGAAACCCGAGTAGTAGTCGCGCCTCTTCTCCTCCAAAACCGCTTGTTTTTCTCAACACACATCTTCTCTTTTTATTGGAAAAAATTGGTCTTTTGGGCTTCGCGTATTTCACTCGAGCAAGAAATTTCGCTCAAGCGAAAGTAACCTATTTTTTGCTCAAGCGACAAAACGCTCGCTTGAGCGAATGAACTCTAGAGAAGAATAACTAACATTCGCTCAAGCGAATTTTCCTGCGCTTGAGCGACTGACTTCCAAAGAAGAATAATTGATATTCGCTCAAGAGAATCTTGTCTCGCTTGAGCGAGTGAACTCCAGAGAAGAATAACTAACATTCGCTCAAGCGAATTTTCCTACGCTTGAGCAACTTCCATGCTGAAAATCTTCTTCCTTCTTCCAGTTTTACTCCAATTCTGTTGTCAATTATGCTCCTTACTCTTGTATCAAGGTATTCTTGAATTCATCCTATATTGGGAGAAAAATAGATTAGAATTAGCATCAGTTAAGTGGTTTCATAACAATTCAAGGTATAATTATATCTGTTAGAATCGCGTAGCGGAATGTTCGCGTTGTCAGACAAAAACCAAGAGGGGGAGTGAATTGGTTTCTTAACAAAAATTAGGTTTTAAAAATTTTCCCCAAACTTTACCGATTAAAATACTGTGTAAACGTAAATAAGATAGAGATAGAGTCTTACACAGGAGATTTATACTAGTTTGGATCAAAAGACCCTACGTCCAGTTGCTAATCACTCAAACAGAGGATTAACGCTGTCACTATAATCAAAGTATTTACAAACAAATAACAATTGAAAATACAAAGTAAAGAAAACACCTCTCTTGAAACCCACAAGAGATGAAGAATAGTTTTCCCTAGAGACGGCACAGCACACAATCCACTAAGAACTTCACTTAGTGATTCTTATCGCTTCTAGCCCACACCAGGTTCCAAAAGCCCCTTTTTCCTCCAACAAATTGTTCTCTGGCACTCACAACACTTAACTTTTGTTTGAAAAAGGTTGTTCTATTTTTCTGAGAGCCTTAGAGAACCTTAAGTAGAGAAATTAGGGTTTGGGAATTGGGATTTTTGGAACTAGGAGTATTGGGATTAGGGTTTTCGAAAATAGGTTTAATTTGAAGTTGAAAATCAAAATCTGACTGAAATAATCGATTAAATGAAGTGTTAATCGATTATTACAGAGCCAAAATCAACAGAACCCCAAAACTCTCTATTTTAATCGATTAACTGGCCTGTTAATCGATTAACTGGCCTGTTAATCGATTAACAGGTGTGTTTATCGATTATTACAGTGAACAGATACAGAAAATGGTTTTTCTCACTGTAATAATCGATTATCTGATGTTTTAATCGATTAAACCCGAGGCTAACTGATAAATATGAGCTTTTGAAGCTACTCAAGAGTAGATTATGTACCGGCTATCTTAGACTCTAATATTACAGACTCAAATGCATCAAAATAGAGTTATTACACAACAATACAAGTCTTCAACACTCTAAATTCTTTGTTCTTGAATCATCATCAAAATCAACAAGCTTCATGTCCATGTAAGTTCAACATCAAGTCCTTGTATGTTCAACAATCTCCCCCTTTTTGATGATGATCAAAATTTTCTTTTAAAGCCATGTAATAACCTGTTTTATCTGTCACACTAACAAACACATTAAACATACTAAATAATATTTAAATTCAATCATAAGAGGCTTTAAATATTTCTCCCCCTATTTTGATTATAATAAAAAATTAAGAGCTTCCCCTCAAAATATGCATAACTTGGAAATAACTCCCCCTCAAACAATGCATAACACAAATAAACAACTCCCCCTCAATCATTGTAAACAAACAATAACTTAGAAGAAGTTAGAACTCTTCATCTCATTACTATTACAAAATTTAAGCAAATTTTAATATGCCTAAGTCTCTTCTAAGATCATAGAATCTATCCTTCGGAAGAGGCTTAGTAAAAATATCCGCTAATTGATGCTTTGTATCAACATACTCAATTTTACAATTTCCTTTACTTATATGATCTCTTAAGAAATGATGTCTAATTTCTATATGTTTAGTCCTAGAGTGCATTACTGGATTCTTAGTAAGATTGATTGAACTTGTATTATCACACATCAAAGGAATGTCATTTAGAAATATACTATAATCTTCTAGTTGTTGTTTCATCCACAAAATTTGTGCACAGCAATTACCAGCTGCAATGTATTCAGCTTCAGTGGTGGATAAATCAACACATGCCTGTTTCTTAGAATGCCAAGATACTAAAGATGAACCTAACAAATGATATGTCCCACTAGTACTCTTTCTATCTATTTTGCATCCACCATAATCAACATCAGAATAACCTATTAGACTAGTAGAAGCATCAGATGGATACCATAAACCAAAACCAGTAGTTCCTTTTAAATATTTTAAAATACGTTTTACTGCAGTTAGGTGAGATTCTTTTGGACAAGCCTAAAATCTAGCACACACACAGACAAAATGCATAATATCAGGTCTACTTGCAGTTAAGTATAACAGAGAACCTATCATACCTCTATACATAGATTGATTAATTTCCAAACCTGATTCATCCTTGTCTAAATAGCATGAAGTTCCCATGGGTGTGTTAGCTTCCTTTGAGGTGTCCATTACAAACTTTTTGAGTATCTCTTTGCAGTATTTTGTTTGAGAGACAAAGATACCATCTTTAAGTTGCTTTATTTGAAGTCCAAGGAAGAATGTTAATTCCCCCATCATAGACATTTCAAACTCTCCCTGCATTATCTTAGCAAATTCTACACATAAAGAATTATTTGTTGATCCAAAAATAATATCATCAACATATACCTGGACCAATAAGATATGTTCTTTTACTTTCTTTATAAATAACGTAGAATCAAATTTTCCTCTAGAAAAATCATTTGAAGTTAGGAAACTACTTAGCCTTTCATACCAAGACCTAGGAGCTTGTTTCAACCCATATAATGCTTTCTTTAATTTAAAAATATGATTAGGATAACTAAAATCTTCAAATCCAGGGGGTTCCTCCACATAAACTTCTTCTTTAATAAAACCATTCAAAAATTCACTTTTAACATCCATTTGATATAATTTAAATTTCATCAAAGATGCATAGGCGAGAAGTAGGCGTATAGCCTCTAACCTGGCAACAGGAGCATAAGTTTCATCATAATCAATACCTTCCTCCTGACAGTAGCCTTTGGCAACAAGTCTGGCTTTATTCTTTGTTATGTTTCCATCTTCATCAAGTTTATTTATAAATACCCATTTAGTTCCAATTACTTGATGTGATTCTTCTCTTGGGATTAATTCCCAGACTTGATTCCTTTCAAATTGGTTAAGTTCCTCTTGCATAGCTATGCACCATTGGTCATCTTTAAGCGCTTCCTCAACATTTTTGGGTTCTATCTGTGACACAAAAGCTACAGACATGCATAAATTAGTCATATTTCTAGTTCTTACCCCTTTTGAGATATCACCAATGATATTGTCCATTGAGAGTCCTCTTGGTGATTGCCATTCTTTTGCTAATTCAGGTGTTTGAGAAGGCTCATTTTCTTCCAAATACAATTCATCAAGAGCCTCTCTTATATACTCATCATCACCTGCAAGTTCTTTATTTGACTCAAGAGGATTTCCCTCAAGGTCTACAATTTCATCAAAAGTAACATGAATAGATTCTTCAATATTTGAGGTTCTTCTATTAAACACCCTGTAAGCCTTGCTAGTTAATGAATAACCTAAGAAAATGCCCTCATTGGCTTTTGAGTCAAATTTTCCTAAGTTGTCCTTTCCATTATTTAACACAAAGCACTTACATCCAAATATTTTCAAATGAGCAACATTAGGCTTTCTACCATTTAACAATTCATAGGGAGTTGATTTTATAATTGACCAAATGAGCATTCTATTTAAAACATAACAAGTAGTACTAACCGCATCAGCCCAAAAATATTTAGGAACATTTGATTCATTTAACATTGTTCTTGCAAGTTCCTCTAGTGACCTATTTTTCCTTTCAACTACACCATTTTGTTGGGGAGTCCTAGGAGCAGAAAAGTTATGCAATATTCCATTTTCTTCACAATAATTTTCAAACTTTTCATTTTGAAACTCACCACCATGGTCACTTCTTAAAACTTTAATTCTTAAATCTTTCTCATTTTGTATTTGCTTTGCAAACTTTCTAAAGACCTTAAAAGCTTCACTTTTCATTGTTAGGAAAAATGTCCAAGTATATCTAGAGTAATCATCAACAATCACAAAACCATAATAATTTCCACCAAAGCTTTTTATCCTAGAAGGACCAAATAAGTCTAAATGCAATAATTCTAGGGGTTTTGAAGTGGAGATAACATTCTTTGATTTAAATGATGATTTTACTTGTTTACCTTTTTGAAATGCATCACATAACCTATCTTTTTCAAACTTTAACTTAGGCAAACCAACAACTAAGTCTTTTGATATCAATTTATTTAAATGATGCATATTTATATGAGCTGCTCTCTTATGCCATAACCAAGGGTTCTCTTCATTAGCAACTAAACATGTTATAGTAGAATCATGTATACAATCCAAATCAATCAAGTATATGTTATTATGCCTAATGCCTTTTAATGCTACATTTTCGGAATCTATCAAATGTATAGTGCAAAATTTACTTTCAAAGATTACCTTAAAACCTTTGTCACATAGTTGACTTATGCTAAGGAGATTATGCTTTAGTCCATCAACAAGAAGCACATCCTTAATCTCCAAAGTGTTTGCACCACCTATATTTCCAATTCCAAGAATTTTTCCTTTGTTGTTGTCCCCATAAGTTACATATCCTTGTTCTTTAGCTTTGAAACTCACAAATTTCGTTTTATCACCGGTCATATGCTTTGAGCATCCACTATCAAGATACCACATAGACTTCTTTGATTTGAAAGTTTCCTACAAAACAAGATTATAGTAAACTTAGGTCCCCATAACTTTTGGGTCCTTGGGGTTAGAGACAAACAAATTATTTAACAATAGGAACCCAAATGTATTTACCTTTAGGAACACCAAAATGTTTTATTTTACATTTATTTGAAGTGTGACCTTGTTTCATACAATAAAAACATGCTTTAGATGTAGCTTTAGAATAAGATGCATTACTAACAATAGATGTTCTAGTTCCTTTTTCTACCCATACTCTTTTGTTTTTCCTTTTAGGCTTTTTCAAAGGACCTTGATGATTTACACTATTTTGAGCTAAAACAATTTTATCCTTCTTAAAATCACTTATCTCCTTTTCGACTTTGTCTAGCAAATGGTTAAGAATATCTATGTGATATTCATACTCTTTACAAGATGCACATGCTAAGTTCTTATTATCATTCTCATCTAAACATACAATTTTCGTTTCTAAGGTACCTTCGTGGGTCACTCTTAGCATTTCCCACATCTCCTGAGCACTTTTACAAATAGAGATCCTGTAAAACTCGTCAAGGGTTAAAGCAGATGAAATGATATTTCTAGCCCTAACGTCAAATTATGCTTTTCTATTTTCCTCTGTTGTCCATCTAGAAAAAGGTTTAGGAACGTCTACACCGTTATCAATAACTTTAGGAATATAGGGACCGTTTAAAATAGCGTCCCAAAGGCCTCCATCAACAGACTCTAAAAAGATTTGCATTCTTACTTTCCAGAAAGGATAATTTTGACCCGCAAAAAGTGGGGGTCTGTTGATAGATGCACCTTCGGCAAAAGTTTGATTTTGTCCGGCCATTTTCGAAAAGTTTGAATGACTATCAAAGCAAGCTCTGATACCACTTGTTAGAATCGCGCAGCGAAATGTTCGCGTTGTCGGACAAAAACCAAGAGGGGGAGTGAATTGGTTTCTTAACAAAAATTAGGTTTTAAAATTTTTTCCCAAATTTTACCGATTAAAATACTGTGTAAACGTAAATAAGATAGAGATAGAGTCTTACACAGGAGATTTATGAAAGTAATGAAGATCTTATTTACTTTGGCAAAGATCTTGTTGATTTGATGAAGTAAAAAATGAAGTCAAAGGCAACTTTGTGGCAGTCAAAGGTCACTTAAGATAAAAGAGAAGAGGATTAGTTTGTCTGCAGCTCTGCTTAGGTATAACCATTTTATCTTTCTGCTGCATGAGGTTTCTTCACTTAAAAGATTTTGCAATTGCCTCTAAAAAATGTTTTAACGATTAAAAACAAAGCATTTTGACAAAAGGATTTTTAATCAACTATTTTAACTGATAGTATATGTGGTTTATCAACTAAAATGTTCTTCACACTTCTATAACAAGTTTTCAACTAATATAACTTCAAAATAACCGATTGTTTTCATTAAAAGAAGTGTTGAAAACTTTCTGTCAGTATTTTAACTAATACAATTTCGAAATAACCGATTGAAATCACTTAAAAAGATCAGGGAAGTGTTTTTTCAGTATTTTAGTCGATATAACTTCGAAATAATCGATTAACTTCATTTGGTATACTGTATGACCGATCAGAATGCGATTATGACCGATCAGAATTAGATATGATCGATCAGAATTTAGTTATGACCGATCAGAATTATTTCAATCGATTAAATTACGTTTCAATCGATTAAATCAACTTAAGAAAATTTATACTACGTGTTTTAATCGATTAATACGATCTTTTATCAGTTAAAATCACTTGGAAAAGTTTATAAAAATGTTTTGCAGTATTTTAATCTATTGAAAGTCGAAACAATCGATTTAAACAGATTAGAAGATTTTTTGAAAAGAGTTTTAATTGATATAAACGTTGTCGTATCAGTTAAAAAAAATCTGGAAAATAATCAAGAATGTTTTAATGGATTAAAAGAAGATTTAACAGATTAAAACAAGTCTTTTAACAGATTAAAAGATTATTTTAATAGATTAATTAAACCAGATAGTTTTGAAAAATCTTCTATATAAACAAGATTGCTTGAACCTTTTTAAAAATATCTTTTACATATCTTTTACACAATTTCTAGCAATTAATCAGGCAATCAAAAGTGCTAATTTCAAGAAAGAATCACTCTTGTTTTTGTGAAGTTCATCAAAGTTCTTTCTTGAGGCAAAATTGCATTTCTTTGGAGAAGAAACACATATTGCGAATTGCATAAAACTGGTTTGAGCATTCTTAGTTTCTTCTGTTTGTTTCTTTACATTCTTTTCTCGTATTGTTGGTGCCTGGAATTGTGGGCACCTGGTTTCTCTCGTAGCTGGAATTTGGTTGTAGAGGTTGTCAAGAACTGGAATTTGGTTCTTGGTGAAAGGTTAGGTGCGAGAACTGGAATTGTGGTTCTTGTGTTAGATTGAGTGTAAGGTTAAGGTTGTAATTAATCTGTAAAACATTCAATCTAGTGGAACCCAGCTGGAATTTGGCTGGAGACTAGACGTAGCCCTGGGATTGGGTCAACCAGTATAAACCCTGGTGATATCTTTCTAAACCTTTCTCTTCTTTAACTTTGTGACTGCATTTATTTTTGATTGCTTGTTGTGTATGATTCCAGAATTGATCAGATTTCTTAATCTTAAAAATTGATAATCTATTAATTGCGAAAATCTTTCAAAGATCAATTCACCCCCCCTCTTGATCTCAACCTCTTTTTCTAATAATTGGCATCAGAGCGAGGTTCTTGAGAGTTATTCAAGTTCTTCGATCCATGGTTGGAAACAATTTTTCTGAGGGTGCTTGTATTAATAGACCTCCACTGTTTTTTGGAACAGATTATCCATTTAGGAAGATTAGGATGAAGATCTTTATTGAATCTGTTAGTATAAATGTTTGGAATATCATTGAACAAGAAACTGATATCGTTAACAAAGATTGGTCTAGCTTAAATGACTGTGAAAAGAAATTAATCCAAGATGATTGTATTGCCAAAAATATTATCATATCTGCACTTAACAAAATTGATTTTTTTCAGGATAGCATATTGTCAAACTGCTGCACAAATGTGGAAGATCCTTGAAATGACCTATGAAGAAACAACAGAGATATGCCTAATGGTCAACTCGGATTCACCAAAAATCAGTGTAAGTTCTGACTCAACAACTACAATGAATTATAGTCCATTACAAGATGCTTTTTATGAAATGCATGCAGTAGCTAAAAGATTAGAAACTGAAAACAAAAGATTAAAAAGCATGAATAGTTTATTAGAAAACAAGATCACTATTCTTGAAAAGAAAATAGTTGATGAAGAAATCAAGAATGAAAATTTGGAAATAGGTAACAATTCTGATTGCATGTGTAATGTTAAAGATTGCAAAAACTGTCCTGAGTTACAAGAAAAATTAACATACTTAATAAAAACTGCATCTAAACTTGCACAAGGGAAAACTAGTCTTGATATGATACTTGATTCTCAAAAATTAGTTATTGATCGTGGTGGAATAGGTTTTACACCTTCTATTGGAAAGAAAACTAGAGCATTTAAACACTATTTTGCATATAACAAATCTATGTCATCTCCATTTATTAAATGTTTTTACTGCATGAAAAAAGGTCATTCTGTAAAGTATTGTAGAATTAAGAAATATGCTATTCCTAAAGGTAGAATGAAATGGATACCCAAAAATTCATTTCAAATAACATGATTGGACCCAGTAATTAAAAAGGGGTACCAGAAACATGCTAAATCTATTTTGCAGGAACAAAATCTGGAAGTCCCTTGGTGTTCAAAACTGCAAATCAGGTTCTGGTTTCATAAACTGAATGTTTTAATTGATATAAAACAATATTAATCGATTAAAATAACTTACAGAGAATACCAAAAAATCTGTCCGTACATTTTTAATCGATTGAAATACGAATTAATCGATTAAAATGTTCTCAGGATTTGAGTTTAGCTGTTTTAATCGATTAAAAAAGATTTATATAAACTAAAAACACTAAGATATCAAATTTAATCGATTCTTTTTCGTTTTAATCGATTAAAATTTTGTTATCACTTTATTAATTTCATCCAGTACAAGATTAATCGGTTCCTTTATGAATTAATCGATTATTTCACTGTAGCATTTTTAAACCTAGTATTAAAGATCAAATTAATAGGTTAATTAGTTGATTAATCGATTAATTTGTTCCTGAAAATTATTTTTACATCATCCAATTGAAAATTGGTAAGCAAATCAAGAGTCAAAATCCCAAGTTTTTGTGGTAATCAAAATCTGCATAATTCTTTTTAATATTCTTTGACCAAGTCAAACATCTTCCCAAGAACAGTTTAGCTGATGCACCCACTATCCAGAAATCTGTGCCTCTGTCTTCGGTCAAGGGGACATATACAATTAAAGCTGATTTTGCAGGTTCTGTCAAAATTTAACCGCAATTCACGAAAATTGACATCCGTGAATCTTCACTTTGCTCACTTGTAGCTCATTGTTCTCATTCTGGTTCAAATTTCTTCTCTCTTCTTTTCTTATACTCACGTCTCAAAAACCCTCTCTAAACTATACAACAAGATGCTGAGGAGATCAAAGTCAAGAAAGAAGCAAAAAGGGGAATCTTCCTCTGTTGCTAATCCTGGTGGTCGTCTGGAAGCATGGTTTAATGGTGATATTGGAAAAATGAACACCTTCATTTCTGAGTTCAGTCAGAAACAGATTGTTATTCCAAAATTTATCAAATACAAATGGCTTGATGAAGAGGGATTTACTAGTCTGAGAAGAAAGCTAAAAAGTCAAAAGCTAAAAACCTTCATGGAGTTTACTGGGAACATACGACTCGATCTGGTTCGGGTGTTTTATTCAAATTTGACGAGTAAATGGTTCAACAATCAGATCTCGGGTAAAGGGAGTTAATATGGAAATTACTCCTTCTTTTTGGGAGCAAATTGTTGGCCTCAAGGATAGGGGTGTCAAAGTTTCCGGGGGAATATTTCGAGATTCCCGATTTCAACAAAATTCAGTTTTCCGGTCTTGCCTTAAGGATCCAAATGATTCGGTAAGAATTTTAAATGCTTGGAAAACTTGCACTTGAACATAGACTACTTGCTTTTATTGTGGCATGGATGCTTACTTCAAGAGGGAGTAATCATGCTATTCTTAATGAGGGAGGTCTTGCCCTCATGTACTGCATTTTTAACAATATTCGAGTAACTGGGTTTATGTGATTAAAGATCACATGTTAAAGGCAAAAAGGTTGGCAGATTTCAAACTGCCTTATGCCATGTAATTAATAATTTCTTTAGATATTTTGAAGTTGATCTTACTGGGGAAAGCATAGAAAACCCCAAGGCATCAAATGAAATTGACGACTCTACCCTGAGAAAAATGGGGTATATAAAAGTTGATGATGAATGGGTCTCTAAAATTGATGCTGGGATGTCTGAGGGTGAGGGAGAAGATGAAGATGAAGATGAACAAGGCCAAATTCCTTCCTCTCCAGCTGCTGCAGAGGTTCCTGAGTCAACCAGTGGTCAAGCTTCATATGAGAATATGGAAATCATTCCTTACATAGAGCAACCTGACCGTGGGACTCCTTTATCTCAATTTGAAAGAACAATGCTTTCTCAAATGGCTGCAATGTAGGAAAATCAGAGAAAGCATATGCAGATGACATATCAACATTTCCAGCAAACAAACAATCAATTCGCATCCCTTGGAAACCAGATTGCTGATATCTACACCAAGCTAGAAGATATGCAGCTGAACCAAGGAAACTGGGATGATTGAATTTGTGGATAAAAAGGATCCCTTCTTATCTTTCTTTTATGTTTTATTTCTTTTGATGCTAATTTCAATTTCTGGTCTGTAATATTTACTGGTTATTAACCAGAAACAATATTTTTAGCTTTGATTAATATAATGTAGGTTTTAAGTCGAATCAGGAAAACCTAGATAGAATTTAACATAGATCCCTGATATTTTTAGCTGATACAAAATGGATTTAATCGATTAAATCGATTAAAGGAAACACTTTCACAACAAAATAATCGATTAAACTACATATCAATCGATTAAAATCTATATAAACTAGTTTACATCAGTTAAATTAGCTAAATAATATTTTATTCTAATTTTGATGGATCTATTGGTTAAAATTTAATCGATGTAGTTGATATTATTGTAAAACATCTTTGTAATGATCGGTTTTACAAAATTTACACTAGATTAGGCATGATAAATTGGCATTTTAGATGCATCAAACATTACTTAGTTTTCAAAACTGGTTATTTTAATGAATAAAAAAATCTTTTAAATCGATTAAAAGAATTTATACATAATTTCTCTTACTATTTTAATCGATTAAATGTCGAATTAATCGATTAAATGAACTTATGTTTCAAACTTTTGAATTCCTTCACTCGTTTTAATCGATTAAACCTTTATTTCAATCGATTAAAACCATTAACAAGAAATTTTTAATCGATTTTGTCCTGTTTTTAATCGATTTTTATTCTGGAAAGAAAAATTAAAGGCTTTAGTTAATGGTTGTTCTTGTAACATGCTACTAAAGCGTGGTTCCCTTATCTTTACACGTGTTAATTGTATTCATTACAAACGTGTTAATGAAGATAAGCTTGAATCAACTTTGATTTGTCTTTACATGAGTAAAGTATCGTATCCATTTTTTTTCTATTTTCGAAATCTAAGACATGATACATACTATGCATTGTTTTTCTTCTGTTCCCTACTTTTGATGAAGTCAAAAGGGGGAGAAAGAGTTGCTTTACTTTTTAATTTAGGGGGAGCAACAATTTAGGGGGAGAAATAGGAAAATAATGGGGAGAAATAGGAAAATAATTCATTTTTGGTTACTCACTAATCTATATTATCAAGTGACTTCTTTTGCAGAGTTATTATTCAAAAGTGGTGTTTGTCTTCATCAAAAAGGGGGAGACTGAAAGTAATGAAGATCTTATTTACTTTGACAAAGATCTTGTTGATTTGATGAAGTAAAAAATGAAGTCAAAGGCAACTCTGTGGCAGTCAAAGGTCACTTAAGATAAAAGAGAAGAGGATTAGTTTGTCTGCAGCTCTGCTTAGGTATAACCATTTTATCTTTCTGCTGCATGAGGTTTCTTCACTTAAAAGATTTTGCAATTGCCTCTAAAAAATGTTTTAACGATTAAAAACAAAGCATTTTGACAAAAGGATTTTTAATCAACTATTTTAACTGATAGTATATGTGGTTTATCAACTAAAATGTTCTTCACACTTCTATAACAAGTTTTCAACTAATATAACTTCAAAATAACCGATTATTTTCATTAAAAGAAGTGTTGAAAACTTTCTGTCAGTATTTTAACTAATACAATTTCGAAATAACCGATTGAAATCACTTAAAAAGATCAGGGAAGTGTTTTTTCAGTATTTTAGTCGATATAACTTCGAAATAATCGATTAACTTCATTTGGTCTACTGTATGACCGATCAGAATGCGATTATGACCGATCAGAATCAGATATGATCGATCAGAATTTAGTTATGACCGATCAAAATTATTTCAATCGATTAAATTACGTTTCAATCAATTAAATCAACTTAAGAAAATTTATACTACGTGTTTTAATCGATTAATACGATCTTTTATCAGTTAAAATCACTTGGAAAAGTTTATAAAAATGTTTTGCAGTATTTTAATCGATTGAAAGTCGAAACAATCGATTTAAACAGATTAGAAGCTTTTTGAAAAGAGTTTTAATTGATATAAACGTTGTCGTATCAGTTAAAAAAAATCTGGAAAATAATCAAGAATGTTTTAATGGATTAAAAGAAGATTTAACAGATTAAAACAAGTCTTTTAACATATTAAAAGATTATTTTAACAGATTAATTAAACCAGTAGTTTTGAAAAATCTTCTATATAAACAGATTGCTTGAACCTTTTTGAAAATATCTTTTACATATCTTTTACACAACTTCTAGCAATTAATCAGACAATCAAAAGTGCTAATTTCAAGAAAGAATCACTCTTGTTTTTGTGAAGTTCATCAAAGTTCTTTCTTGAGGCAAAATTGCATTTCTTTGGAGAAGAAACACATATTGCAGAATTGCATAAAACTGGTTTGAGCATTCTTAGTTTCTTCTGTTTGTTTCTTTACATTCTTTTCTGTATTGTTGGTGCCTGGAATTGTGGGCACTGGTTTCTCTGCAGCTGGAATTTGGTTGTAGAGGTTGTCAAGAACTGGAATTTGGTTCTTGGTGAAAGGTTAGGTGCAGGAACTGGAATTGTGGTTCTTGTGTTAGATTGAGTGTAAGGTTAAGGTTGTAATTAATCTGTAAAACATTCAATCTAGTGGAACCCAGCTGGAATTTGGCTGGAGACTAGACATAGCCCTGGGATTGGGTCAACCAGTATAAACCCTGGTGATATCTTTCTAAACCTTTCTCTTCTTTAACTTTGTGACTGCATTTATTTTTTATTGCTTGCTGTGTATGATTCAAGAATTGATCAGATTTCTTAATCTTAAAAATTGATAATCTATTAATTGCGAAAATCTTTCAAAGATCAATTCACCCCCCTCTTGATCTCAGCCTCTTTTTCTAACAATTTATACTGGTTCGGATCAAAAGACCCTACGTCCAGTTGCTAATCACTCAAACAGAGGATTAACGTTGTCACTATAATCAAAGTTGTTACAAACAGATAACAATTCAAAATACAAAGTAAAGAAAACACCTCTCTTGAAACCCACAAGATATGAAGAATAGCTTTCCCTAGAGACGGCACAACACACAATCCACTAAGAACTCTACTTAGTGATTCTTATCGCTTCTAGCCCACACCAGGTTCCAAAAGCTCCTTTTTCCTCTAACAAACAGTTCTCTGACACTCACAGCACTTAACTTTTGTTTGAAAAAGGTTGTTCTATTTTTCTAAGAGCCTTAGAGAACCTTAAGTAGAGAAATTAGGGTTTGGGAATTGGGATTTTCGGAACTAGGAGTATTGGGATTAGGGTTTTCGAAAATAGGTTTAATTTGAAGTTGAAAATCAAAATCTGACTGAAATAATCCATTAAATGAAGTGTTAATCGATTATTACAGAGCCAAAATCAACAAAACCCCAAAACTCTCTGTTTTAATCGATTAATTGGCCTGTTAATCAATTAACTGGCCTGTTAATCGATTAATAGGTGTGTTAATCGATTATTACAGTGAACAAATACAGAAAATGGTTTTTTTCACTGTAATAATCGATTACCTGATGTTTTAATTGATTAAACCCGAGGCTAACTGATAAATATGAGTTTTTGAAGCTTCTAAAGAGTAGATTATGTACCGGCTATCTTAGACTCTAATATTACAGACTCAAATGCATCAAAACAGAGTTATTACACAATAATACAAGTCTTCAACACTCTAAATTCTTTGTTCTTGAATCATCATCAAAATCAACAAGCTTCATGTCCATGTAAGTTCAACATCAAGTCCTTGTATGTTCAACAATATCAACTTTTTACCACTTAACAACTCCCCCCAACCTAGAATCTTGCTTGTCCCAAGCAAAGTAGTTTTTCCAAAACAAAACCATCGCCTATTATCACTTTCTCTTCCAGAACCACAACATAAAAATTTTCAGAGGTGATGCTCTCAACTCCAAATGAAAATAGAACACATAAGTATTCAAGTTATAGAAATCAACAAAGAATAATTAGTCCTCAACTATCCTCAGAGAAGCATGATCTCTCAAAAAGAGTTATATATACTCATCTCTAATTCTCACAGGTAAGTGTTTATCTCATTCAATCATTTCATTTAAACAATCCAATATTGATAATCATCTTCAAGCAATCAACATTTGTTAAGCACGACTTAAATCAAAAGGTCTTTTGAGGCTTGTAATGGGGCTGGGCTAAGAAAGAATTATTGGTTTTTATGGGATATACAAAAATATTTGAGAAATTCAACTCATATGAATGATTCTTGATTAACAATTCCTCAAGTCAGGTTTCAACTTCATGCTTTTGTCCCTAACACAATGATAGTGAGTTAATAATCTCACAAGTTATTATTCCCCCCTTAAAATACTTTTATATATTTTTTTTCTCATGCTTTTGCATGTATTCTTTTTGGCTTTGCCAATTTTTAAGCTTTGCTTTTTCTTTTTCTTTACACCTTTTTTTTTTAAGAATAACACCCCAATAATACCTGTAGGACAACAATAGCAATACCCAACAATAGGAAAAATAGTGACATTCATACTCATTTCCTTTCTCAAATATAGGAAGGTAGATAAATAGTGTTTAGGCTTAAGGGATCTGTTTAAGAAACAATATTATTTTTTGCTCATAAGGGGTTCAAATGGATGTCCTATAATTAATGCAGGGTTGTCTATTTGGCTCTGGGTTATATCTACTACAAAGAAAAAAATGTCTTTATCATTTTCAAGTCTTGCCAACATGCATTCACATCAAAGAATCAACCAATACCAGTTATCATCACAAAGTGTTGACACTCAATTTATCTGTTTTTGGTATTCTACTCACCTGGGTTTTGGCTAGCTTCTCCAATTCAGTTAATTCCTAATTCTCCTCATCAATTCCTTTTCACTATCATACTCAACATCCCAAAATCACTTATTATTGGAAACAATCAAAATGGTTTTCTTCAGTTCCAGATTTGAATTGGACAATAAATAATAATCTCATATATGCCTCTAAACAATTTATATGGGACAACAATCTAATCACACAAATTTTATCATTCATCACATTACTTATGAATTCAAGATATTCAAACAAAACAACTTCAAATTAATTCAAATACACACTTAAAACCTCAAATTACTCACTTCAATTAAACACACCAAAATAAAAATAAAAATAAATAAAAAATAAGTAAAAGCTTAAAATTAA
The DNA here is from genome assembly GCA_963425845.1 of Sphenostylis stenocarpa. NCBI lineage: Eukaryota > Viridiplantae > Streptophyta > Magnoliopsida > Fabales > Fabaceae > Sphenostylis > Sphenostylis stenocarpa. The sequence continues at coordinate 37,187,233 of OY731403.1, forward strand.
AGTTTCCTCCCTCTCAATCCTCTTCTTCACTTCCTTCTTCAGACTCTTCTTCTCCTGATTCTTCTTCCTCTTGTGCTCCCTGTTGTGCTCCCTGTGCACCACTTGCACCTTCACCCCCTCCTAGAAAATATAGACTGTCCCCAGGCCATTAAACCAAAGCATCAAACTCCTGTGGCGACGTCCACTACATACCTAGACCAATTTGCAAAGATAAGTTATAAAAGTTTTCATTAATACTATATTGACCCCTATGAGTCGCTGATTGATGCAAAGTTAGATGCTCCATGTATTGCATCATTCTTTGAAAGTCTGGATGCTGGGGTGGTGGGGGTGGCTGTTGGGCTCCTCTTGGCTGTGGCGGTTGTTGTGCCAATGGCTATGGTGCCCCTTCTGCAGGATTCACACAGTGCCGCTCGATGAATATTCTGTTAATTGGTGGGCAGATGTTCACTGTTGGGTTGACTTCCACACCATGGGTTGTACAGAGGGCTGTTATCAGGGAAGGGAATCCAAGAGCCTTTTCTTGCTCCACTCGTCGCCCGCTTTCCAACACCACAAATTGATGAATTTCTTCAGAAATAATGGCGACAACGTCAATCATAGTGCCATCCAGAATACACCTGATGATATGGCATCTGGGCATCTTCAGGTCTGAGCTATGCTTTATGGGAACAATATTGGCCAACAGAAAAGAGGTCCAAATTTGAGTGATTATGGTCATGTTGGCCCTTAAAATCCTTAAGGCCTTCCCAGCAAGGTTTGCCTCATATATCCTTCCAGGCACGCATAGAGCTCTTGCAATATCATCATCTCTAAAATGCATCTCTGTTGTTCCTAATGACCTGGAAATAAAAAACATGACCCTCCTCTAGGAACAATGGATTCCCTAATGTTGAAACATACAAGGATATGAATGTTGAACATATATGAATATGAAGCTTGTTGATTTTGATGATGATTCAAGAACAAAGGACTTAAAGAGTTGAAGACTTGAAATATTATGTAATAACTCTGTTTTGATGATTTTGAGTCTGTAATATTAGAGTCTAAGATAGCTAGCACATAGTCTACTCTTTAAAAGCTTCAAAAACTCATTTTTATCAAAAACATACTGGATTAATCGATTAAATGGCAAGATAATCGATTATTATAGAGAGAAAAACCATTTTCAGTATCTTCTCTCTGGAATAATCGATTAAAGCCCCTGTTAATCGATTAACAGGGTTGTTAATTGATTAATTACTCAGTTAATTGATTAATCTACGTGGTTTTGGGTTCCAGGTGAATTTGGCTCTGTAATAATCGATTAACACTCAAGATAATCGATTTTTTCAGTCAGATATGTGTTTTGAATTTCAAAATTGGACCAAGTTTTGAAAACCCTATTCCCAATTCACCAGGTTTCGAAAATTCCCAAATCGTAATCTCTCTACTTAAGGTTCTCTAAGGCTCTCTGCAAAATGAACAACATTTTTTAAACAAAAGTTGAGAGCTGTGATTGCCAGAGAACTATTTGTTGGAGGAAAAAGGAGCTTTTGGAACCTATTGTGGGCTAGAAGCGATAAGAATCACTAAGTGGGTTTCTTGGTGGATTGTGTGTTGTGTTGTCTCTAGGGAAAGTTGTTCTTCATCCTTTGTGGATTCAAAGGAGGTGTTCATCTCTTGTGTGACTCAAGAGAGGTGTTCTCTTTACCTTATTTTCTTATTTGTAATCTGATTGTATAACCATGATTATAGTGACAGAGTTAATCCTCTGTTTGAGTGATTAGCAATTGGACGTAGGGTCTTTTGATCCGAACCAGTATAAATCATCTGTGTAAGACTCTATCCTTGCTCTATTTACTTTACACAGCAATTTAATCGGTGAAATTTGGAAAAAAATTTAAAACCCTAATTTTTGTTAAGAAACCAATTCACCCCCCCTCTTGGTTTTTGTCCGGAAACGCATACATTCCGCTGCACGATTCTAACAAGTGGTATAAGAGCTTGCTTTGATAGTTATTCAATTTTTCAAAAATGGCCGGACAAAATCAAACGTTTGCCGAGGGTGCTTCTATCAATAGACCCCCACTTTTTGCAGGGCAAAATTATCCTTTTTGGAAAGTTAGAATGCAAATATTTTTAGAGTCTGTTGATAGAGGTGTTTGGGACGCAATTTTAAACGGTCCTTATATTCCTAAAATTTCTGGGAACGGAGTAGATGTTCCAAAACCATTTTCTAGATGGACGACAGAAGAAAATAGAAAAGTCCAATATGATGTTAGGGCTAGAAATATAATTTCATCTTCTTTAGCCCTTGATGAGTTTTACATGATCTCCATTTGTAAGAGTGCTCAAGAGATGTGGGAAATGTTGAGAGTGACCCACAAAGGTACCGACGACGTTAAGAGAGCATGGAAAAATTCATTAATCCAAGAATATGAGATGTTCAGGATGCAACAAGGGGAAACGACCTTTGACGTTCAAAAGCGTTTCACGCACATAGTGAATCATATCACTGGATTCAGTAAAATTTTTTATGTTGATGAATTAAATGTAAAAATCTTGAAATCTTTGGATAGGAAATGGCAACCTAAGGTGATAGCCATCACGGAGTCACAAAATCTAGCCACAATGTCTATGGCGGGGCTCTTTGGAAAATTGAGAGAGCATGAGCTTGAACTAGGAAGGCTAAATGATGAAGAAGGTCAACACCAAAAGAGGAACCTAGCCTTCAAAACCAAAATTTCCAAGAGTAAGAACAAGAAGGTAGAAGAAGACTCAGAAAATGAAGAAGAAGAACAAATGAGTCTTATGATAAAGAAATTTACCAAATTTATGAAAGCCAAAGGGAAGAAACCCTTCAAAGGTAAGGGAAAGGTAAGAGAAAGTACTTCTTTGAATATCAAATGTTATGGTTGTGGTGAAACAGGACATGTAAAAACCGAATGTCCAAACAAGAAGAATGAAGATAACAAAGGCAAGAAATTCTTTAAGAAGAGAGCTTACATTGCTTAGGACGATAATGATTCAAGTTCGGAGTCAAGTGATTCGGAAATAGAAGCTAACATTTGCTTGATGGCAAAAGATAATATATCTTCCAACTTTGAGGTTAGTGATTCTGAATCTTCCTCAAGTGATGATGAAAATAACTTTGATGAATTACAAAATGCATATGAAGAATTGTTTAATGCTTTTAAGGACTTGAAAAATGAATACAACTCTGTGAAAAAGTTTTTGAATAAATTAGAAAAAGAGGTGGATTCCTTAAAAACAAAAATTGTATGTTTAGAAGAAAAAGATAATAAGAATATAGCATGTGCATCATGTAAAGAGTATGAATATGATATTGATATACTTAACCATTTGCTTGATAAAGCTGAGAAGGAAATAAGTGATAATAATAAGGATAAAGTTGTTATTGCTCAAAATAGAGAAAACCATCATGTTCCTTTGAAAAGGCCTAAAATTAAAAATAGAAGAGTATGGGTTGAAAAAGGAACTAAAACCTCAATAGTTAGAAATGTATCATATTCAAAAACTACATCTAATGCATGCTTTTATTGTATGAAACATGGTCATACCACAAATAGATGTAAAATTAAGCATTTTGGTGTTCCTAAAGGAAAATACGTTTGGGTTCCTATTGTTAAATGACTTGTTTGTTTCTAACCCCAAGGACCCAAAAGTTATGGGGACCTAAGATTACTATATTCTTGTTTTGTAGGAAACTTCCAAATCCAAGAAGTCTATGTGGTATCTTGATAGTGGATGCTCAAAACATATGACCTGAGACAAAACGAAATTTGTAAGTTTCAAAGCTAAAGAACAAGGATATGTAACCTATGGGGACAATAACAAAGGAAAGATACTTGGAATCGGAAACATTGGTGGTGCAAACACTTTGGAGATAAAGGATGTGCTTCTTGTTGATGGACTAAAACATAATCTCCTAAGTATAAGTCAACTTTGTGACAAAGGATTCAAGGTAATCTTTGAAAGTAAGTTTTGTACCATACATTTAGTGAATTCCAAAAATGTAGCATTGAAAGGCATTAGGCATAATAATATATATTTGATTGATTTGGATTGTATACATGATACTAGTATAACATGCTTAGTTGCTAAGGAAGAGAACCCATGGTTATGGCATAAGAGAGCAACTCACATAAATATGCATCATTTAAACAAATTAATATCAAAGGACTTAGTTGTTGGTTTGCCTAGGTTAAAATTTGAAAAAGATAGATTATGTGATGCATGTCAAAAAGTTAAACATGTAAAATCATCCTTTAAACCTAAGAACGTTATTTCCTCATCAAAACCTTTAGAACTTTTACACTTAGATTTATTTGGTCCATCTAGGATAAAAAGTTTTGGTGCAAATTATTATGCTCTTGTAATTGTTGATGATTTCTCTAGATATACTTGGACATTTTTCTTAACATTGAAAAGTGAAGCTTTTAAGGTCTTTAGGAAGTTTGCAAAGCAAATTCAAAATGAAAAAGACTTAAGAATTAAGGTATTAAGAAGTGACCATGGTGGAGAGTTTCAAAATGAATGGTTTGAAAATTATTGTGAGGAAAATGGAATTTTGCATAATTTTTCTACACCTAGGACTCCCCAACAAAATGGTGTAGTATAGAGGAAAAATAGGTCACTAGAGGAACTTGCTAGAACAATGTTAAATGAATCAAATGTTCCTAAATATTTTTAGGCTGATGCTGTGAGTACTGCATGCTATGTGTTGAATAGGATGCTTATTAGGCCAATCATAAAACTAACTCCCTATTAATTGTTGAATGGTAGAAAGCCTAATGTTGCTCATTTAAAAATATTTGGATGTAAATGCTTTGTTTTGAATAATGGAAAAGATAACTTAGGAAAGTTTGACTCAAAAGTCGATGAGGGAATTTTCTTAGGTTATTCACTAACTAGAAAAGCATATAAAGTGTTTAATAGAAGAACTTTAAATGTTGAAGAATTTGTGCATGTCACCTTTGATGAAATTGTAGACCTTGAGAGAAATCCTCTTGAGTCAAATAAAGAACTTACAGGTGATGATGAGTACATAAGAGAGACTCTTGAAGAATTGTATTTGAATGAAAATGAGCCTTCTCAACCAACTGAATTAGCAAAAGAATGGAAATCACCAAGAGGACTCTCAATGGACAATATAATTGGTGATATCTCAAAAGGGGTAAGAACAAGAAATATGACAAATTTATGCATGTCTGTAGCTTTTGTTTCACAGATAGAACCCAAAAGTGTTGAAGAAGCTCTTAAAGATGACCAATGGTGCATAGCAATGCAAGAGGAACTTAATCAATTTGAAAGGAATCAAGTCTGGTGTCGCCGCCGTAAAAAAGAGGTGGTCAGAGCGGCGCGATGGTTCCGACTTTTCCAATTTTCGCGTTTTTATTGGTGTGGTTACAACGCTTTTAGGTTGTCCGATAACCGGGCTGAACCTAGAGGCGAGGTTTTCGAAAAGGTGTTCTTGGATTGTCCGATAACCAGGCTAACCCAAGAACTAATTTAAAAGGGTTCTTATGGAGTCGCCACCGATGTTTTTACCGGAAACATCGAAAAAGGGGTAAAAAGGCGTTGGTTTTCGAAAACCAACTTTGGTCGTAAAAACCAGAGTTAGGTAAGGGAGTTAGTTACGTGTCAGGGAAGTGTTAGTTCCCTTACGACGCCCCTGTCGGGTTCCCTATGATAGGCCAACTATTTTATAGATAAACTTTTGAAAATAGGCTTTTACCCTTTTATTTGCAGAATTAAAATAATGACTACATGGCCCTAATGTCTATTATACAATTTTAATCATAAAAGTAAAGACAGTAAAAAGAGAGGGAGAGAGTGAAGAAACCTTCGAAGCAAGCTTTTGAATTAATTCTCTGAAATATAGGGTGCGTTTTGGCATCCCTTCGCTCTTTACAACGCTGAAAACTCTCTCAAAACGCTATAAAAAGGCTCTTAAAACTCTCAGAAACTACGGAAATGCTTCGGAGGGGTTCTAGGAAGAGAATTTGAAGAGGTTGTAGAAGGGAAAGTGGAAGATCTCTGTCAAATGAGGGGGGAAGCGCTCACTATTTATAGGGATTCGCGCCTATCTGATCGAGACGGTCGTCTCGTCTGACAAGGTCGAGACGGTCGTCTCGTCTGACAAGGTCGAGATGGCCGTCTCGTCTGACAAGGTCGAGACGGCCGTCTCGCCATTCGGGACGGCAGTCTCGACTTGTAAAAGTGGTGAGACCGCTATCTTGTTTGGCGAGATGGCGGTATCGACTTTCCCAGAAACGAGAAGGCCTTCTCGCCAAACGGGAGGGGGGTCTCGCCATTCGCAAGTGGCGAGACGGTCGTCTCGCCAAACAAGACAGCGGTCTCGACTTGCTGGAATGGCGAGACAGCGGTCCCGAAAAGTGAGATGGCGGTCTCAATCCCTGAAGGCGAAAATCCTTATTTTAATGCAGAAAATCCTTCCTATCCTATTATGGGGCCTAATAGTCTCTCCTAGTGGCTTCTTAGGCTTCATTCATCTTCGAATAGGAGGTCTTTTGGTATTTATTATGAGGTCGGACAAGATTTGGGGTCTACAGCTGCCTCCCCCCCCCTTTACCTAATCACTCGACTGTTGGCCAATTGTCGCCGCCGTCAAAAAGAGGCGGTCGGAGCGATGCGATGGTTCCGACTTTCCAATTTTCGCGTTTTTATGGGTGATGTTACAACGCCTTTAGGTTATCTGATAACCGAGCTGAACCTAGAGGCGAGGTTTTCGAAAGGGTGTTCTTGAGTTGTCCGATAACCGGGCTAACCCAAGAACTAATTTAAAGGGGTTCTTATGGAGTCGCCACCAATGTTTTTACCGGAAACATTGAGAAAGGGGTAAAAAGGCATTGGTTTTCGAAAACCAACTTTGGTCGTTAAAACCAAAGTTTAGGTAAGGAAGTTAGTTAAGTGTAAGAGAAGTGTTAGTTCCCTTACGACGCCCCTTTCGGGTTCCCTATGATAGGCCAGCTATTTTATAAATAAACTTTTTGAAAAGACGTTTTTACCCTTTTATTAACAGAATTTAAAATAACGACTACATGGCCCTAATGTCTATCATGCAATTTAATCATAAAAATAAAGACAGTAAGAGAGAGAGGGAGAATAAAGAAACCTCCGAGGCAAGCTTTTATTAATACTCTTGAAAACTAGGGTGCGTTTTGGAAGCCCTTCGCTCTTTACAACGCTGAAAGCTCTCTCGAAACGTTATAAAAACTCTAAAAAAAACTCTCAGAAACTCCGGAAATGCTTCGGAGGGGTTCTAGGAAGAGAATTTGAAGAAGTTGTAGAAGGGAAAGTGGAAGATCTATGTGAAATGAGGGGGGGAGCACTCACTATTTATAGGGATTCGCGCCTGTTAGGTCGAGACGGCCATCTCGTCTGACAAGGTCGAGACGGCTGTCTCGCCATTCGGGACGGCCGTCTCGCTTTGCAAAAGTGGCGAGACGGCGGTATCCACTTTCCCAGAAACAAGAAGGCCTTCTCGCCAAACGGGAGGGGGGTCTCGCCATTCGCAAGTGGCGAGACGGCCGTCTCGCCAAATGAGACGGCGGTCTTGACTTGTTGGAATGGCGAGATGGCGGTCTCGAAAAGCGAGACAGCGATCTCGATCCCTGAAGGCGAAAATCCTTATTTTAATGCAGAAAATCCTTCCTATTCTATTATGGGGCCTAATAGTCTCTCCTAGTGGCTTCTTAGGCTTCATCCATCTTCGAATAGGAGGTCTTCTGGTCTTATTTTGAGGCCGGACAAGATTTGGGGTCTACACCTGTCGTGCCAAGAAGATCGGCTAGAAGGTAAAGGAGTTTACCCTCTTGCCCGGTTACCCTTCGGACGTCCCATCTTGTGGCGGTTGATCTTCTGGGGAAAATTATGTTGTGCACCTCCAGGATACTCCTTCTGACGTTAGTCGATCCCTTCGGTTGACACATGATAGAACCTCAGGATACTCCTTCTAACGGTAGTCGATCCTTTGGTTGATGGGTATAAACCCCCCATCAGGCTGGTAGTTACAGCCCACTGTGCGTAGGACTGGATGGGTATGGAACCCCCATCAGGCTGGTAGTTGTAGTCCGCTGTGCGTCAGACTAGATGAGTATGAACCCCCCATTGGGCTGGTAGTTGCGACTTACTGATCCGGCTCGAGTGCAGATCAGGCGCACCGCGTGCGCAGGTTGATAGGTATGAACCCCTTATCAGGCTGGTACAGTCCACTGCGTAGGACTGGTGGTGGTGGCGGCTTACTGCTCGGGTGGCTCATGCGCCAAGCACTGAGATGCGTTCTCTTGTCTTTGTTTTTTGTCTTTTCTGAGAGTGGTCGTTCGGTCTGTGCCGGGGATTCTGTTGGTGCTCATCCAGCTTGTTGGTTGATGGGGATTCTTTGATTTTTGTGGTGGTCATCCGGCTTAGTGGTTGCCGGGTAGTCTTGTTTATTGTTGTTCGACTCTTTCTTGGTTGTCGAAGAAACTCTTGGTTAATGCATATCTTGGGTAAAGTCGGTGAAGTCTCACCGGGATACTTCTGAGTGCTTCCCATTTTCGAATTCAAGCATAAAGCTTATCTTTCTATATGAATGCTTTTTGGTCTTTTATTTGTCTAAAGTATATTTGTTTGTTTTGATTTTGACAAAGTCACTTTTGTGCAACTACTTGTGCGTGGATATTCTTGATGCAATCTATTTTAGTTGGGAGCATCTAGAAAGTGACCGGTACTTTCTTTGTTGTTTTCCCATGATTCTTCTTATGAATTTTTTGTTTTATCCCTATCTTTTGCCTAGACCGCCCTTTGCGGGTTTTCGATCTAGCAGGCTACCCTATTCTTGCCTGAGATTGTCCTAGCAGGCGCTGTTTATTTTGATCCTTTTTCCTTTTTCTTTCTTATGCTTTCTCGTATTGCTTGTTTTTATGCATGCTCATGTTTTGCTAATACAAAGGCATTCTCACAAGTAGGTTAAGAAAAGAGAAGACAATTTTTATTGATATAATCAAATGATTCATTTTTACAGTAGGATCTACAAAGGAATTTATAAGCAAGGTTGGCCAAGGTTGGCTAAACTGTATAGGATATAACAATCATGCCCGTAATTTCTGTTTCTCTGTTTTTCCTGGTCACTTCAATTGAGATGCTCGAGCTCAGAGTGAAGATCATGCGAAGTCTTCTTGCTCCTGTGAAGGTATTACCTTAGTCGCCTTTGTAGTTTTCGGCTAAGGTAATCATTGCTCCCCTTTTATTTTTATTTTTATTTTAAAAAAAAAGCCTCCAATTTTTGCCTAGGACGTATCCTAGCGAGGATTATGGACCCTATCTTTTGCCCAGGACGCTCTTTGCAAGTTTTCATCCTGACGGGTCATGAGCAATGTCTTCAAGCGTAGTATTTTTTTACCGCATCTGAGTTAACTGGGTGTCGAAGCTCTTCTCCATCCATGTTGGTGAGGATAAGGGCTCCTCCTGAGAAGTCTCACTTGACCACAAAGGGTCCTTCATAGTTTGCTGTCCATCTTCGAATATTATCGGCATAGATTTGGCACTTGTGACACTTTTTAGCATATTGGTGATAATCGGCTTCCATTGTGGACCAAAAATACCCTGCCCTTAAGATCTTCTTTGCCATGACATGCCCAGGTGCGTGGGTCCCAAAAGTTCCTTTGTGGATTTCTCTTATCAAGGTTTGGGCTTCTTCTTGGTCCACACACCTTAAGAGAGTGGAATCGAGACTCTTTTTGTAGAGGGTTCCTTCAATCAACGTGAACCCTACTGCCGTTTTACGAATGGTTCGTTTATCATTATCATTGATTCCTTCGGGATATTCGCCCCTCATGAGATATTGTTTGATGTCATGATACCCGGGATTTTGGTCGTGCTCGCCATTTACTGCCATGCAAAAAGCTTGTTTGTCATGCAGCTTAATTTGGATGATTGACATCTCATGCTCTTGACCCAAAGAAAACATGGATGATAGAGTGGCGAGGGCGTCAACAAATTGTTTGTCTTCCCGAGGAATATACTGGAAGGTGACGCTTTCCATTTTTGAGACTAAATCACGGATGTGCTTTAGATATGGGATTAATTTGGAGTTTCGGGTTTCCCATTCACCTTTAAGTTGATAGATGACAAGGGATGAATCACTGAAGACTTTGAGTTTAGTAACCCCATGGTCTAGAGCTACTTGGATTCCTAGCGCACACGCTTCGTATTCGGCCACGTTGTTGGTACAGTCAAAATTTAGCATGGGCGTTACGGGGATGTATTTCTTTTTAGGGGATATCAAAATAGCTCCTATCCCGTGTCCAAGCATGTTTGAGGCCTCGTCGAAGAACATGGTCTATGCCTCTTCTTTGGTCTCTTCGTGTTCGATGTGCATGATATGCTCATTGGGAAAGTCGTCTTGTAGAGACTGATACTCGTTTGTTGATCCATGGGCTAGATAGTCCGCTAGGGGGCTACCTTTAATAGCTTTCTGGGTGACATGAATGATGTCGAACTCTGAGAGGAGCACTTGCCACCTAGCTATTCTTTAGGTGATAATGGGCTTCTCGAAGAGGTACTTGATTGGGTCCATTTTGGAAACCAACCATGTTGTGTGCCGAGCCATATATTGTCGAAGACGCTGAGTGACCCATACCAATGCGCAACGGGTCTTTTCAAATGGTGTATAACGGGTTTCATAGTCTAGGAATTTCTTGCGGAGATAATAAAGGACTCGTTCTTTCTTCCCAATTTCGTCTTGTTGACCGAGTACACATCCCATGGATTCTTCGAGTATTGACAAATATAGGATCAGAGGTTTCCCTTCAACGGGCGGTACCAACACGGGCAGATTAGTCAAGCATGTTTTGATTTTATCAAATGCTTGTTGGCATTCTTCATTCCACACCGTTGGTTGAGTTTTGTGCAACAGTTTAAAGATGAGTATACATTTATCCGTCAATTGTGCGATGAAATGGGAAATATAGTGAATTCGGCCTAGAAATCCTCTGACCTCCTTTTTTGTGCTTGGTGGGGGCATTTCCAAAATCGTTTTGGTTTTGTCAGGGTCCACTTCTATTCCTCTTTTGCTGACGATGAACCCCAATAGTTTTCCTGATCGTACTTTGAAAGTACATTTTGCTGGGTTAAGTTTGAGTTGATATTTCCGGAGCAGATCAAACAATTTCTTGAGATATTGAATGTGGTCCATCTCATTTCTGGACTTGGCGATCATGTCATCCACATACACCTCTATTTCCTTGTGGATCATGTCATGGAATAGTGTGACCATAGCCCTTTGATAGGTAGCCCCTGCATTCTTGAGTCCAAAAGGCATCACACGATAGCAGAAGGTGTCCCATGGTGTGATGAAAGAGGTTTTTTCTCTGTCCTCGACAGCCAATTTAATTTGATTGTACCCTACATATCCATCCATGAAGGAATAAAGCATATTGGTAGCAGTATGGTCCACTAGCGTGTCTATATGTGGTAGGGGAAAGTCATCCTTTGGACTCGCTCGATTGAGGTCCCTATAATCCACGCATACCCTGACTTTGCCGTTCTTTTTTATAACAGGCACTATGTTGGCCAACCACTCCGGGTATTTGGACACTACTAGGAAATTGGCTTCCAGTTGTCTTTGTACCTCCTCCTTAATCATTAAGGACCAGTCTGGTTTGATTCTTCTGAGTTTTTGCTTCACAGGTCGGAACCCTTCTTTTAATGGCAGTTTATGCTCCACTATACTTGTGTCGAGCCCAGGCATGTCATGATAGGATCAGGCGGATACATCCATATATTCCTTTAGAAGCTGTATCAATCCCTCCTTTATGCTACTTTCAATTTGGGTGCCAATACTTATCTTTTTCTCATCATCCCCTTCTCCCAAATTGATAGTTTCCGTTTCTTCTTGATGCGGTTGTATAATGTGAAAGTGATGAAGATCTTATTGAATTAATTTGGCAAAGATCTTGTTGATTTGATGAAGTAAAAAATGAAGTCAAAGGCTACTTTGTGGCAGTCAAAGGTCACTTAGATAAAAGTGTAGTGGGATTAGTGAGTTTGCATCTCTGCTTAGGTATAATCATTTTTATCTCTCTGCTGCATGAGGTTTCTTCATTTAAAAGATTTTGCAAATGCCTCTAAAAAATGTTTAAACGGTTAAAAACAAAGTATTTTGATAAAAGGTTTTTTAATTAGTTATTTTAACTAATAGCATATAAGCTTTATCAACTAAAATGTTCTTAACACTTTTGTAACAGGTTTTTTAATTGATATGTTTTCGAAATAATCGATTGTTTTCATTAGAAGGATTTTTAAAAACCTTCTGCCAGTATTTTAACTGATATAGAATTGATATAATCGATTAAAATGACTTAAAATATTTGAAAAGTGTTCTGGCAAAATTTTAATCGATACAAACTCGAAATAATCGATTGAAATAACTTGAAATGTTTTCAAAGTTGTTTTGTCAGTATTTTAATCGATACAAATGCAAAATAATCGATGAAAACAACTAAGAGGTTTTTCCAGAATGTTTTAATCGATTAATACAAGCTTGCTATCAGTTAAAATAACTTAGAAAGTTTTATGAAATCTTTTGGCAGAATTATAATCGATTAAAATGTGTTTCAATCGATTAAAATAACTAAGTGAACTTTTTTCAAAGTGTTTTAATCGATTAAAATAGATTGTTATCAGCTAAAATCACTTAGAAAATTTTATAAGAATGATTTGCAGTATTTTAATCGATTGAAAGACGAAACAATCGATTAAAATAGTTTGGAAGATTTTTTACAAAGAGTTTTAATTGATATAAACAGTGTCGTATCAGTTAAAACAAATATGGAAAATAATCAAGAACTTTTTAACAGATTAAAAGAAGTTTTAACATATTAAAACAAGACTTTTAACAGATTAAAAGATTATTTTAACAGATTAAATGTCACCGCCGTAAAAAACGAGGCGGTCGGAGCGACGCGATGGTTTTATCGACCCTCTTGTTTTCGCATTTTTATTGGTGGTTACAACGTCCTTAGGTTGTCCGATAACCGGGCTAACCTAAAGACGAGGTTTTCGAAAGGTGTCCTTGAGTTGTCCGACAACCGGGCTAACCCAAGGATTTATTTATTTTGGGTTCTATGGAGTCGCCACCGATATTTTTACCATAAACATCGGAAAAGGGGTTTTAAAAAAGGCGTTGGTTTTCGAAAACCAACTTTGGTCATTAGAACCAGAGTTGGGTAAGGGAGTTGGTTATGTGCAAAGGGAGTATTAGTCCCTTTGCGACGCCCCTTTCGGGTTCCCTATGATAGGCCGGCTTATTTTTATTGATAAACTAGAAAAACGCACTTTTGCCCTTTTTATTCTGCGGAATTTAAAAGTATGACTACATGGCCCTAATGTCTACTGCATAATTTAAGATAAAAGCGGTAAAGGTGGAAAGAGAGAATTTGAACCTCCGAAGCACGCTTTTTATATTAATTCTCTGGAAAAATAGGGTGCTTTATGGCAGCCCTTCACTCTACAAGACGTTGGAAACCTCTCGAACGCCGAAAATCACTCTTGAAAACACTCAGAAACTCCGGAAATGCGTCGGAGGGATTCTAGAGAGAAGTTTTAGAGAGAAGGGAGAGCTATGCAGCTGTGGTGTGTGAAAATGAGGGGGGGAGAGCCCCTATTTATAGGTTTTCGCGCTGTCAGATGGCGAGACCGCCGGTCTCGTCTGACAGGGTCGAGACCGCCGTCTCGTCCAACGAGACCGCCATCTCGTTCTTCACAGGAAACGAGACCGGGGTCTGGGTGAACGAGACCGCCGTCTCGTTCTTCGTAGGAAACGAGACCGGGGTCTGGGTGATCGAGACCGCCGTCTCGTTTTCGTAGGCAACGAGACCCCCGGTCTGGGTGAACGAGACCCCAGTCTCGTTTTCGTAGGCAACGAGACCCCTGGTCTGGGTGAACGAGACCCCGGTCTCATTAGACGAGACGGCGGTCTCGCTTGCTACGCGAGGCGAAACGGCGGTCTGGGTCATCCAGAAGGCGGTCTCGTCCCTCCGAGGCGAGAAAACTTATTTTTCGGCCCAAAAAACCTTCCTATCTTGGTACGGGAGCCTAATAGTCTCTCCTAGTGGCTTGTTAGGCTTCAGCCAGTCTTCAAAATAGGGGATCTTCGACTTTATTTGGAGCCCGGGCAAGATTTGGGGTCTACAGCTGCCCCCCCTTTACCTGACTAGTCGACTGTTGGCCTGTTGTGCCAGACAGATTGACAGGAAGGTAAAGGAGTTGACCCTCTTGCCCGGTTACCCTTCGGACTGCCGTCTTGTGGCGGATGATCCTCTGGGGAGATGTTGTGGTCATGTACCTCCGAGATACTATTTCTGACGTAGCCGATCCCTTTGGTGAACACGTGGTAGAACCTCCGGATACTACTTCCGACGTAGCCGATCCTTCGGTTGATGGGTATAAACCCCCATCAGGCCGGTACGGTCCGTTGTGTGGGACCGGATGGGTATGAACCCCCATCGGGGTGGTAATGGCGGCTTACGGTTCATGTGGCCCATGCGCCGGTTAGGCGCTTCTCGTGTGCTTGGTTGATAGGTATGAACCCCCTATCCGGTCGGTACAGTCCACTGCGTAGGACTGGTGGTAGTGGCGGCTTACTGCTCGGGTGGCTCATGCGCCGACTCTCTTGGGGAATGATTTCTGTGCTCGTGCACTTCCAGGATACTACTTCTGACGTAGCCGATCCCTTCGATGGACACGTGGTGGAACCTCCGGATACTACTCCTGACGTAGCCGATCCTTCGGTTGATGAGTATAAACCCCCCATCAGGCTGGTAGTTGCAGTCCGTTGTGCGGGACTGGATGGGTACGAGCCCCCCATCAGGGCGGTACAGTCCGTTGTGCGGGACCGGATGGGTATGAACCCCCCATCAGGGTGGTACAGTCCGTTGTGCGGGACCGGATGGGTATGAACCCCCCATCAGGGTGGTAATGCGACTTACTGATCCGGCTCGAGCGCAGATCAGGCGCAGCTCCCTGGAGAGTGCTGCTTGTATTGATTTGACTGCTCTTCGGATTTCTTGAATAGTCATCCGGGCCATGCCGGGGATTTTGTTGGTGATCAATCGGTCTTTGCTGATTGCCGGGGGTCCTTTGTTTTTGTTCTTTTGGTAGTGATTATCCGATCCTGCCTGGTTGGTCGGATGGATCTTGATTTTGTTCAGCTCTTGTTCGATCAAAGCTTTGTTGGTTGGTGTGATGGCTTAATCCTGCCTTTTTCTCGCGGTTTATCTCTCTTTTCTCGCGATTTAGAATTTTGGCTTTTTTATTGAGCGTATGTCTTTTACTCTTAGTTTTCTTTTTGTTACGCTGACTTTTGGGAAGGGTGGCAAAAAAGATGCATGAAGTAAAATTTTATTGATTGGGAAAATTTTATTACAACCCTATTTTTGGAGCTACTATCCCTAAGGGCTATCTTCTGGGCCTGATCCCTGGGGAGGGTAATGTTGGTACATATGGTATCTGAAGTCCTCCATCTCTTGGACTTCATCCTGGTACCTCTGCTGAAAAGTCGCCCAATCCTGGCGCATGCTTTGTTGGTACTTGGTACATCTCCCCGGTCGGGTGTCAAAGGCCTCTTGCCTTTGGGACAGCTTGCTCCACTGTTTGGAATAGCCTGGTCACGCCTCCGGGACGCCCTGTTCTTGTCTCACGAGTCATACCATCGAGCTGCCGGCACAGTGTCGTCCATGTGGAGGTGCATGCCAGGCAAAGTCATCCGAATACCGGGCGGCTGCTGCTGCTGCTGCTGCTGGGAACCAGGGGATGTGGGCACAGCCTGCATCACATCCTGGAGCTCTAAGGCAAAATCCAGGGTGGGGTGGAGAGCCAGCTGGCTCCCTCTGCGGATCAGCATTCCCATGCTGACCAAGATCGTTCCGCCGATTGATTCGGGTCGCAGGTTATGGGCCAACTCTTCCCGACCAGGGCACCCAATCCTTTCTGCTAAGGGGGTGATGAAGGGAGCAACGAGGACGCCCCCGCAGATCTGTTCCCGAAGTCCCCGAGGGCTCTCGGGAAGAAGTACCCGGGGTTGCGCGCCGCCTCGGCTCATGCGGTATAGTATGAAGAGGTCAGGGAGGGATATCTTGCCTTGACTTTCTTTCCTCCCATGGATAGTTCCAGCCAGCAGCTTGTGGCAGATGCGGAGTGCTGGGGGAAGTGCAGATCCCCTCATCAGCGTGGGCAATGTGGTGGCTCCCGTGAGCTCGCGCCACATCTCTGCAGCAGTAAGGTGGGCGGGCCGTGAGCAGATGGCGTCACGGTACTCCTGGGTCATGGCCTCCTCGGGCCGGATGAACCCGATGTCCACGTTGAATTCTTTGAGGGTGGAAGTCTGGTACTGCCCATTCATAAAGTAGGTTACCATCTGAGTGGGTGGTAGGCCTGGGACAGTGGAGGGGCTCTCGGAGTAGGAGACAGAGGCTAAAAATTCCAGCACCGCCTGCGGGTAAACATGTGTAGGTGGTGGGTGCAATAGGAATCCCCACCCAATGCCTGTCTAGATGGGCCCGGACGTCGTCCTCCCATCCGAACTCAGCCAGTATGTTAAAATCCAGCTTGAGCATAGGGTGCCACTGGTAGGTCCGGATATTCTCAAGACGGGCCTGGTGTTGTGGCGTAAGCTGTGAAGGGTCCTGGGATAGCGGTGCTGCGGAACTACTAGCACCAGCAGTGCCCCTTCTCTTTCTAGAAGCGCTTCTTCCAAACATATTGACCAGAGGGGGCTTGGGAGTGCAGGAGTTGAGGGAGAGGAGGTACTGGGACCAAAATGAGTTGTGAGGAAGCCCAAAGCCGCGCCCCCTATATATAGGGAAAATTTCCAGATCGAGACCGCCGTCTGGGTGGACGAGACGGCGGTCTCGTTTCTCTTCCGGGACGAGACGGCGGTCTGGTGCAACGAGACGGCGTTCTCGTTTTTGCCGACAACGAGACGGCGGTCTGGTGCAACGAGACGGTGTTCTCGTTTTTGCCGACAACGAGACGGCGGTCTGGTGCAACGAGACGGCGGTCTCGTTTCGCGGAAGAGAAAATTTTCATTTTTTGTATTTTTATTGCTTTTTTGTTATTATTTTTTTTTTGAAAGGAGTAATAGGACCTGGTCTAAAAACATTTTATGCATGCAATGTTTTTATGTTTTGATGTCCTATAATGCCTATTTTGATTAAGTTTTCGAAGGATTTAACCGACATGCCTTGTTGTGCTTGAAAGCCTTCGATTTGCCTGCATTTTTCCTTTTTGGTCGTACCATGCCGGATTTTTGTGACCGAAGGATAATCTCTTTCTTTCTTTCCTTCTATTTTTCTTTCTCTATTTTTTCTTTCTTTCTTTTTTCTCTCTTTTTTTTGTTGTTTTTTTTTTCTTTTTAGTAGAGCACTTTTCGTCATGTAGTGTCCCTTTTTCCTTGCTTTAGGGGTTTCAATCCTCTTGTTGACTATACGCCTCCATATTCCTAAATTAATTATTAGAATATTGTCGTGAGGGTCAAGAGAAAAGAAGTAAGATGAGGTAAAAATCAATGGTTTGTGTTTTAGAGGGTTGATTTTTATTGATAAAGAATTTGTAAGAATGGCTGGCAAAGGGGTTAAGCCTGAGTGTTTAAGCTTTGTCTAAGCAAACATTTTCCCTTTTTCTCTCTTTTTTTTTTGTATTTGTTTTTATTTGCGCTCTTTTGGTTTTATTTCCATCGCTTTTTAAATAGCTGGCTGATTTCCCTAGATTGCCCTTTGCGGGTTTTCGAACTAGGATACTGTGTGTTGGCCCTAACTTTGGTCTAGGTTTACTCTCTTGTAAAATTTCGGAGAAATCCTAGCGGACCTTTATTTGTAACCCTAACTTTTGCCTAGGCTACCCTTTATTGTTGTTCGGGTATCCTACCGGGTTGACCCTAACTTTTGTGTAGCCCCCTTAGTGGGTTTCCTACCGGGTAATTTTGCCCTTTTCTTTGGCCTTTGGCTTCTCTGGGCTTTTTCTCTTCTTTTTTTTTTGTTGTTATTCTTTTGTTCACAGTATTGGCGAAGCGTGACTTTCTTTATGGCTTAAGTGAAGTCTTATTTTTATGTGCTTCTAATCAGCTAACTTGATGATGATAGCAATGATGAAGTTTTGATTATTTGGGAGCGCTTCTTATTCTTCTTTTTCTTGTCATGTTTGCTTAGACAGGGTTATTTATGTGGTCTAGTCAAAAGTAGAAAGAAGAGAAGCAGATAGAAAGAATCATTCTTTATTAATTAATGAAGGAATATGTGCCCTGAATTGCCCAGGGGTCGGGCTCGCCCTGGGGGATAGTCTCTAACAATCATGGGGTTTACATCCCTTAAACAAAGAAAAATGTTTCCTAATGACTAGAGTGGCTCTTGACGCCTGCACTCCTCCACTTCGAAAAATTTGCTTGAGTGTGCGGAGAGGAGACCTCCCTTTTATTCTTCCCGCTTGACCCTTGAATGGGTTATATCCTAGGCCATACTTGTGAGGATTGTCTTTGAATTCTGGGGGTTCCCTCATTCCTTGGGAATCTGCCCCCAGTCCTTGGCCAGGATGGTAGCCATGTTTCAACATCATACGGGCTACCTTGGTGTTTCTGGGAAGTCGCTCTATGTTGGCAATTTCGAGCGCTTGAAAAAACGTTTCAAGTGCCTCTTCGGCTGCATCCACATAGGGTTGGGTGGATGGTCCACTGATCAGGATATCGTCTTCTGCTTGGACCGTGACCAGTTTATCCTCCACTATGAACTTGACCTTTTGGTGGAGCGTTGAAGGTACTGCCTTAGCGTCATGAATCCAAGGCCTGCCGAGGAGACAGCTATATGCTGGAGTTATGTCCATTACATGGAAATCGATGTCAAAGATAGTGGGTCCAATCTGGATTGGCAAATTAATTTCTCCCACTACTTCTCGTTTTGATCCGTCGAAGGCTCGAACGACGGTGCTACTTGGGCGCAGACGGGCCCCCTGGATGGTTAACTTATCCAGTGTGCCTTTTGGCATTACGTTCAGGGACGACCCGTTATCCACAAGAACTTTGGCGATGAGGTATTCCTTGCATTTGACTGAGATATGCAAGGGTCTGTTGTGTTTTGACCCTTCAAGGGGGAGTTCTTCCTCTGTGAAGGCGAGGTGATCGCTTGCCGTAATGTGACCAACGATCCTCTCGACCTTCTCTTGGGATATTGTGTGAGGTACGTGCGCCTCGCTCAAGACCTTCAGCAGGGCGTTTCGGTGTGGTTCCGAGCTCATTATCAAAGATAGCAACGTGATCTTTGCAGGGCGTACGGTTGAGTCGATCGATAATGGAATACTCACTTTGCCTAATAAACTCGGAGTAATTCCTCTGTCTCCTCCTTAGATTCTTTATTTTCTTTTTCTTCTTCGGTCTTTTTATTTTTTCCTTTATTTTGAAGGACATCTTCCCGCGTGTCCTTGGGGGAGTAGATTCTTCCACTTCTAGTCGTGCCCCCAATGCCGGCTATGTTCGTTATTTCTTCTTTTATTGGTGAAGATTCCCCATATCTCCACGGTACAGCTTTATCTGATTCGTAGGGGAAAGGACTTGGCATAAAAAGTCGCACTGGTGTCCTTGCCCCTTCTTCTTTATTTTTGAGGACCAACGGCCGAGGCTTATTTTCCTCTTGCGATGATTCGACCGTTGGGGTGAGCTTTATCAGGAGTGGCTTTCTCTCCATTCTTCTGAGTTTGGAAGACGTATTAGTTAATCCTTCCTTTTTATTATCTTATTTATTTAAGCGTGAAGGAGGGAAAATTAAAACATGCAAATGTATGCTTATGCATGCAAGTAGACAACTGTTGAATAAGAAAAGGATTCCATTAATTCATTGGAAAGGTGTACATTCTCCTACTCCATACTACGAAGCGTCTTTTGACAAAAGCGGAAAAGCCTAAAGAAACCCACAGGCGGGTCTTGTTTTCTTTGTAATTCTTTTTCGGCTTCCCGGACGTGTTGAGCGAGCGCTTCGCTTTGCTTATGGATCGCTTGGCTCATTTCTTCGCTGTATTGCTGAGCGTCCTTGATCTTCGCCTCTTGATGTATGACCAAGGCTTCTAGTTCGTCGAGCCTTGCGACAGCTCGGTCCTTTTCTTGTAGCACTTGGTCATATTGAGCTAGCCCGCTTTTCTCTTTAATGCGCAGCTCATAGATACCTCGGCTGAGTTTTCTGTTGTTCTCTCGCTCTTGGCGGAGGTCTAGCCGGGCTTGGAGGAGTTGTTCTGATAACTCCTTGATCGTCTGAGCTTGCTGAGCTGCTTCCGCCTCAAGGTGTGCTGTTTTGGCAGTTATCTCTTGCAGTTGGCTATCCGAGCTGGTTCTGGCGGATTTGGATGCTCGGATAGTTTGTTCGTTGGCGTCAGCACATTGGTCCTTGAGGCGTTCTATTTCATGATCCTTTTTCTTGCCTTGCCTCTGTAGACCGTCAATTGTGAGGATAGAGGCTTGTTCTTTTTCTTCAAGGACCCGTATTTGGGCTCCCATTATCTCTACCCTCTGGGTCAAGGCATTGACTTGTGCCTGCAACTCTTCGTTATTGGCAATTGGAGCGGGTGTGGTGGATGGTCGGGCCATCTCTCTTCTTCTTCTCCATGCCTCATAGTCACTGGTGACAGTTACCCGAGCCTTTCCTAGCTCTCTGTCTCCCATGTAAACTGGCTTCTCCCATGCTTTCCTCACGGTTAGTGAGTTGGCCATTGTGCATGGATCTCCAAAGAAGCACAGTCCTCCGAGTTCCCCTCGGGAGATGGTAGTTTGAGTCCTCATAAGTTGTCTTATAGCTACTCTAGGTGAGTAGGCTATGCAACCCCTGAGTCCTATCAAGGGTACATTCGGATGGTTCCCGCATCTGACGAGAACTGGGCCGGGTCGGAACCAAGGACAGACCCAAGATATGTTGTTGGCACCCTTCTGTTCTAACTCATCCCTCCATTCTATGGTCAGGCGTCGTTGGAGGGGGATCTTGGAGAAGCTTCTCAAGGGGTCGGGGAATATCCCCATGTGACTGGAGGCATAGAGGTGTGTGATGCTCCACACATAAAGCAGTGAAGAGCAGCAGCGGAGTGTTCTTCCTTGCTTCTGACGGCAGAAGTCCACTGAGAGCAAGGTGTCGGCAAGAATAGCAGGCAGGGGACTCTTCGAATTTACGTCCCAAGCGAAGAAAGCGTCCATGACGGCTTGATCCATCGTGTCGAGGTGGAAGGGGAACAGGATTGTTCCGAAGATTAATAGCGCCAGGGTTTTGTTGAAGGCAACCCACTCTGCCCTTTCAGCCAGGTAGGACAGGTGGTCTTCTAACATTGTCACTCTCCATCCCTGGGTGTTCCCCTTTTTTATCAGGGTACTTTATCGGTACGGTAGATGGATAAGGGCAGCGACTGGTGCTGCAGGAGTATATGCCTCATGACGGATATGGACCCCAGCTGATTTGGGCCATTTCAACATTATTTCATACTCCTCCAGGGTGGGCACCATGTCGAACTGTGGAAATTCAAAGCACCGCAGACTTGAATTCCAGAAGTGAACTAGTACCCTGAGAAAGACTTGATCGACACTGATTTTCAGGAGGTCCAAAATCCGTCCATAGGATTTTTCAAACTCAGTTTGGACCTCCGGGGGCATCGTTGCACTGAGCCGCTCCAGCTTCTCAGTATGGCTTCGGAGAATGTCCACCTTCCCCACTTGTCTACTTGACCCCTCCATCTTCTAAAACCAAAATGTATGATTTGATGAAGATGATGTTTTATGTGAGTGTTTATTTTGCTATTTTATCATGTTTTTTCCCTACATGATGTATGGTATTTGCATTTATTTTTTTGGAAGAATAAACTATCTATATGAATGTTTTATGAATGCAATGTTTTGGACCCGGTCTTATTTGTGAATTCTGAAAAAAATGAATTTTTATTTTTATTGTTATTTGTTTATTTTATAGCCTTTTATCTCTTCTGTCGGAACTGCGTGGCTACTTAGCTTACAAAGAACCTGAAACCAGGCTAGCTAAAAGGCAGACTGTCCGAGATAAAATATGGCTTTATGTGAAAGAATATTTATTGTCCCTTATCTCTTCTGTCGGAACTGCGTGGCTACTTAGCTTACAAAGAACCTGAAACCAGGCTAGCTAAAAGGCAGACTGTCCGAGATAAGGGTGTTTATTTGTAAAATATTTTTTGCGATTTTGTTCTGTTGTTCGCTTATGCTATGCAACATACAAATGCGACAAACATATGCACACACAATTCGACCATCCCCGAACCGGCGAGATTTCGTTTTTATCACGAGGTAGGGTTTTCCTGCAGAAGAGTGCATTGGTTTAGGGTAGGTTCTAACTGTTCTTACCAGGCTAAGGCCCCCAAGGTGCCCCCATTATAGGGTCCCCACTCTCCAGCCGTCCGACCATGCTCAACACTAAGGTCAGAGTCGGTCTTGTTGCCAAAAGAGGAAGGTTATCACCTTGAGTGGTGGTTTCCGATCACACTGGTGGGCACACGGCCCTAACTGCAGCGAACCGTACCTGCCACCCACTCCCTATGGTTATCTCACTTGCCCCCGGGTATAGGAGGAACTGTAGTGTGCAAGGGACTGTGTGCAGTTTATATATCAAGCAATTGCGTAAGTATAATCAAACAACAGTTTATTGAAAGCCAAACAATAAAGCATGTTATAATACAAGTTAAGGGCAAAAGCGTTATTTTCTTGGTTTATTTATTGTTTAAGCCGGCCCATCACTAAATGGGATTAACTCTCTAGGCTTCCCCAGCGGAGTCGCCATCTGTCGCCGCCGTCAAAAACGAGGCGGTCGGAGCGACGCGATGGTTTTATCGACCCTCTTGTTTTCGCGTTTTTATTGGTGGTTACAACGTCCTTAGGTTGTCCGATAACCGGGCTAACCTAAAGACGAGGTTTTCGAAAGGTGTCCTTGAGTTGTCCGACAACCGGGCTAACCCAAGGATTTATTTATTTTGGGTTCTATGGAGTCGCCACCGATATTTTTACCATAAACATCGGAAAAGGGGTTTTAAAAAAGGCGTTGGTTTTCGAAAACCAACTTTGGTCATTAGAACCAGAGTTGGGTAAGGGAGTTGGTTACGTGCAAAGGGAGTATTAGTCCCTTTGCGACGCCCCTTTCGGGTTCCCTATGATAGGCCGGCTTATTTTTATTGATAAACTAGAAAAACGCACTTTTGCCCTTTTTATTCTGCGGAATTTAAAAGTATGACTACATGGCCCTAATGTCTACTGCATAATTTAAGATAAAAGCGGTAAAGGTGGAAAGAGAGAATTTGAACCTCCGAAGCACGCTTTTTATATTAATTCTCTGGAAAAATAGGGTGCTTTATGGCAGCCCTTCACTCTACAAGACGTCGGAAACCTCTCGAACGCCGAAAATCACTCTTGAAAACACTCAGAAACTCCGGAAATGCGTCGGAGGGATTCTAGAGAGAAGTTTTAGAGAGAAGGGAGAGCTATGCAGCTGTGGTGTGTGAAAATGAGGGGGGGAGAGCCCCTATTTATAGGTTTTCACGCTGTCAGATGGCGAGACCGCCGGTCTCGTCTGACAGGGTCGAGACCGCCATCTCGTTCTTCACAGGAAACGAGACCGGGGTCTGGGTGAACGAGACCGCCGTCTCGTTCTTCGTAGGAAACGAGACCGGGGTCTGGGTGAACGAGACCGCCGTCTCGTTCTTCGTAGGAAACGAGACCGGGGTCTGGGTGATCGAGACCGCCGTCTCGTTTTCGTAGGCAACGAGACCCCCGGTCTGGGTGAACGAGACCGCGGTCTCGTTTTCGTAGGCAACGAGACCCCCGGTCTGGGTGAACGAGACCCCGGTCTCGTTAGACGAGACGGCGGTCTCGCTTGCTACGCGAGGCGAAACGGCGGTCTGGGTCATCCAGAAGGCGGTCTCGTCCCTCCGAGGCGAGAAAACTTATTTTTCGGCCCAAAAAACCTTCCTATCTTGGTACGGGAGCCTAATAGTCTCTCCTAGTGGCTTGTTAGGCTTCAGCCGTCTTCAAAATAGGGGATCTTCTGACTTTATTTGGAGCCCGGGCAAGATTTGGGGTCTACATTAAATAAACCAGCAGTTTTGAAAATCTTCTATATAAACAGAGTTGCTTGAACTTTTTAAAACACATCTTTTAGCAATCAATCAAGCAATCATAAGTGCTACTTTCAAGAGAGAATCGCGCTAGTTTTGTGAAGTTCATAGAAGTTCTTTCTTGAGGCAAAATTTGCATTCTCTTGGAGAAGAAACTCATACTGCAGAGCTGCATAAATCTGGTTTGAGCGTTCTAGTTTCTTCTATTTGTTTCTTTACTTTCTTTATTGTATTGTGGGTGCCTGGAATTGTGGGCACTGGTTTCTGTGGCTTGAATTTGGTTGCAGGGTTGTTCAAGAACTGGAATTTGGTTCTTGGTGAAGGTTTAGGTGCAGGGACTGGAATTTTGGTTCTTGTGGTAGATTGAGTGTGAGATTAAAGTTGTAATCTGTAAAACGTTCAATCTAGTGGAACCCAGCTGGAATTTGGCTGGAAACTGGACGTAGCCCTGGGATTGGGTGAATCAGTATAAATCATGGTTGTATCTTTCTAAACCTTTCTCTCACTTAATTCTGTCACTGCCTTTATTTTGATTGCTAACTGTGTGTGATTTAAGAACTGGTCAGAATTCTTAATCTTTGAAATAGATAATCTGTAAATTGCGAAAATCTTTAAAAGATCAATTCACCCCCCCTCTTGATCTCAGCCTACATTTCTAACATAATGTGTGCTTCTTTTTCCATCATTCTTTGCATGTCTGGGGAAATGTTCCCCTGCTCACTGTCGGACTCGACCCATTCGCCTTCGGCTTCCGGGGTCCATAGAGATTCATCAATCACAGACATGATGTGTTTTAGGTTTTGTTTTAGTCATAGATTTTATTCAATTATCTTTGGAAGAATAATAAATAGAAGTGGGAAAAGAATGAAGGAAATGGATGTGACAAAATGCCTCATGTATTAAGGAAAACAAATGTTTATGTACAAGCCCTTTTAATCAAAGTTCCTGCGACCACGGGCGGGGACCACAGGAGATACAAGAGAAAGCATTAAAAAAAGGCACCCTAGGGCTGATCCTCCCAATCCTCTCTCTCTGCTACTCTGGCTTAGACAAAGGTTTGGCGTCGACATCAGAAGCAGAGGCATCAAAAGTTATCCACCCGGCATCGATCAATTCTTGGACCCGATACTTAAGGGTCAAGCAATTTTCTGTGGAGTGTCCGGGTGAACCCGAGTGGTAATCACATTTTTCGTTTGGTTTGTACCACTCGGGGTAGGGAGGCTCTATTTGCTTCTTGGGAGGAACGCAGGTCAAGAGTTTGGCCTCCAGCAGCTGAGGCAGCAGCTTACCATAGGAAGTTGAGATGGGAGTGAACTTCCTCTCTTTCTTGCGAGGCTGCTGAACCGTTTGTGGAGCAGAAGAGGGAGTAGAAAAGTTATTTGCGTGCACAACTTCGTCCTTCTTCTTGCGAGCAGGTTTTCTGAATGAGACGCCAGTCTGGGAAGACTGTGCTATCTTCCCACTCCTCATCCCCTGCTCTACTCTTTCCCCCACAGTGACTATGTCCGAGAAAAGGTTGGAGGTACTGGCTATTGCCTTATCGTAGTACGCTCCAGTTAGTGAATCTATGAACATAACCATTGTCTCCTTATCCGTCAAAGGAGGCTCTATTTGGGCAGCCATTTCCCTCCATCTTTGGGTGTACGCTTTAAAAGGTTCGTCGTTCCTTTTGCTCTGAGTCCTGAGATCTGACCTGTTAGGGGTCAGATCGATATTGTATCGATAACGACGAAGAAAAGCGTCAGCCAGCTGTTTCCAGTTTTGGACCTACCCTCTCTCCAACTGCATGTACCAGTTGAGAGATGTGTCGGCCAGACTCTCTTGGAAGCAGTGGATCAGGAGTTTTTCATTTTTAGCGTGTGCGACCATCTTACGACAATACATCGTAAGATGGTCCTTGGGGCAGGTCAGCCCGGCGTACTTGGGGAAGTCCGGGATTTTGAATTTGGGAGGGAAATAGATGTTCTTCACCAGGCACATGTCCGCCACCTCCTTGACGTCAAAGTTGTGCCCCTCCACCGCCTTCAGCCTTTCTTCTAGGGCGGTGATCTTGGATACTTGGACACGGGCAGTCCGAGCATTAGACTAGAGATGTGTCTCGTAGAGGAATTCTTCTTCCTCCTCTTCTTGGTGAGGGGCGTGCTCAGCTTGATCTTTGCCCTTGTTCTGAGCCTAACGTACGACCTCCATCAATTGGGCCATTTGCTCTCTGAGGGTGTTAACCTCTGCAGTAAGCTTATGATTTTGTTCTTCCAGATTGTCCATTGCTCTGGCTTTCTGTGCACGAGTTCGGATGGGGAGAGGACCAACCACTTTCTAGAATGCCCGAAAGAAGTTTATTAATGCATGTTGAGTGTAGGACTAATATGGATTTGTTTATGTATGAGAGATTTTGTTTGGATGATGCCAAATGTGCTCTCTCTTTCTATTTTCTCTCTTGGTTTTTCTCCACTCATGATATGATGTAATATGAATGATTTGACTTTGTCAAAGATCATCTTATTTATTTTCTAGATTTGATTTGGATTTTTATTTGATTTTATTTTGTTATTGTTTTTTATAGCATTTATCTCTTCTGTCGGACTGCGTGGCTACTTAGCTTACAAAGAACCTGAAACCAGGCTAGCTAAAAGGCAGACTGTCCAAGATAAAAATGGCTTTATGCGAAAGAATAATGTTTAGTGTCCCTTATCTCTTCTGTCGGACTGCGTGACTACTTAGCTTACAAAGAACCTAAACCCAGCCTAGCTAAAAGGTAGACTGTCCGAGATAAGGGCGTTTATTGTGAAAAATGTTCTTTTTGTGATCTTTTTGTTGTTTGGTTATGCTATGCAACAAACAAATGCAACAAACAAATGCGCACATAAATCAATCATCCGCGAACAGGCGAGAAGTCGTTTTAATCACAAGGTAGGGTTTTCCTGCAAAAAAGTGCTTTGGCGAAGGTAGGTTCTAACTGTTCTCACCAAGGCTAAGGCCCCCAAGGTGCCCCCATGATAGGGTCCCCACTCTCCAGCCTTCCGACCATGCTTAGCACTAAGGCCATAGTCAGTCTTTGTGCCAAAAGAGGAAGGTTATCACCTTGAGTGGTGGTTTCCGATCACACTGGTGGGCTCAAGGCCATCACTACAGCGAACCGTACCTGCCACCTACTCCCTATGGATTTCTCACTTGCCCCCGGGTATAGAGGGAACTGTTGTGTGCAAAGGTTTGTGTACAGTTTGTATTTCAAACAATTGCATAAAAATAAACAAACAACAGTTATTAAAGCCAAGCATTAAAAAGATGTTATAATACAAGGTAGGGTAAAAGCGTAATTTCTTGGTTTATTTATTTAAGCTGGCCCATCACTAAATGGAATCAACTCTCTAGGCTTCCCCAGTGGAGTCACCATCTGTCGCTGCCATCAAAAAGAGGCGGTCGGAGCGATGCGATGGTTCCGACTTTTCCAATTTTCGCGTTTTTATTGGTGTGGCTACAACGCTTTTAGGTTGTCCGATAACCGGGCTGAACCTAGAGGCGAGGTTTTCGAAAAGGTGTTCTTGGATTGTCCGATAACTGGGCTAACCCAAGAACTAATTTAAAGGGGTTCTTATGGAGTCGCCACCGATGTTTTACCGGAAACATAGAAAAAGGGGTAAAAAGGCATTGGTTTTTGAAAACCAACTTTGGTCGTTAAAACCAGAGTTAGGTAAGGGAGTTAGTTACGTGTAAGGGAAGTGTTAGTTCCCTTACGACGCCCCTTTCGGGTTCCCTATGATAGGCCAGCTATTTTATAGATAAACTTTTGAAAAGACGCTTTTACCCTTTTATTTGCGGAATTAAAATAATGACTACATGGCCCTAATGTCTATTATACAATTTTAATCATAAAAGTAAAGATAGTAAAAGAGAGGGAGAGAGTGAAGAAACCTCTGAAGCAAGCTTTTGAATTAATTCTCTGAAAGATAGGGTGCGTTTTGGCAGCCTTTCGCTCTTTACAATGCTAAAAACTCTCTCGAAACGCTATAAAAAGGATCTTAAAACTCTCAGAAACTCCGGAAATGCTTCGGAGGGGTTCTAAGAAGAGAATTTGAAGAAGTTGTAGAAGGGAAAGTGGAAGATCTCTGTCAAATGAGGGGGAAAGCGCTCACTATTTATTGGGATTCGTGTCTGTCAGGTCGAGACGACCGTCTCGTCTGACAAGGTCAAGACGGTTGTCTCACCATTCGGGACGGCGGTCTTGACTTGTAAAAGTGGCGAGACCGCCATCTCGTTTAGCGAGACGGCGGTATCGACTTTCCCAGAAACGAGAAGGCCTTCTCGCCAAATGGGAGGGGGGTCTCGCCATTCGCAAGTGGCGAGACGGCCGTCTTGCCAAACGAGACGAAGGTCTCGACTTGCTAGAATGGCGAGACGGCGGTCTCGAAATCCCTGAAGGCGAAAATCCTTATTTTAATGCAGAAAATCCTTCCTATCCTATTATGGGGCCTAATAGTCTCTCCTAGTGGCTTCTTAGGCTTCATCCATCTTCAAATAGGAGGTCTTCTGGTCTTTATTATGAGGTTGGGCAAGATTTGGGGTCTACATCTGGGAATTAATTCCAAGAGAAGAATCACATCAAGTAATTGGAACTAAATGAGTATTTAGAAACAAACTTGATGAAGATGGAAATATAACAAAGAATAAAGTCAAACTTGTTGCCAAAGGTTACTGTCAAGAGGAAGGTATTGATTATGATGAAACTTATGCTCTTATTGCCAGGTTAGAGGCTATACGCCTACTTCTTGCTTATGCATCATTGATGAAATTTAAATTATATCAAATGGATGTTAAAAGTGCATTTTTGAATGGGTTTATTAAAGAAGAAGTATATGTGGAGCAACCCCTTGGATTTGAAGATTTTAGTTATCCTAATCATATTTTTAAATTGAAGAAAACTTTATATGGTTTGAAACAAGCTCCTAGGTCTTGGTATGAAAAATTAAGTAGTTTTCTAACTTCAAATGATTTTTCTAGAGGAAAAATTGATTCTACTTTGTTTATTAAGAAAGTAAGAGAACATATCTTATTAGTTCAAGTATATGTTGATGATATCATTTTTGGATCAACTGATAATTCCTTGTGTGTAGAATTTGCTAAGATAATGTAGGGTGAATTTAAAATGTCAAGGACGGGAGAATTAACATTCTTCCTCGGACTTCAAATGTGTCTCAAATCAAATACTACAAAGAGATTCTCAAGAAGTTTGGAATGTATACTACAAAGGAAGCTAACACACCCATGGGAACTTCATGCTATTTAGACAAGGATGAATCAGGTTTGGAAATTAATCAATCTATGTATAGAGGTATGATAGGTTCACTGTTATACTTAACTATAAGTAGACCTGATATTATGCATTCTGTTTCTGTGTGTGATAGATTTCAAGCATGTCCAAAAGAATCTCATTTAACTGCAGTAAAAAGAACTTTAAAATATTTAAAAGGAACTACAGGTTTTGGTTTATGGTATCCATCTGAAGCTTCTCCTAGTTTAATAGGTTATTCTTATGTTGATTATGGTGGATGTAAAATAGATAGAAAGAGTACTAGTGGAACATGTCATTTGTTAGGATCATCATTAGTGTCTTGGCATTCTAAGAAACAAGCATGCGTTGCTTTATCCACTACTGAAGCTGAATATATTGCAGCTGGTAATTGTTGTGCTCAAGTTTTATGGATGAAACAATAATTAGAAGACTATACTATCTTTCTAAGTGATATTCCATTGATGTGTGATAATACAAGTGCAATAAATCTTACTAAGAATCCAGTAATGCACTCTAGAACTAAGCATATAGAGATTAGACATCACTTCTTAAGAGATCATATTAGCAAAGGAAACTGTAAAATTGAATATGTTGATACAAAGCATCAATTAGCATATATTTTTACTAAACCTCTTCCCAAGGATAGATTCTATGATCTTAGAAGAGACTTAGGAATATTAGAAATAGCTTAAATTCTGCTTAATTAATCATTTTTTGCATGATTGTAATGTTATAATTGATTATGTAGGGTATTAATAGATTATCATGTGTCTAAACCTCAAAAATTTGATGATCTCTCTGGAATAATCGATTATTTCAACCAATAATCGATTAATTACTCATTTAATTGATTAACAGCATCAGTTAATCAATTAAATGGTTCTGTTGATGGTTTAATCGATTATTTCAAGCTTTAATCGATTAAACTGGGTAGTTTTCATTAACTAGCCATTTCAAACGGCTCTTTTGGCACTCCTTCACCCTAATGTGACCTTTTATGACCGTTATACATGTTTTCTATATATAGGAAGCCTTCATTTCACTTCTCCACACCTCAAATTCTTGAATCCAAGCATTCTAGCATCATTCAAGCCTTCTTGCTTTCTCCTAACCTCACTTGTCTTCAAAACTCTCTTGTTTTTCTTCTAATCCTAAATGGCTTCCTCTTCTTATGCTAAGATCCCCACAAGAAGAAGATATGCTCCTGCCTCTCATCCCCGTCCAAATTTTGTTGAAGGATGGATCTCAGATGATGAGGGTAGACAAGAATTTCTCTCCTTCTAGAAGGAAAGGGGTATCATTACTCCAAAATTCATTATTGGTGATCAATTCATCAATAGGGGATTTAATCTTCCGAATCTTCTTGAAATTCAAGGTGTCCTCCCATTTATCCAAATGCAAGATACATACTACCCTGATTTAGTTAGGGTATTCTATTCTCGTTTCAAATTTAGAGATCAAGTAGTCACTTCTCGTGTCAAGGGTGTAACTATCATTCTTGATGACGATATATGGGAAAATGTTGCCCATTTTAATGTAAGAGATGATGCTATTAATATTTTTTGGAGTTAGACGATTTTGACAGAATTATGGCTTACAGTTCTTTTCTCCGTAACCCCTCCATGGAGATTGGGCGTCTTCTTCTGGTCGGCCCATTAAAGAAGGAGGAACACTTGTTACTACATCTACTTGTCTAGATTTTATGTCCCTGGGCAACCAACCATGCCCAATGTTCATCCATAGATCTTCGCATTATTCATGAAATCATGAATAATGAGTCAATCGATTGGGGCAGCCTTGTCACCATGACCATGCTGAAAGCTAAACGTCATCCTACTTTTAAAATTCCCTATGCTCTTCTTATCTCTCGCATTTTAGAGTACAAAGGAGTGAATGTTGAAGGAGAGCAAACGGTAAGAATAACAAATTCAAACCGAATACTTGATAACACGCTAACTCAACTTCAAATGGTGCGTGTCAATAATATTTATGTTCACAAAGACGACGTTCCCAACATGGCTGAAAATGCTAAAGATTCTGATGAAGAGATGCCTGCTGCTGTTGAGTTTCCCTCTGAACATATTCATAATGCTGGAACATCTTTTGCCCCTCCTACATCCTGACAATCAATGGAAGATATGCTCTTTGATATGAATCAAAGAATGCAAGAATTCTTCACAATCTCTCAAGAACGGCATGAGGAAATCATTCACCGTATCTCAGATGTAGATGATAGGGTCTGTAACTTAGAAGATAGGTTTGATGCTCAGTTCAATAGCGATGCAAGTGAAGAGTTTTAATCTCTTCCACATATCTCTTTGTTTGTAATAACTTTAATTTATGAAATAAAATTAGTATTTTTGCTTTGTTTGAGGGGGAGTTATTTTCTAAATTATGCATTTATTAAGGGGGAGCTTTCATTTTTTTGTCATAATCAAAATAGGGGGAGAAATTATTTAAAGCCTCTTATGTTTCTCATGTTTATTAAATTTAAATGTTGTCTGGTATGTTTAATGTTTTTGTTTAGCTGTGACAGACAAAACAAGTTATTATAAGAGCTTTAAAGGAAATTTTGATCATCATCAAAAAGGGGGAGATTGTTGAAACATACAAGGCTATGAATGTTGAACATATATGAATATGAAGCTTGTTGATTTTGATGATGATTCAAGAACAAAGGACTTAAAGAGTTGAAGACTTGAAATATTATGTAATAACTCTATTTTGATGATTTTGAGTCTGTAATATTAGAGTCTAAGATAGCCAGCACAAAGTCTACTCTTTAAAAGCTTCAAAAACTCATTTTTATCAAAAACATACTGGATTAATCGATTAAATGGCAGGATAATCGATTATTACAGAGGGAAAACCCATTTTCAGTATCTGCTCTCTAGAATAATCGATTAAAGCCCCTATTAATCGATTAATAGGGCTGTAAATCAATTAATTACTCAGTTAATCGGTTAATCTGCATGGTTTTGGGTTCCAGGTGAATTTGGCTCTGTAATAATCGATTAACACTCAAGATAATCGATTATTTCAATCAGATATGTGTTTTGAATTTCAAAATTGGACCAAGTTTCGAAAACCCTATTCCCAATTCACCAGGTTTCGAAAATTCCCAATTCACAAACCCTAATCTCTCTACTTAAGGTTCTTTAAGGCTCTCTGCAAAATGAACAACCTTTTTCAAACAAAAGTTGAGAGTTGTGACTGCCAGAGAACTATTTGTTGGAGGAAAAAGGGGCTTTTGGAACCTAGTGTGGGCTAGAAGCGATAAGAATCACTAAGTGGGTTTCTTGGTGGATTGTGTGTTGTGCTGTCTCTAGGAAAAGTTGTTCTTCGTCCTTTGTGGATTCAAAGGAGATGTTCATCTCTTGTGTGACTCAAGAGAGGTGTTCTCTTTACCTTATTTTCTTATTTGTAATTTGATTGTATAACCGTTATTATAGTGACAGCGTTAATCCTCTGTTTGAGTTATTAGCAACTAGACGTAGGGTCTTTTGATCCAAACCAGTATAAATCATCTGTGTAAGACTCTATCCTTACTTTATTTACTTTACACAATAATTTAATCGGTGAAATTTGGAAAAAAATTTAAAACCCTAATTTTTGTTAAGAAACCAATTCACCCCCCCTCTTGGTTTTTGTCCAAAAACGCAAACATTCCGCTGCACGATTCTAACACCTAACAGATCATTAATGGTGTTCCTATTGTACGGAACCCATCTACCTCTCACCTTAGGGCGCGCCCTGAATGGCTCACCTTCTACTAAGCAAGCGTTGGCATAAAACTCCTTTACAATTTCTGGATCATATTTGGGCATCGGGAGCGCCAACTGCCTCTAATTCCTGTGGGTTATCTCATTATTGAATTTCGGGTACTCTCCTTCATTCAATTCTACTCTCCGCTCTGGAATGAAGGTCTAGTTCCTAATTCTGTCAAACCTTTCCTACCTCTCAGCATCCCTGAATCGCCTTCTATCAATCTGAATACCTGTAGGCTCAGTTCGTGGCCTTTTACCCGTAGCCCTGGATGATGAGGCACCCTGAGATTCTTTTCTTGGACCCATCTGCAACATACTCATAGTTAGTCTAATATTTTGATATCATAATGTTACTTAGGTCTAAATGTGAGACTATTGATATATTCAGTTGCACAACACATTATAATTCAAAGTTGAACATTTCACCAAATAGTTGGCATGCACTTTATTTTCGAATTTCTATGGCCCTAATTTCTAACATTCATCCTTTCCTCCTTTCATAATTAAGCAAATCATCATCAATTACCTACTTTCTATTACCTAAAATGGAAACAAATCTTTTTGAAGCATTTTATCGAACACTTGGCATGTAGCAGAATTTTTAACCCCTATATAAGCAATCTATGCAGTCAATTCAACCACAGACGCCAATCTCATGACAATTAAGCAAAGAAGCACCAGAAAACATCTTAAATCTTACCTTAATCACAGAAATTTGTATAAGCACAGTGAAAAGATGATGAACAGTGAAGAGAGTGAAAATTTTGAACTTTTGATCGGTGAAATTGAAACACAAACACCATAGGAAACGAATAATGGCGCAAGAAGGGCGAAATTTGTGTAAAAGATGCTTGGATTAGAGCGAAAGTTGTTTGGGTAGGAGTGGGTTCTCGAGAGATAGTTGTGTGAAATGAAAACTGACCCCCTCCATGTGTTTTAAAAAACCAGATCTGGGCACTTTCGCTCAAGTGAAAATCAATGTATCTATTATTCGCTTGAGCGACCAAAAACAGAGAGAAACAACTAACATTCACTTGAGTGAAACTAGTGTCGCTTGAGCGAATGTGCGTAAAAAAAAATTTCGTTTGAGCAAACAAAAATAGAGATAAAAAACTAACATTCGCTTGAGCGACAATTGTGTCGCTTGAGCGAATGTTCTCCACAAAAAAATTTTCGTTTGAGCGACCAAAAACAGAGAGAAACAACTAACATTTTCTTGAGCGAAAATTGTGTCGCTTGAGCGAATGTTCTGTGAATTTTGACTTGAAACATGAAATTCAAATGCAGTCCAATGATTAACAACTTAAAAGTAAAAAGAAAAGAAACTAAAGATAAAACTATGGGTTGCCTCCCAGGAGCGCTTGTTTAACGTCTTCAGCTCGATGCCTTTTTGTTTTAAGGATCATCTAAGTAGATAATGAAGTGATGCTGATACACTCTGCTGCAGAATGCTCAAAGGTTTTAACACTCTTCGAGTGAGTG
Source organism: Sphenostylis stenocarpa (assembly GCA_963425845.1). NCBI lineage: Eukaryota > Viridiplantae > Streptophyta > Magnoliopsida > Fabales > Fabaceae > Sphenostylis > Sphenostylis stenocarpa. Next base: position 37,221,925 of record OY731403.1, read on the forward strand.
TCCACTCCTCAGAAAATTAGGGGAAAGAGAATAATAGAATTTGGGGGAAAAAGGATCTTGAAAACTTTTATTCTATTCTGTTTTGATTACATCATAGCTATTAAAAGGAATTGGGTGCTAACAATCAAGCAAAAATTAGGGAAATAAAACAGGAATTAAACTAATAATTTGCAGCAGAAATTTCAGGAATTAATTTGAGCATATCAGGATCTTCTAATTTTGTCCGCAGACATAATTTAAGCATATCAGGATCTTCTAATTTTGTCTGCAGACATAATCAGTCATCCACGCTGGCTTCTTTCTTGCTCATTTCCTTACTATTGGGTCATCCTTCCTTATTGGGTCTGGGTCCACTGGTTGATTTGTATCATTTTCCCCTTCTGCAGAACTCACCTTGTCCTCAAGGTGAAAATCAGGATAACAAGTGCGGAAATTTTCCAAGTCTTCCTAGGAAGCTTCATCAACTAGACAACCCTCCCAATGCACCAAGAGTTGTTCCTGTGGTTGCCCGTGAAATAACTGAGTTCGCCAATCTAAAATTGCCCTTGGTTGATCAATAGGTTGGTTATCAAAGCTTTCCAAGGGTAAGTCACATGCAGACATCTTATCAGTACCACGAAAAGGTTTAAAAGCCGACACATGAAAAACTGGGTGAATGCGACTACCAGGAGGAAGTTGGAGTTTGTATGCCACTGTCCCAATGCGCTCGATGATGCTATAAGGACCATAGAACCTCTTCGAGAGCTTGTGGTGTTTCAATTGACGGACTGATGTTTGGCGATACGGAGGCGTACAAGAACCAAATCACCAACAGCGAGAGTAATGTCTCGACGATGTGCATTGGCCTTCTGACGCATTCTATGTTGAGCAGCAGTTAAATTTGTCTTCAAAGTGCGGAGTAATTCGTCACGAGAAGTTAGGGCCTCATCCAATACTTATATAGAAGTGGATCCCCTAGTATATGCCAGAATGGTGGGTGGTCTTCGACCATAAAGAGCCTCAAAAGGGGACATTTGCAAGGCACTATGGTAGCTGGTGTTATAATGAAATTCGGCCCACGGGAGGAATGCAACCCATGAAGACGGTTTATGTTGAGTGAAGGCACAAAGATATTGTTCCAACCCACGGTTAACTACCTCGGTTTGACCGTCAGTTTGAGGGTGATAGACACTGCTCATAGCAAGCTTGGTGCCACTAAGTTCAAACAGCTTGCGCCAAAAAGCGCTAATGAAGACCGGATAACGATCAGACACAATGGAACGAGGGTACCCATGGTGACGCACAACCAAAGACACAAACAATTCTGCTACTTTGGAAGCGGTAAATGACGTGGGAAGAGCACCAAAGTGAGCTGTTTTCGATAATCGATCCACAACAACAAGGATAACCGTGGATCCTTGAGAGGGAGGGAGACCCGTAATAAAATCCATTGTCACATCTTCCCAAACCGTCTCTGGAATCGGGAGAGGTTGAAGGAGTCCCGCTGGAACCTGCGTTGAGTATTTAATTTGTTGGCAAGTAAGACATGAGCCGACATACTCTTCCACTGCTTTACGCATACCGGACCAATAAAAATTGGCAGCAACACGAACTAGGGTATGTTTCACACTAGCATGGCCACCACTTGGTGTATCGTGAAATTCGCTAATGATTGTATGACATAGAGGAGATGTTGGGTTGATCACATAACGACCGGTATGGAAGAGGACCCCATTCACGATAGTATAAGGGTACCGGAGCAATCCCTGCATGTGTTGTTCACGAAAAGTCTGATAGAAAAAACCTGAAGCATTATCTTTTTGGAGCTGAGTAATAATACCATATGTAGGTGATGACACTAATGCTCTGAGTGCGGGTGTGTGGTCACTGTCTGGCCAGTCAGCCGGCACACGTGAAAGTGCGTCAGCCACTTTATTGGAAGCCCCAAGTTTGTACTCGATGCGAAATTGGAACCCCAAGAGTTTGCGCACATACGATTGCTGTTCTGGAGTTTGTATTACTTGCTGAAGTAATTCCTTGATGCTCTTATGATCAGTTCGGATGACAAAAAAATCACCTAACAAGTATGGTCTCCATTTAAGAACAAATTCTGTAATGGCATGTAGTTCCTTGATGTATACAGATGCAGCTTGTAACTTCGGGCCCAAATTCTTACTAAAGAAGGCAAGGGGTGGCCCTCTTGCATTAAAATAGCTCCAATATCGACGTTGGATGCGTCCGTCTCTATTACAAATTCTTTAGAAAAGTCAGGTAAACTAAGGACCGGCGCAGAAAGCATAGCTTACTTGAGGGCAAGGAAGGCCCGTTGAGCATTTTTATTCCAAGAGAATGCATCATGCTTCAGGAGATCAGTTAAAGGAGAAGCTATACTTGCATAATGGGCAATGAATTTTCTATAGTATCCGGTAAGGCCTAAGAACCCCCTAAGTTGTTTGACCGTTACTGGTATGGGCCATTTTTCCATGGCTTCAAGCTTGGCCGGATCCGCCTGTACACCCTGAGAAGAAACTATATGGCCTAAGTAGTCAATGGACTCTTGACAGAATAGACATTTGGACAGTTTCACAAAAAAACAATGAGTTTTTAAGGAAGTGAAAACCAATGCTAAATATTGCAAATGATATTCAATAGAGGCACTATATATCAGTATGTCATAAAAAAAAACAATCACAAACCTTCGTAAGTATTGAGAAAACAATTGGTTCATTGCGGCTTGGAATGTTGACGGTGCATTAGTAAGTCCAAACGGCATTACAAGAAATTCAAAATGACTCTCATGTGTGCGGAACGCCGTTTTATAAGTGTCACTCGGATGAACCCGAATTTGATGGTACCCTGCACGCAAGTCCAGTTTTGTAAATATTCTTGCGCCACCCAACTCATCCAAAAGTTCATCAATGGTTGGAATTGGAAATTTATCCTTAACTGTAACAGAATTTAACTATCTATAATCCACACAAAATCGCCATGTACCATCTTTCTTCTTTACCAATAAGACGGGTGAAGAAAATGGACTGTGGCTAGGGACGATGATGCCTTGATCAAGCATTTCTCGGATCAACTTCTCCATTTCAGATTTTTGAAATTGAGGATATCGATAGGGCCTCACATTGACTGGCTTGGATCCTTCAACAAGATGGATGTGATGGTCAACTGTTCTGTGAGGAGGCAATTCTGTGGGTGTAGAAAAAATGGACTTAAAACGTTGTAATAGATCAGTAACTGGGCTGGGTAGGTTGGATGGAAAATTGTTGGATGGTTCTGGGAGAGAATCAACGTCTTGAAGGGACGTCATGATGGTAAAAACACTGGCCACATTATTGGTGTGAACCAATGCTTGAAGCTGATGCAGTGACACTGATTGTGAGGCTAGAGAGGCATCACCTACTAAAGTAACTTGGGTCCCTTGCCACATGAACTCCATAGTGAGAGCCGAATAATCATGAGCAACTTTGCCCAAAGATTGCAACCAAGGAAAGCCCAACACAACATCGGGACCTTCAATGTTCAGGATAAACAAATCCACCTCAAATTTAATGTCCTGTAAGATAAGAGGAACATTATGGCAGCAAAATTGACAAACCAAGAAGGTTCCACAACCAGTTGCGACCTTGAAACGAGGGCATGGTTTGATAGGTAACCCCAATCGTTCCACTAACGCAGGCTTGATAAAGTTGTGAGCGCTCCTGCTGTCAATGAGGATGGTGAATTTTGTTTGGTTATAAAGGCCGGAAACACGCAAGGATCGACTTTGGAGCTGGCTGGACAAGGAGTGAAGGCTAGATATGTCACCCGAGACATCATCTATTGAGTTATCCTCAGATTCCGGTGGGGGTTCCTCTTCATCCGCTCCCATGAGGATAAGCACGCGGTTTTGGCATCAGTGAGATGGGTTCCATTTCTCATCACATTTAAAACAGAGACCTTTTGAACGGCGGTCTCGGAGTTCGGTAGAGGGCATGTTCCGCACGGCAGGGTTTGAGTGTGGTGTGGGTAAGAGTGGTGGTAACGATGTTGCAGTATTGTTTGATGGGTTATTTGGATTTGAATTGGATCGGTTTGTTTGATTGTGGTTAGGTTGGGTATGTGAGCCTGTGGAGTGTTGTGGGCCGCGAGACCACAATTTGCCTATGGTTGGTGTGTCATCAAAACGGGCCTCATATGCTCTGGTCATGGCGAAGGTTTCCATTAACGTAGCAGGTCGGTGAAATTGCAATTCCCGTCTCAAATGTTTTTTCAGTCCCATAATGAGAAAACTGATCAGTAGTTATTCGGAGATACCGTTGACCTTGTTCATCAATTCTTCAAACTGGGCTTGAAAATCAGCTACAGAGCCGGTTTGAGTTAATTTGGAGAGTTCACCTTCAATGTCTTCGTACTGAGTTGGACCGAAGTGGTGGCGAACAGCGGTGAGAAAAATTGGCCACGATGGTAACAAATTGTTACGTGTTGCCCATTGGAACCAGCCAGCAGCGCGTCCGTCAAGATGAAAGGCTACGATCTGAAGTCGGGACTCTTCTGGAGTTTCGTGGAAGTTGAAGAAAGCTTCAATCTGGAAAATCCAATCCAAGAGATTGGAACCATCAAAACATGGTACGTTTAATTTTAGCGCACGTGACGTCTGCCCGGCAAATGCATTCTGTGGTTGTTTTTTGCCTTCGACGTGTAAGTTTGCGACCTTCGAATCAACTTCTACCAGGTGTTGGTGGAGTGTGGAATGAACTGACTCGGTATGGAACTCGAGTAATTCGCGAAACTTTACCATCTGTGCATCGATATTGGATTGAAGGGCGCTCATAAGCTCAGTTGTGTCCATGATTAAAGCACCAATGATACACTCTACTGCAGAATGCTCAAAGGTTTTAACACTCTTCGAGTGAGTGTCCACTCCTCAGAAAATTAAGGGAAAGAGAATAATAGAATTTGGGGGAAAAAGGATCTTGAAAACTTTTATTCTGTTCTGTTTTGATTACATCATAGCTATTAAAAGGAATTAGGTGCTAACAATCAAGCAAAAATTAGGGAAATAAAACAGGAATTAAACTAATAATTTGCAGCAGAAATTTCAGGAATTAATTTGAGCATATCAGGATCTTCTAATTTTGTCCGCAGACATAATTTGAGCATATCAGGATCTTCTAATTTTGTCCGCAGACATAATCAGTCATCCACGCTGGCTTCTTTCTTGCTCGTTTCCTTACTATTGGGTCATCCTTCCTTATTGGGTCTGGGTCCACTGGTTGGTTTGTATCAGATGCTCCTCTACTGCATCTCCCAAATATGCCTTAATTATTTGCCCATTAACTGTCCAAATTCTTCCTGTTGCTGGATCCTCTAATTCTATAGCACCATAAGGCCTAACGGATCTTACTACAAATGGACCTGACCATTTATATTTCAGTTTCCCAGGAAAAATTCTTAGTCTTGAATTAAACAGTAAAACTGATTGGCCTGGATGAAATTCTCTTTTCAAAATCTTCTTTTCATGATATGCCTTAACTTTCTCCTTGTATAACTTGGATGATTCATATGCATTAAGTCTCATTTCTTCTAATTCATGCATTTGAATTTTTCTTTGCTCTGTTGAAACTTTTGGGTCAAAATTTAAAAATTTTAAAGCCCAATATGCTTTATGCTCCATTTCCACTGGAAGATGAAATGACTTACTGTAACATCCTGATTCTCAATACCCCTGGTTTGTTAAATTTTGACAAAATCTTTGTCAAAATTTTAATAATTAAATTATTAGGAATTGGGTAAAGTAACTGTAGAGTTTTATGTTATTAGATTATTTGTGATTTTTTTAGAATTTTTCTGGAATTTTTAGAAAATACTTAAATTTGATCCGTTTCGCGGACAACTGGGAACCTGATAGTAATTATATGATTTAGGGTTGAAATTTAAAGAGTATGGACTTAACAATTTTAATTGTCACATTTAGAAATTTTTGTTTTCTTGTATGCATTGAGTGTGGGCATTGTATTATGTGTATAAGTTGACAAGAAACCTATGATGGTTCATATGGTTTGGAGTGATGTTTGAGTCTTAGAGGTTGTGGGTTCAAATCCTGGTTAGAGTAAAAAGGAGAAAATAAAGATAATTTTTTTTTGTAATGTAATCCGTTGGGCACATCAGAAATGCGCTGAGCGGATTATGTTTGAAATCTCTATTACATGCGACCTGTAATCCGCTGCGGATTATTAGGTGAAATGTTTGACTTTAAAAAGAAAGAGTGTCATTCTACAACCGTAGTTTCCTCGTTTCTCTCTTTCTCTCAAAATTTTTCTTACCTTCAAGCTTGATTTGGACGGGAAAATCTTGATTTTCTTGAGAAGCTCCAAGAGGTAAGTTGGTTCATCTCAATCTCTTCTACATTTCTACCGTTTTATTTTTCAAAACGGTGTATTTTCTATTTTTATCCTCACTTGAATGAGCTTGAATGGGAGTAGGAAGAGTGTTATTATAGGTTTTACACCTAGGATACTAGAATAATGTTTAAAATTGAGGATTAGAAGTGGTTAAGCTAAAAACTTAAAGAGTCCTAATTCGTAGGTACTATTCATTGAATTTTTGGGACTTGTGTGAACAGAAATAGGAATTAGTATCTGCATGAAAGTTGTAGCTCTTTAAATTATCGAAATTTAGAAACTGATTTCACATTAAACTGATATTTATAGCTTAAGTTATGCCCATTTTACTATCAAGTAATCTAGCTGTGACGTTAAGAGGTAGCCCTGTTTTAACAGCCTAGGTTTTTGAATTACTAAGATTGATACGTGTGAAATTAGGACTTGATTCCTTGATAAAAGTTGTAGGAAATAATATCCCCGAAATTTAGAAATTTATTTCATGTTAATATCTTATGTGTAGCAAGAGTTATAATCCAATTACCAAGGCATGTTCAGAGTGTTATTGTAGTTGAGCCTAGTTGGAAACAACCACTGAAAACTGCATCTATTCTATAGGGTATTTGAATTTATTTCCTTCATCAATATTGTAGGTAATTAAGTTATTGAAATTTTGACTTAAATCTCATGTCAAAACAGCTTATATAACTCTAGAAAATTTTGAAATACTGAACCTTGTCCATGGTTGTTATTAGGATTCTTTCTACTCTAAGTGCCTACAAAATAGGATAATTTTCTAAGTTAATTGTAAGCTGAATGTGAGCTTAAAATATTATCAGAAATGGATTAGCAATACAAAGTGAATTTAAATTCTCATGAGATAGAATCATAGAAATATAAGATTCTAACTAGCATTTTATTACGTATATAGATTTTGCTGAAACACAACATCAAGCTTTGAAAGGAATAAGTGTGAACGTATCAGGTAAGGGGTGGGTTATATAGTAAGGATTACATCATAAACTTGTTTGACCTTATTTGTTGAATTTGTCTAAATTTGTTATGGTTGATAATTTTGATTTCATTATATGCTTGGTTGTGAAAGTGATCATGAATTGTTTACGTGTATGATGGTGTAAAATATATGCTTGGTACTCTATTATGATATGTATGATCTTTGAGTGAGCATTTATATGCATGGTGGTTTTTCATGAGAAAGTTCATTGAAAATTAAATTGAAAGAATTTGATGATGGGTTGTGAACCCTTTTTGAACTGTATTGGAAGTTTTCTGCTTGTAACAGGTGATTGGAAATTTTTGGGAAGTCCGTATTACAGGGGAAACTATGTCAAATTTTTTGGAAAAATGTGAATTTCTAAGAAAAACCACTTAGGGACTCATACACTACTCATTTGAAAATGGTGATTTGTGAAATCTGGGGAATCAGAGATTATGGACTCTGAGAATACGATAGGGAGTCCCTGAGGGAGGACTTGAGGATAGGAAGGGTAGTGGTTGGAGGCCCCAAAAGACCCAGGCTCGCTACCTGTTGTCGGGGATCCCACTGTACAAACTCTCCTGTACCTGACTGTGCTCTTACCGTATATCAATGGTCAGTGAGCTACTAGGTTTATATTTGAGCATGTGTCTCAACAATCCCGTGGGTGGATTTTCCATGCCTAGTAGTGTCAACTCCTGGCTACCCCAGTACTGATTTGTGAAATGATTTGGGCCCGCATGCATAAACATTTTAGAAAACATATTAGGATCATGCATCATTAACATCAATCATTTGGAATTTGATTGACTTATGAATGTTTATGATGTTGATTTTAAAATGATGTATGAATTGTTTCTCACCCTCTTGTCTTTCTGTTTTCTTTATTTCCTTTGTACTTGCGGTACTCGTTGGACCTGATCGGTCATTGTTTGAAGAGAGGGGAGATGGCACAGATTCTACACCCGATGAATATAACACTCATACTCATTAGTTGGGAGCCACAATGATGGCAACATGTATTGGGATAAACATATCTAAACTTTTATAGACAGTCTTTTGTAGTATATAGACCTACATGGTACTGAGTAGTAGTTACTCTTTTATGTAGTTAGCTGCTCTGTAGGAAGTATCCCCAATGTTGCCCTTAATATTTTGGAGGACTGTACTAGTATTTTATCTATATGTAATTATGAATGTTTACTTTTAGTACTTTTTAAAATGATGGAATGCAGGAATGGATTATTGAAAATTTATATATTGATATTATGTACGAGGGAAAGATTATTATCGGTTAAAAAAAAAATTCTGCTAAAAATTATTAATTCTTATGATTGAGGGTTTATAAGGTAGGGTGTTACACTTACCATAGACAAGTTGAAAAGGGGATAACCCAGTAGGAAATTTATATGCAGTCCTATAAGCCCAAAGTGCATCATCTAACTTTATTGACCAATCCTTTCTTGAAGATGAAACAATATTTTCTAATATCTTTTTGATTTCTCTGTTTGAAACTTCTGCTTGGCCATTAGTTTGTGGATGATAAGGTGATGCAACTTTATGTCTGACCCCATAATGCTCTAAACATTTCTGAAGTTGAATATTGCAGAAATGTGATCCTCCATCATTGATTAAAACTTTGAGAGTGCCAAATCTACAGAATATATTCTTCTTTAAAAAATTTATCACAGTTTTGGCAACAGCTTTTACAGTAGCTACTGCTCCCACCCACTTTGACACATAATCTACTGCTACCAAGATGTACTCTTTAGAGAATGATGATGGAAAAGGTCCTGCAAAATCAATTCCCCAACAGTCAAATATTTCAACTTCCAACATGATATTCAAAGGCATCTCATTTCTTTTTGAAATACTCCCTATTTTCTGACAATCAATACATTGTTGTGCAAAATTGTGCACATCTTTAAATAAGGAAGGCCAGATAAAACTAGATTGGAGAACTTTTGCAGCAGTTCTAACTCCATTAAAATGACCCCCATAAGGAGAACTATGGCAATGCCACAGAATATTCTTGGCTTCCTTGCTTGTCGCACACCTTCTCAACAAATTAACTTCCTATCTTGAAATGGTAAGGATCATCCCATACAAAATAATGGGCATCCTTAAATAATTTCTTCTTTTGATGCCAAGTATATTCTTTTGGGACAACTTTTGCAGCTTTGAAATTTGTCATGTGAGCAAACCAAGGTCTTTCTTGTACCATCATCAGTTTTTCATCTAGAAATTCCTCCTGCACTTCTAATTGATTGTTAGTTACTTCAGTATTGACTAATCTGGAATGATCAGCTACCAAATTTTCACAGCCCTTTTTGTCCTTGATTACCAAATCAAATTCCTACAACAATAAAATCCATCTAATTAGTCTGGATTTAGAATCTATCTTGGTTAACAAATACTTAATTGTTGCATGATCAGTATATACAGTAACAGATAAACCAATTAAGTATGCTCTAAATTTTTCCAATGCGTAAACTATAGCTAGTAATTCTTTTTCAGTAGTTGCATAATTAATTTGGGTTGCATTAAGAACTTTGCTAGCATAATGTATAGCATGAAAAATCTTAGATTTTCTTTGACCTAAAAATGCTCCTATAGCATAATCACTTGCATCACACATTAATTCAAAGTCTAATTTCCAATCAGGTGCAATTATCACAGGGGCTGAAATTAATTTTTGTTTTAACAATTCAAAAGCCTGCAAACATTCCACATCAAATCTAAAAGAAATATCCTTATTGAGCAAGTTGCTTAGCGGCTTTACAATCTTTGAGAAGTCTTTTATAAATCTTCTATAGAATCCTGCATGTCCTAAAAACCTTCTTATGCCCTTCACATTTGTTGGTGGTGGAAGTTTCTCAATAATCTCTATTTTTGCTTTGTCAACTTCAATCCCTCTTGTAGAAATCTTATGGCCTAACACCACGCCTTCAGTTACCATAAAATGACATTTTTCCCAATTTAAAACTAAATTGGTATCAACACACCACTTTAGTAAAGTGTTTAAATTCCTTAAAAATTGGTCAAATGATGCACCAAATACTGAGAAATCATCCATGAAAACTTCTATGCATTGTTCCACCAAGTCTGAGAAGATAGCCAACATGCATCTTTGAAAAGTTGTTGGGGCATTGCACAATCCAAATGGCATTTTCCTATAAGCAAACACACCAAAAGGACAAGTAAAAACAATTTTTTCTTGGTCTTCTGGATCTAGTGTTATTTGATTATACCCTGCATAACCATCCAAAAAACAATAAAAAGCTTGTCCTGCTAACCTTTCTAACATTTGATGCATAAAAGGTAAAGGAAAGTGATCTTTTGTAGTTGTTTGATTCAATTTTCTATAATATATACACATTCTCCAACCTGTGACAGTCATAGTGGGCATTAATTCATTTTTATCATTATAAATTACAGTCATACCTCCTTTTTTTAGGACCACCTGAACTGGGCTAACCCAAGCACTATCAGATATAGGATAGATCATATCAGCATCAAGTAATTTCAATACTTCTTTCTTTACCACCTCTTTCATAGTTGGATTAAGACGTCTTTGAGGTTGTGCAACAGGCTTGAAATCATTCTCCATATGAATTTATGCATGCAATAAGAAGGACTGATTCCTTTGAGATCAGATAACGTCCACCCTATAGCCTTCTCATTTTCTTTCAAAAATGAGATCAATCTTTCTTCTTCAGAATTTGCTAAGGCATTGCTAATCACCACTGGCTTGTTGCCTTTATCTACAAGAAAAACATATTTTAAGTGGGGAGGTAATACCATTAATTCCAGCTTCTGACTCTCAGTTTCATGTTCTTGCTGCAATTTCTGAAATTGTTGTTCTTTTGCAGTAACTTCTTTTGCTGAATCAAGAAGTTTTACATATTTCTCAATTTCTTTTTCCTCCTCTTTATCAAATTCATCATTAATTCCTGTCAAAGCTTTTTCTAATGGGCTTAATTTAGCTAGTTGCTTCTTTGATGCTTGAAAGATATCATCTACCACATCTATTCTAAGACAATGTTGATTATCTGTAGGATGCTTCATTGCTTCAAACACATTAAAATTAACTTCCTCATCCTCTACTCTGACTTTTAACTTGGCATCATCAACATCAATAATAACTTTTGTCGTCTTCATGAAAGGTCTTCCCAGTATAAGAGGAACTTCAGTGTCTTCCTCCATATCCATCACAACAAAATCAACAGGGAACATAAATTTATCAACTCTGACCAAAACATCTTCTGCCACACCATAAGGAAATTTTAGAGATCTATCAGCTAGTTGTAATGTCATTATTGTAGGCTTTACTTCCAAGTCTCCTATTCTTTTAAGCATAGACAAAGGCATCAGATTTATACTAGCACCCAAATCAAGTAATGCCTTACCTACTTGTAATGTCCCAATTGTGACTGGTATAGTGAAACTACCAGGATCCTTGGATTTTTGAGGTAATGATTTCTGAATTATAGCGCTACATCCTGCTTCTAGCTCCACTGTTTCTATAGTAAATCTCCTTTTCTTAGTTAACAACTCTTTCATGAATTTTGCATAAGTCGGCATCTACTCCATAGCTTCCATAAGTGGAATATAAATCTGTAAATGCTTGAAAATATCCATGAATCTTGCAAACTGTCTTTCTTTATCTTTCTTGGAAGGATGACAAGGATATGGTCAATCCTTTAATTGCGGTCTTTGACTCTCATCTTTCTCCCTCTTTTTCTCACTCTTTTTATTTTTTTCTTCTTTTTCAGTATTTTTTTCTTTTTCTATATTCTCTCTTTTATTTTTCTCTTTTTCTCCTTCACACTCATCTTCTTTTTCTTATAGAATTTCCTTCTCTACAGCCAGATTGTCACCAATACCTTCTCCTATAAACTTACCACTCCTTGTAGTTATTGAATTACATTGCTCCTTTGGATTGGTTTGTGTGTTAGCTGAAAACTGTCCTCCTTGCTGCTCAGATAATTGTTTATCCAGTTGACCTATCTAGGTCTCTATATTTCTGAATGAAGCCTCAGTATTTTTCTGATTAGTCATAGTGCTTTGCATGAATTTTTCTAAAGTATCCTCCAATTTACTCATTATGTCAAGCACTAAAGGATAATGTTGTTGCTGTTGATATGGAGGTTGCTGATATGATTATTGTTGAAATGTAGGTTGTCTAGTAGATGAGCTAACACCTTGTTTCCACCCAAAATTCTGATTCTGATTCTGATTCTGATTCTGATTCCCTCTCCATCTTTGTGCAACATTATTCTGATAATTGTTGGAATTAGGGAAATTACCTTGTCTGCCTTAACTACTACCTTGAGCACCCATATAATTATCTTCTTCTTGTTGAATGTTGCCTTGATAAGAGCATTGTTCATTTGAATGATCACCTCCACAAAAGTCACATTTCATGAATTGTTGATCAGGAGAAGCGTGAATAACATGTATTTGTTGAGGTAGCTTTGCTATTTGCTGAGTCAATGCTTCCATCTGTTTAGTCAGAATTTTATTTTAAGCTAACATAGCATCTAAAGTGTTCAGCTCCATCATTCCTTTCTTTTGAACTGGATGTCTATCATGTTGGGCCTGTTGGTCTGTAAAAGCTAATGCATCAACAATCCTTGTGGCATGATCAATTTCTACATCCAACATGGATCCTCCTGCTGCAGCCTCTAATAGCATCTTTGCATCATGTTGCAACCCAGTATAGAAAATATTCAACTGAGCAATGTCATCAAATCCATGATTTGGGCATCTTCTCAATAGTGATTTAAATTTATCTCATGCTTCACAAAAAGATTCATCTGCTCCTTGTCTGAAAGAAGTGATGTCAGATTTTGCTTTGATGTAGCGGGATGGTGGGAAAAATCTGTTCAAAAACTTCTCTTCTACACTACTCCAATCAGTCAAACTCTGATTAGGATGTGCCTTCAACCAATCCTTTGCCCTACCTGCCAAAGAAAAAGGAAATAATCTCAAATATGCAGATTCAAGATTTGCTGCTCTAAATCCCATGGTACCAATCAACTCATAAAAAGTAGACAAATGAATATAAGGATCTTCATGATCCAGTCCAGTGAATTGATGAGCACTAATCAAACTTAAGAAAGCTGGATTCATCTGCAATGTTTGATCATCCGATATCGCAATGCTGGAAAACTGTCTTGGACCTTGCTGCATAGCATAGTTTCTGAGAGTTCTTCTAGGTGGATTTGAATTTGGGTTTTGATTTGGATTTATATTTGGATCTAGATTCAGATTCAGATTTGCTCCTTCTTCCGCCATATCTTCTATAATTAGGTTTGGTAAATCAAGTGTGGAAGAAGAATTAGCAAATTCTCTTGTGGCTTGTTCTTGAGTTTTCCTTCTTCTTCTACCTCGGTTCCTCCGAGCTGTTTTTTCAATCTCCGGATTAAATTATAATTGCTCTAAAGATACCTGTCCTCTTAAACGAATAAATCAAAAGAGTAACTCAAGCAAAGATTAGCACAAACAAAAATTAAGCAAAATGAAATTGAAAAATTAAGCAAAAAATATAAATAAAAATAAAATACTCAATAAGCTAAACAAATAATTCTCAAAGAACACCATTCCCCGGCAACGGCGCTAGAAATACTTGTTGAATTATTGGCAAGCATACTAAAATTATCAATCGCAATATAGTATTTCGATTAAATAAAAGTCGATCCCACGAGGAACGATTTCAATGGGAATTCCCAATTTTATGCTTACTAAGTAGATTAAAACAGAATGGGTTTTGCGTAAAGAATTGAATTGAAATTAAATGACAAAGAACTGTAAATTGTTGAGAAAATATCAATTAAAGGCACTTAGGATTGGTTTCCTTCCTTGTCCCTCTTTTGCAATGGCTATGTCAATTAAGAACGTCAATTAACCTAACAATGTTGATGCCACCAACTCAAATCATCCATGTTGATTTCTCACACATGAAATTCATAAGAAAACCTAATAAATGTTGATTCCTCACACAATTAAGAGATTTTCCAGCATGAGGTTTAGGGTGTTAAGCAATTGATACATTCATTCCATTCCTGGCAATTAACGTAACAAATATTTTTACCGTGATCTAGGGTTCAAGATATATTTTCCAATCATACCTCAAACATCAAGAATAAATCATTCCAAAGCACAAAAGATAAGAATAACAATATCAAAACATAGATGAATATCTCAAAATATCACCATGATACAAAAGAGTTCAAAGGAAGTGCACCGAATCCTAAGAGAATGAAGTTAGCCACTCATGTTGGCCATTACAATGCTCAAATTATGGAAGAAGTGAAGAATTGATGAAGATTGGACGAAACCCTAGCAGTAGACATGTCTCTTCTCCTCCAAAACCGCTTGCTTTTCTCAAAACACATCTTCTCTTTTTATTAGAAAAATTTGGGCTTTTGGGTTTCGCGTCTTTCGCTTGAGCGAGAATTTTTGCTCAAGCGAAAGTAGCCTATTTTCGCTCAAGCGACAAAACGCTCGCTTGAGCGAATGAATTCCAGAGAAGAATAACTAACATTCGCTCAAGCGAATTTTCCTGCGCTTGAGCGACTGACTTTTAGAGAAGAATAACCGATATTCGCTCAAGCGAATCTTGTCTCGCTAGAGCGAGTGAACTCCAGAGAAGAATAATTAACATTCGCTCAAGCGAGTTTTCCTGCGCTTGAGCGACTTACATGCTGAAAATTTTCTTCCTTCTTCCAGTTTTGCTCCAATTCTGCTATCAATTATGCTCCTTACTCTTGTATCAAGGTATTCTTGAATTCATCTTATATTGGGAGAAAAATAGATTAGAATTAGCATCGCTTAAGTGATTTCATAACAATTCAAGGTATAATTATATCAACTTTTTACCACTTAATAGTAATATAAATAAAGAGAATAAAAATTAAGGAAAAAATTATTATTATTATTATTATTATTATTATTATTATTATTATTATTATTATTATCTTTTTATTAGTTTTTTATAACTTAAAAAAAATATTAGTAACGGTTAAAAAATTGAATTCACGCTTAATCGTTCAACTAAATATTATGATAATAAATTACAAGAAAACAAGTTATATTATAAATAATACAAAACTCATAATATTTTTTTATATTTTTTTCATCTAATTCAACTAGTTGATATATACTTTTCTTTATTAAAATACTATTACTATTACGAGTGATCTTATTATATTAAGAAAATAGTAACAGATGTGTTTATATTGTATTTTTATGATGTTGATTATATTAAAATATGAATGAATGATACTAATAGGGTTTTCTCCTTTTTTATATTTTGGATATTAATATGTTTCATGCTAATTTCGTATTTGGTGTTCCGGAGTACATTTGCATACGGTGTTAATTACTGTTGCATAAATCCAAGAGAACGTTATAAATATTTTAGTGAGAAATGGTGCTATAGAGTCCATAGTGAGACTACTTCAACTATCAAAAAAAGTTGCTCAGAGATGATAATGACAAAGTTACTAAATCTTAGCAATACGAATTAAGGAAAAATTGCATGTTCATCCTTGAAATTATTTCCTTATTAAAAGTAGGATTATTTTTTTTTCTTGTTTCATATTTTTATGTCATGAAACATCTTACTAATATTAATATTATTCTATCGAATATTAATATGTTCGGATAGAAATTTACAAATTCTTTCTATTAATATTTAATAATAGTATTTGTAATGAGATATATTCGATACTAAATATTATTAATATTAAAAGTATCTGTAGGAATATTAGGGCTATACGGACTCGAACCGTAGACCTTCTCGGTCGGTAAAACAGATCAAACTAATAATTCTCTAATGATTTAAATTGTTTGAAAAACCCAACGTGCATTTTTTTTTTGCATTGAGATTTTTCATTAACTGATAGAAATATTAGTTAGTCCACCATCTTTTTTCTTGACAGAAAGAATAAAGAGATGATTCTCTATGCTCTACTTTTTTTATTTGTATATTACAATCTAAGAGCATTACCAAAGTGTTTCTAAGAAGGATTATCTTGACGTAGGTCTGCTTCTGGCCTAGATCAACTTAAGTTAAATAGACTTTTTATCCACCTACTAAAATTAAAATAGAAGATAAGAAATGACACTTCATACACCTTAAAGTTCATAAGATAGGAAGAAAAGAGAATCTTTTTAGGTCCCTCTACCCTTTATGTTTAGCATTGACGAAAAGTGGGTATTCACCTTATCAATATCTTAGTTCAGTTTGGCAGAACGCGGGTCTCCAAAACCTGATGTCGTGGGTTCAAATCCTACAGAGCGTGATTCTAGTATTATTCGCCTGATAATTACACTGAAATAATTGAACTGAATTTTATCCTTGTAGATTAGGATTAAACCAAAATAAATAGGGAATCCATAAAAAAAGAGACATTAATTAATCAAAGATCCAACTGATCACCTCGTCGGTATTGTAAATATGTCATTACAAATAATCCAGCCAAAGTAATAGGAATTAAATCTAACATATATTGATGATGAGTATATAACGCAGCTTGAGTAGTAAAATCTTGTGCTATAAACGCATAAGCGGGTAAAGAGTACATGTGTTGTGCTACCAAAGAAGTAATAACCCCTAAAGAGGCTAGAGCAAGACCTAATTGGAAATGAATTGAATTATTGATTGTGTCATAAAGACCCCTTATGTCCACGCCCCAATCTACCCCCCCAGAGGAGTATGTGCTTCAAAAAGATCTTTTATACTGTGACCAACCCCGAAGTTAGTTCTATACATATGGCCAACAACTAGAAAAAGAAATGCAATAGCCAAATGATGGTGTGCAATATCAGTCAACCATAAACTTTATGGGGTGGGACCTGTAGCTCAGAGGAATAGAGCACATGGCTACGAACCACGGTGTCGGGCACAACCGGCCAAAAAAGGGAAGGATTTTTCCCTCTGGGGGTAGGAAAATCATGATCGGGCTAGTGGACCCAAAGCTGTGGAACTTGTGAGTAGTTTGTAGAAATGGAATGGCCTTACTGTTTTATTAAATAAAATTAGTATGCCCTAATCTTTTAATCCCCATTTTTGTTTTACGCTTCCTCAGCCAGGTTTGGAATAGCGGGTAAAGTATTATTAGCATAGCACAAAAATGCGTTCCTCATCATTAATATGTTTACTAGTGGTAATTGCTTCTCGAGAAAATTGATGAATGCATAAAAGATGCACTTGCTACTGCTAGTACCAGTATATCTAATAATTTTGAATTGGTTGGTTTAAATATAAATAGCCCCGGACTGTCGAACAAATGAGTATCCCGAACCTACACCGAGATATTGACGGCGATTCTATTATTATTATCACACAATCAGAGTATCAACAACTTATCATAAATGTCCGAGCCTTATTGTGTCTTCTAGAGTTGTTAAAGTGGCACAAGACCATTCCCTACTCTCCGTCAATTGTTAGTCTTATAAGGAGAGTAGTTGATGCAATAAACAAGTTGCTTATAAAAACAAACGTAGTTAAAAACATTGTCAGGGTTTCTCTTATTTTTCTATTACTAAAGTTATATATTCTATAGTTTTTATATGCTTTATGCGTATATAAAACTTGTGTTATCTTTAGAATGGAAGGTGGCATCCCCTCTCTAGTTGATTTGCTTGAATTTAAGGTAAAAAAAGTACATGTCGCAACTGCATTAGCCTTAGCAACATTGGTATCTAATAATGTTGACAATAAAAATAAGGTACTTGAATTTATCTACTAAATTAGTGTGATGGATTCATTGGTTTGTTTACTAATTAACAGTAAAAAGTTGCTTATGGTTGAATGTGAAATAATGCTTCAATCATATGATCTTGTAATACAATTCTTCGGGGTAAGATGCTTTTATAACATGACTTTACACAAATTGTGTATTATTTAGTTTGTTATTTACATAATTCTAAACTACTAGCTTCAATGAACTAGTTCTATTTTATAGGTTCGTATGATTAACATGTTGATAGACTTTTCACCAAATATTAAAAAAATAAGTTTCTTTAGCGGGAGCTTTACAACCTGTCATTGGTTTACTTAGGTAAAACATTATATTTTGCTGGTGGTTTTCCTCTAAGAACATATAAAAAGATGAAAACATTATAGTATCCCAAATAGTATGTGAATGTTTATAAGTTTATAATTTCAATGACAGTTCCCCTTTTTGGGAGAGCCAAAGATTAACAACCCTCTTGGTCAATTTGTCATAACTTATTCAAATTTGAAGGTGATTGATTTAAGTTGTGTTACATATTTGTAATATAATGAATAAGTTATTCAATTTTTATACTAAGTTGCATACTTCGTTTGTGGTTCAAGCATGCTAGTTCATATTTCTCAAAGAGGGGCTATTCCACCATTATTGATATGCTTAAGTGTCCAGTAATAAATCTTTGGAAAGCATCAACTTTTTGTACTTATATTAGTACAGGTGATTATTATTAATAAGTAACAACCATCATTTGCCCTATAAGCAATATAAAATTGAAGGATTCGATTTAATTATTTTATTATCATTTTCTTCCATATAACGTTTTTAAATGAATAATTTAAATGATAGGACTCACATAATCAAGTTAGTATCGCTGATAGTGGAGGTATAAAGGCTATGCTCCGTCTTCTTGACTCACCATCAAGCGTTCAAGAATATGTCACTTACATTCTCTATTATCTTGCTGATAATGAGGTGAAGTTAATATCTATGTTCTCTATTTTGGTTAACTTCAAATTTTTCTTTTAGATATAAAATTGATGTGCAATGATATTATGATAGTTTAATCATATTTAAACTATTTTTGTACGTATCTATACTAGTTTTGTACACTACAAGAAAAAAACACCTTTAATGACTAAAATTAGTGACCGATTTTATTCGGTTGCAATTAGCGACCGATTTAATGACCAATTTAATCCGGTCATAGTTTAGCGACCGATTTTGCCACCAAAATATGATTTGGTTTCATTTTTTATTTAGTGACCGAAATAGTGACCAATAGTTTGCGTCACAAAAATTTGGTCACTAAATCGGTGGCTATTCCATACTAAAATAAAAAAATATTTAGCAACTGATTTAGCGACCGAATTACAAATTAATATAGTGACCAAATGGAAATCAGTCGCTAATAAGAAAATAGAGACCAAATTGAAATCGGTCGCTAATGAACATTATTTTTTTATTATATTTAAATTTATTTTTTTATAAATATACTTTAATTGCTTTAGTATATTTTTTACAATTTATTTTTTAATTGATATACATTAGATAATTAATATATTATTTAATTAAATTATTTATAAAATATATTTATCTTTAGTTGAAATATTTTTTACTTTAAGTATACTAATTAATATTTTTCATTTTTAACAAAATGAATAACAAAGATTAAAAATAGACTGCTAGAAAAGTTAAAAATTTAAAACTAATCCATTTTATAAATACTAAAAATAAACCATATTTAAATAAGTTAAAAATATATTTAAATTTATATTCAACAAACCTCCAATTTTGCTCTATAAATGCATAGATCACATTTGGAAACTTCATCACTAAAATAACTTCAAAATTATTAACTTTTTTTTCAAAGCCCAGTTTTTCTTGTTAGTTTTTTCAAAAAACAGTTAATGTAAGTTAAAGTTGTGCCTTTTTGAAATTTCAACTTTTTTATATATTGGATTTTTATTAAAAAATTTCGATAAGAAAATGGAGATTTAATTATACTTTTAATAAATTTAAGATAATAATAGTTTTTATTTTTATTTTTAAATATTTATTTTAATTTTTTAAAACAGAGAAACTATAATTTTAGTTTCTAAATACTTCATTTAAAGAATTAAATTTATTATTATTTAATCTCTTAATTTTAGTATTAAAAATTTAAATTATATTTTATTAAATTAAAATAATTACAATATATTTTTTTACTTTGAGAATTAAAAATATAATTAAACTAAAACTGAAAATATTATAATACATTTTTGAACTCTTTTTTATAATATTTTTATCATTATTATATTTTTGGATTAATTTTTTTTCCTAATTCTTTATAAAGTCAATTTTAATATCTAAAAATATTTAACATTTTGAATTGTGAAACTTTTTCTCTATTAGCAAATTTAAAAACATAATATACTAAAAAATTATTATATATAATTATTTCATCCAAATTTTTAATAATATGATAAATCATCAAATTTGTTTTTTCTTCTTTCATGTTTTTTCTTTTCGATATGAGTACTTGAATTTATAAAAAAAATTATTTACAAAATTCACTTCTCTAATCTCTATCTTCATATTTCTTAACTATTTTTTTTATAGTTATGAAGGTCAAGATTGGTACACACACTTAAATATATTATAAATGAAGAATATTTGTTCATTCTAGTTTTTTTTTCTCAATCTATACTTTTATTATTTTTATTTTAAAATATATTTTATATTTTTTAAAATTAATAATTTTAATCTAGTCATCTAAATCTTTGATGTGATGATTCTAATTAATTGATATTATCAAATAATTTTATTTGATTTGTTATAGTAAAAATCATCAAAATAAATATTAAAATAATATTAATTACTTTAAATTATAAGAAAATAAATAATAAAAATAAATTTAAAGTTAAAAAATAAGTAAAAATAAAATATAAAAAAATAAATACTTGTCTCAAATAATATAAAACAAATTTAATGATGGATTAAAATAAAACAATATTTATAAGAGACTATTTATTTTTAGTTATGATGGATCAAAAGTGGAAATACATTTAAATTTATAATTTTATTTATGAAACACATTTAAATTTATAATTAACGAAAATAATGAAAATCTTAATATAACATGATACTTTTAGTAGTTTATTTTTTTATAAATTTAAACTTACTTTTTTTTTAGTTTAGTTTTTAAATTTTATGTATTATTATTGCTAATTGATATACTAGAATAAATTTATATAAAAATAGTCTTTATATTCAAAATTCACTTCTTCAAATTATATCTTTATATTTTTTTACTGTTTCTTTATAGTTAAGAAGGTCAACATTTATGTACACACTTAAATATAATATAAAGTAAAGAGTATTTGTTTATTCTATTTTCTTTCCAATCCATAATTTTAGTAAATTTTTTAAATATATTTTATATTTTTAAAATTAATAATTTTAATGTAATTATCTAAGCTTTTGATGTGATAATTTTAATTAATTGATATTATCGAACCATTTTATTTGATTTATTATATTAAAAATCATAAAAATAAATGTTAAAATAATTTTAATTATTTTAAATTATAAGAAAATAAATAATAAAAATAGAAAATAAAGTATCCTATGAAGACTAATTATTGTAAAGATAAAATAGAATATGGGAGGAGATGAGGATGATAATGTAGTAGAAATGATAGAGTTTTAAAAAAAATGTAGAATGTGAGAAGTTTAAAAAGAAGAAAAAAAAGGTTAAAAAATATACATAAGTAATTGGATTAAATTTGTTATCCCCTCATATATTATTATACATTATTAGCATAATTTTAGTTTAATTAAAAATTAGAATACAAATATACTATATTATGCTAATATAACAATATATTATAATATTTGTAATTTATTTTCATTGTGTATAAATTACAAAACTAATAATTTTTAAAAATTTTAATGATAATTTTTGTAACTTATATATTACAAAATATTTTTAATACTTTGATAAATATAACTTTTTAAAAATATATTTCATCAATTTTAAGTATATTTTTTTGGTATTTTTTTTAAATGTGGATATCTTTAATATTTTGTACATGTAAATGTAAATGTAATTTATATATGTTTTTAAACCTTTTTCTAAAATTTATTTTTAAAAGTTTAATATTATTTTTAATATTTAATAATTATATTTTAAATTTTTTTCTTAAATGATGAATGAATAATATTAATATTTTTTAATTAATTAAATTTATAAATAATGAATTAAAAACATTTATTATCTTTGGAAAAATATAATATTATCTTTAATATTTTAATATTTATATTATAAATTTTTTATTAAAATATTAGGGTTCTTGTCTTTTTCTTTTCTTTCATCTCTACTTCAAGCCATCAAGAATTATTTTTTTCATCTTATAAATTAAATTTTAAATATATAAATATATTTGTATTTATAGATTTTATATTTATAAATTTATACAGATACACATTTATTTGTATATAAATATAAATTATTTGTAAGTTATTAGTGAAAAATCCTAGTAGCTTAGAGGTTAGAGTATTAACCTTCAACTCTAAGGTTCTGCGTTCAAATCTTGTCATTGACAATAATCTGATCATAATTTAAACTCTTAAAAAAGGTAACAAATAATAAAAATATTATATAAAAGGGAAGGTAATAAATAATAAAAATATAATATAAAGTGTAATAGAGTCGAGTCTCTACAGGGGTTGTTGTAAATAAATATTGGTCGCTATTTTTGCATTAAATTATTATTTAAATAATTCAATTAATATATTAGCGATCGATATAAATCGATCGCTATTTTTTTAACTTTGCCACTCGATTTAGCGACTAATTTAATATATTAATTTCGGTCGCTATTTTGCGACCAAAATGAAAATCGGTTGCTAACACATTAGCGATTTGACCTTTTGTGACGACGTATTTCGGTCGCTAACTGATTTTTTGGTCTTTTTGACATTTGCGACTGAAATTTTTGGTCGCTAAAACTATTTTTTCTTGTAGTGGTATGTACAACACGATATTGTTGCAAATATTATTAAAGTTGGTGGATTTTAGAAACTAAAGGAAGGGCATTTCATAAATAAAGTATGTTAATTTACTCTTCTTTGTGATTGCAGTAATAAATTTTTATTTTAACATATTTACTTGAATTTCTTATTTTTGATAATTATTTAAATTAATGCTTGTTAACATAACACTTTTCTCTCTCTCAATTATTGAGTGAGTTTCCTTGTGATTTGTAAACTATTAAAGAGTATGTAATAATGATGTTAGTAAGATTTGAACTATACATGCAAAGCAAGTAAGTAATTTTGCAAATTCTGTCTCAATGAAAATCATAAATGAGAATCATAATTTGTTTAAATTGTATTCTTTCCATTTTGGCAAGTATTGAAATATCTAATATATATAATGGGCTCTGGGAAAGAATGAGCTAGAAGATGTGTAGTTATTGCTCTTGCTTATATATGTTCTCCTCTAAATCATGAAACTGTATTTATTGAAAATCATGGTAATAAATGATCTATAAAGTTTTGTTTTATAATTTTTCACTCACTTTAGATAGATTTTATTTTTAAATAATGTGTTAAAAAATATTATTGTTGGATATTCTTCAATCCCAAAATGTAAAACTAAAGTGGGATGCTTGAAAGGCATTTTTCATATTGGCTAGTAGAGCTAGTTTCATTCACTCTCTCGTTCATGCTACTTCTCCATCATTATCTCCTAAGTTTTTTTTTCTCTTTATATGTGTGGTCGTGCTACGTTTTTTAATTTGATATGTATTCCTTATTTATTGGATCATTTGTCTTACCATTTTATAAATGTGTTATTTAAATTAGTAAAATGATACTTATTTTCTCTCAAATTAATTTTTTGTATTTATTGCCTTAACAATAATATTTCATTGCAGTTGTTAAGTGGTAAAAAGTTGATATAGTTATGTTTTTAATTGTTATGAAATCACTTAACTTATGTCAATTCTAATATATTTTTCTCCCAATGTAGTATGAATTCGAGAATACCTTGATACAAGTGCAAGGAACATAATTGTCAACATAATTGAAGCAAAACTGAAAGGAAGAAGATTTTCAGCATGGAAGTCGCTCGAGTGAGATAGACTCTCGCTTGAGCGAAAATTAGTTAAAACTCTCTTGAAGTCAGCTTGCTCAAGCGCCATTAATTTCGCTTGAGCAAAAATTAGTTAAACTTCTCCGGAACTCACTCGCTCAAGCGAGCACTTTGTTGCTTGAGCGAAAAAAGGGAACTTTCGCTTGAGCGAAAAAAGGAAACTTTCGCTTGAGCGAAAGATGCGAGGCCCAATTTTTCCTATAAAAGAGAAGATGTGTTTTGAGAAAAGGAAGCGGTTTTGGGGAGAAGAGGCGTGACTACTGCTAGGGTTTCGTCCAATCTTCATCCATTCTTCACTTCTTCCACATTTGGAGCATTGTAATGGCCAACATGAGTGGCTAACTTCATTCTCTTAGGATTGGGTACACTTCCTTTGAACTTTTTTGTATCATGGTGATATTTTGAGATATTAATCTATGTTTTGATGTTGTTATTCTTATCCTTTGTGCTTTGGAATGATTTATTCTTTATGTTTGGGGTATGATTGGAAAATATATCTTGAACCCTAGATCACGGTAAGAAAATTTGTTACGTTAATTGCCAGGAATGGAATGAATGTATCAATTGCTTAACACCCTAAACCTAATGCTAGAAAATCTCTTAATTGTGTGAGGAATCAACATTTATTAGGTTTTCTTATGCTTACTAAGTAGATTAAAACAGAATGAGTTTTGCATAAATAGTTGAATTGAAATTAAATGACAAAGAACTATAAATTTTTGAGAAAATATCAATTAAAGGCACTTAGGATTGACTTCCTTCCTTATTCCTCTTTTGTAATGACTATGTCAATTAAGAACGTCAATTAACCTAACAATGTTGATGCCACCTACTCAAATCATCCATGTTGATTCCTCACACATGAAATTCATAAGAAAACCTAATAAATGTTGATTCCTCACACAATTAACAGATTCTCCAGCATTAGGTTTAGGGTGTTAAGCAATTGATACATTCATTCCATTCCTGGCAATTAACGTAACAAATATTCTTACCGTGATCTAGGGTTCAAGATATATTTTCCAATCATACCCCAAACATCAAGAATAAATCATTCCAAAGCACAAAGGATAAGAATAACAACATCAAAACATAGATTAATATCTCAAAATATTACCATGATACAAAAAAGTTCAAAGGAAGTGTACCCAATCCCAAGAGAATGAAGTTAGCCACTCATGTTGGCCATTACAATGCTCCAAATGTGAAAGAAGTGAAGAATGTGTGAAGATTGGACGAAACCCTAGCAGTAGTCGCGCCTCTTCTCCCCAAAACCACTTCCTTTTCTCAAAACACATCTTCTCTTTTATAGGGAAAAATTGGGCTTTTGGGCTTCGCGTCTTTCGCTCAAGCAACAACTTTCGCTCAAGCGAAAGTTGCCTATTTTCGTTCAAGCGACAAAATGCTTGCTTGAGCGAGTGAACTCCAGAGAAGAATAACTAACATTCGCTCAAGCGAATTTTCCTACGCTTGAGCGACTGACTTCCAGAGAAGAATAACTGATATTTGCTCAAGCGAGAATCCATCCCGTTCGAGCGACTTCATTGCTGAAAATCTTCTTCCTTCTTCCAGTTTTACTCCAATTATGCTGATAATTATGCTCCTTACTCTTGTATCAAGGTATTCTCGAATTCATTCTATATTGGAGAAAAATAGATTAGAATTAACATAAGTAAAGTGGTTTCATAACAATTCAAGGCATAATTATATCAACTTTTTACCACTTAACACAACCCGGCTCACCACGGGTTCGAGCGGGTTGGGTTTGATTTTTTGTTTTTTCTCGCTGATTATGGGCTAAAAGTGAACATGACTCACTTAACCCATGGGTTAAATGAGTTCAAGCGGGGTTATGGTGGATTGGCCCGCAACCCACCATTAATTTTTAATTTTAAAAATAATTATAATAATATACTAACTCTAATTAATCATTTATTTTAAATTTTAAAAATAATTATAATATTTATTAACCCTAATTGATGTTATCCTACCTCACCTCTACCCTATTTTTTTGTTGTCGCCACAAGCCAAACCCTCACTTAAGCTTGTTATCAGTTGTTCACCGCACCACTTTGTTTGCTGCTACATTTGGGTCACTTGTTTTATCATCTGTCCACCGTACCACTACACCACCGTGTCCTTTGTATTGCTTTTAAAGGTAAAAATTTGTCATAACCTAAACGATTAGATTGATGAATCTTTATTTGAAAACTGTAGCATCTATACATTATTTGTTGTTTGTTATTGATTTATACGTATATCTCTTTAATATATGAATTTTTATATGTATACGTAAATCTTTGTAGATTGACATGTGAGGTATTGAACATACCAATAACGACGAGTTGCTAGTGAATTTGCATTTAGTATTGGGGGTCATGTTGTCAACAAGTATCGGTCTAGTATTCTTCCTAACAATCTTCAAACACTTATTTTAACCCAAAATTGGTTAAACGACTTTGAAAATAATGGTAATTTACTTTTATTTTAAATGGCCTTTAATTCCGTTAAATTGGATTCCCACACCAGTTGTAACGTTGTGCAAGTGAGCTGCATAAGAAAACTTGGGGTTCCAATAAAAGTGAAGCTTGACGAGATCAATTTAAACATTTCTTTCCATCAAATTCATTCATCTCAAATTATCTCACCTACAAAAGAAGAAAAAGAAATATTATGCAATGTGAATATATGCATGTATATTATTTATTATGTTAAAACTATGTAAAATGCAACAAATTAAGAAAAATTGAATTATACTATGCTTTTAATGAAAACATGTTAAATACATTATTTATGACTAAAATAATTAGTTTAGAAAATTCTCTTAGATCAATAAATATAAAATGACATACATCAAATATCAATTTATCCCAACTTCTTAAATTATACAAGAAAGAAGATTCTATTATGGTAATGACAAATAGTCACAATAACCATCTCTAAGAGAGATTAATTCTTAGAAAGGGTGACACTGAAAGTGATGAAGATCTTATTGAATTACTTTGGCAAAGATCTTGTTGATTTGATGAAGTCAAAAATGAAGTCAAAGACTACTTTGTGGCAGTCAAAGGTCACTTAGATAAAAGGGTAGTGGGATTAGTGAGTCTGCATCTCTGCTTAGGTATAATCATTTTTATCTTTCTGCTGCATGAGGTTTCTTCATTTAAAAGATTTTGCAAATGCCTCTAAAAAATGTTTAAATGGTTAAAACAAAGTATTTTGATAAAAGGTTTTTTAATTAACTATTTTAACTAATAGCATATAAGCTTTATCAACTAAAATGTTTTTAATACTTTTGTAACAGTTTTTTAACTAATATGTTTTTGAAATAATCGATTGTTTTCATTAAAGGAATTTTTGAAAACCTTCTGTCGGTGTTTTAACTGATATAGTTTTGAAATAATCGATTAAAATCACATAAAATGTTCAGGGAAGTGTTCTGGTAGTATTTTAATCGATATAACTTCGAAATAATTGATTAAAACCACTTGGAGTATTGTTTAATCGATGTAATCCAGCATATGATCGATCAAAATGAGTTTTTGATCGATCAGAATGAGTTTTTGATCGATCAGAATAATTTTAATCGATTAAATTGTGATTCAATCGATTAAAACAACTTAAGAGAATTTCTACTAAGCGTTTTAATCGATTAAAATCGATTGTTATCGGTTAAAATCACTTAGAAAAGTTTATAAGAATGTTTTGCGAGTATTTTAATCGATTGAAAGACGAAACAATCTATTAAAACAGTTTGGAAGATTTTTTACAAAGAGTTTTAATTGATATAAACGATGTCGTATCGGTTAAAACACATCTGGAAAATAATCAAGAACATTTTAACAGATTAAAAGAAGTTTTAACAAATTAAAACAAGACTTTTAACATGTTAAAAGATTATTTTAACAGATTAAATAAACCAGTAGTTTTGAAAATCTTCTATATAAACAGGGTTATTTGAAATTTTTAAAACACATCTTTTAGCAACCAATCAAGCAATCATAAGTGCTACTTTCAAGAGAGAATCGTGCTAGTTTTTGTGAAGTTCATTGAAATTATTTCTTGAGGTAAACTTGCATTCTTTTGAAGAAGAAACACATACTGCAGAACTGCATAAATATGGTTTGAGCGTTCTAAGTTTCTTGTATTTGTTTCTTTACTTTCTTTTACTGTATTGTGGGTGCCTGGAATTGTGCGCACTGGTTTCTGTAGCTGGAATTTGGCTGCAGGGTAGGTCAAAAACTGGAATTTGGTTCTTGGTGAAGGTTTAGGTGCAGGAACTGGAATTGTGGTTCTTGTAGTAGATTGAGTGTGAGATTAAAGTTGTAATCTGTAAAACGTTCAATCTAGTGGAACCCAGCTGGAATTTGGCTGGAAACTGGACGTAGCCCTGGGATTGGGTGAACCAGTATAAACCTTGGTTGTACCTT
The DNA here is from genome assembly GCA_963425845.1 of Sphenostylis stenocarpa. Classification (NCBI taxonomy): domain Eukaryota; kingdom Viridiplantae; phylum Streptophyta; class Magnoliopsida; order Fabales; family Fabaceae; genus Sphenostylis; species Sphenostylis stenocarpa. Next base: position 37,250,583 of record OY731403.1, read on the forward strand.
TCTAAACCTTTCTCTTCTTTAATTTTGTGACTGCATTTATTTTGATTGCTTGCTGTGTGTGATTTAAGAACTGGTCAGATTTCTTAATCTTCGAAATAGATAATTTGTTAATTGCGAAAATCTTTCAAAGATCAATTCACCCCCCCCTCTTGATCTCAGCCTACATTTCTAACAATTGGTATCAGAGCAAGGGTCTTGAAAAATACTCAAGGCTTTCGGTCCAAATCTTTAATGGCTAAAAACAAATTACCTTTTTCTGAGGGAGCTTCTATTAATAGACCTCCCCTGTTTTGTGGAACAGATTATCCATTTTAGAAGATTAGGATGAAGATCTTTATTGAATCTATTGATAGAAATGTTTGGGATGTAATTGCTAATGGTCCACTAATTACAGAAAAAGAATGGTCTAGTTTAAATGATGAAGAAAAGAAAAAAGGTCAAAGTGATTGTACTGCTAAAAACATAATTACTTCTGCACTAAATATGGATGAGTTTTTCAGGGTCTCCCAATGCAAATCGCCAAGGAAATGTGGTAAGTTCTTGAGGTTACTCATGAGGGAACAAGCTGATGTAAAGAGAGCCGGAAAACATACTCTCATAAAGAGAATATGAGTTGTTTAAAATGCAAACTGGAGAAAGTATTGCGAGATGTGCGAAGCGCTTCACGCATATCATCAATCATCTAATGGGCTTAGGTAAAACTTTTGATAAAGAAGAATTAAATATTAAAGTTCTGAAATGTCTTGACAGGTCATGGCAGCCTAAGGTCACAACAATCTCAGAATCAAAAGACTTATCCATCATGACAACAACTTCCTTGTTTGGCAAACTCAGAGAACATGAAATGGAAATTAACAGATTCAATGAGCAAGAAGTCTCTAAGAAAAAAGGTAGAAGTATAGCACTCAAGGTTGAAGAAAGAAGTCAAGAATCAGAGGAGGAAAGTGAAAATCTTGGACTACTTGTCAGAAAGTTCAAAAAATTTCTCAAGAAAAAGATTCAAGATAAAGAAAAACACAAAAGGTATGAGAAAAAATCTGATTCTTTTAACTATAAATGTTATGGTTGTTGTAAGCAGGGTCATGTAAGAATGGAGTGCCCAGAAAAGAACAAATACAATGATAAGAAAGAGGAAAAAGTCAAAAGAAGAGCATATGTAGCATGGGATGATAATGATACTTCATCAATAGAAAATTCTGATAATGAAGAAGCTAACTTGTGTCTAATGGCAAATCAAAATCATCAAACCAGCAGTGTAAGTTCTAACTCTTCTTCAAATTTGGTGAATTATAATTCATTACAAGAAGCATTTAATGAAATGCATGTAGAAACTAAGAAACTGCAAAAAGAAAATGATAGGCTAAAAGGCATGAATAATTGGTTAGTAAATAAAGTAGATTCTCTTGAAAATAAAATTCTTGAAGATGAAACTGATCTTGACTTTTCAAAATTAATCCATGATAATTCTGATTGTGTATGTAATAAACCATGTAATAATTGTTTAGAATTACAAAAGAAGATTGATTTTTTATCACAAACTGTTTCAAAGTTTACACAAGGTCAAGCTAATCTTGATGTTCTTCTTGGGTCACAAAAACTTATTTTTGAAAAATCTGTCATTGGATTTACATCTAGCATGAAATTAAGAAAAACAAATGTAAACAGGAAATCATACTCATCATCTGTGATTAAATGTTTTTACTGCATGAAAAAAGGTGATTCTGTGAAATATTGTAGAATTAAGAAGTATGCTATTCCTAGAGGTAGAATGAAGTGGATTCCCAAAAATTCATTTCAAATAACCTGATTGGACCCAGTGATTATAAAAAGGGTACCAGAAATATGCTAAATCTGTTTTGCAGGAACAAAATCTGGAAGTCCCTTGGTGTTCAAAACAGCAAATTCGATTCTGGTTTCATACACTGAATGTTTTAATTGTTATAAAACGGTTTTAATCGATTAAAATCACTTACAGAGAATACCAGAAAAGTTGTCCGTACAGTTTTAATCGATTAAAATGTTCTCAGGAATTTTAGTTTAGCTGTTTTAATCGATTAAAAAGGATTTATATCAGTTAAAACCACTAAAAGGTCAAATTTAATCGATTCTTCTTTGTTTTAATCGATTAAAATTATGGTATCACATTATTGAATTCTTCCAGTACAAAATTAATCGATTCTGTTATGAATTAATCGATTATTTCACTGTTGCATTTTCAAACCTAATATTAAAGATCAAATTAATAGGTTAATTGGTTGATTAATCGATTAATTTGTTCCTGAAAATCATTTTTACAACATCCAATTGAAAATTGGTCAGCAAATAAGAGTAAAAAATCCAAGTTTTTGTTAATCAAAATCTGCATAATACATTTATTGCATCTGTTGACCAAGTCAAAAATTTATCAAAGAACAAAATAGCTGATGTACCCATTATCCAGAAACCTGCGCCTCTGCCTTCAGTCAAGGGGACATATGCAATTAAAGCTGTTTTTTTGCAGGTTCTGTCAAATTGGACTGCAATTCACAAAATTTGACATCCGTGACTCTTCATTTTGCTCACTTGAAGTCCATTATTCTCATTCTTCAGTTTCTGGTTCAAATTCCTTCTCTCTTCTTTCTTGTACTCACATTTCCCAACTTATCATCTTTCTTCTGTTTTCATATTTTCAAAATCTCCTCTCGAATCTCTGCTGCAAACATGTTCAAAAGATCAAAATCAAGGAAGAAACAAAAGGGAGAGTCTTCCTCTGCTGGTAATCAAGGAGGTCATCTTGAAAATTGGTTCAGTGGTGATATAGAAAAGATGAATAATTTCATCACTAATTTCAGTCAAAAGCAACTTGTAATTCCCAAATTCATAAGGTTTACTTGGCTAGATGAAGAAGGGTTCACTTTGTTAAGAAGAAAACTGAAGAATCAAAAACTGAAGAATTTTATGGAATATACTGGCAACATTCAACCAGATTTGGTAAGAGTGTTTTATGCAAATCTCACTGTCAGTGGTTCCACATTAAGATCTCAGGTAAAAGGAGTTAATATGATCATAACTCCTGATATTTGGGATGAAGTTGCTGGCCTCAAAGATGTTGGTGTAAAAGTCTCTAGAGGTAATATTTTTGAATTGCCAGAGTTTAACAAAATTCAATTTTTTTGTACCTGTCTCAAAGATCAAGATGATTCGGTAAGAATTTTCAATGCTGGGAAGATGAGGCTTGAATCAAGAATTCTTGCCTTCATTATTGCATGGATGCTTACTCCAAGGGGGAGTAATCATGCTATACTCAATGAGGGTGATTTAGCTCTCATGTATTGCATTGAAAATAGGATTCGTGTTAACTGGGTCTATGTTATTAAAGATCACATGGTAAAAGCCAAGAGGCTTGCTGATTATAAATTGCCTTATGCTTTGTTAATCAACAAATTTTTTAGACATTTTGCAATAGATTTAGAAGGGGAGTATGTGGAAACTCCGAAAGCATCTAATGAGATTGATGACTCAACCTTACGAAAAATGGGGTTTATTAAAATTGATGATGAATGGATTTCTAGAGTTGATGCTGGGATGTCTGAGGATGAGGAAGACAATGATGAGCAAGGTCAAATTCCTTCCTCTCCAGCTGCTGCAGAGGTTCCTGAATCCACTGGTGGGGAAGCTTCATATGAGAATATGGAGATCATTCCCTACATGGAGCAGCCTGACCGTGGGACTCCTCTGTCTCAATTTGAAAGGTCCATGCTTTCTCAAATGGCCACAATGCAGGAAAGCCAAAGAAAGCATATGCAAATGACATATCAACATTTCCAGCAGACCAATAATCAGTTCACAAACCTTGGAAATCAGATTGTTGATATTTACACCAAACTGGAAGATATGCAGCTCAACCAAGGGAATTGGGAAGATTGAGTTTTTGGACAAAAAGGGTCCCTTCTTATCTTTTTCTTATTTCATATTTATTTTACTGCTAATTTCTATTTCTGGTCTGTAATATTAACTGGTTGTAAACCAGGAACAATCTTTTTAACTTTGCTAAATATGATGTAGGTTTTAGAGTTGAATTAAGAGAGCCTAGATAGAATCAAACATAATTCTCTGATAATTTTAGCTGATACAAAATAGATTCAATCGATTAAATCAATTAAAAATAACACTTACATAGGAAATTCGTATCAAAATAATCGATTAATTTTCGTATTAATCGATTAAAACCTGTATGTCATGTGTTTGTATCAACTAAAACTAGTTTACATTAGTTAAATCAACTAAATAAGATATTGTTCTGATTTTGATGGATCTATTGGTTAAAACTTAATCAATGTAGTTGATATTATCGTAAAACATTTTCCTAAATGATCGTTTTTACAAAATTTGAACTGAATTAGGCATGTTAGATGCATCAAACATTACTTAGTTTTCAAAACTGGTTGTTTTAAATCGATAAAAAAAAAGCTTTAAATCGATTAAAAACACTTATACAACATTTTTTTTACTGTTTTAATCGATTAAATGTTGATTTAATCGATTAAATCAACTTATGTTTCAAACTTTCGAATTTCATCACTGTTTTAATCGATTAAAACACATTAACAAGAACTTTTTAATCGATTTTGTCCTGTTTTTAATCGATTATTACTCTGGAAAGAAAAATTAGAGGCTTTAGTTAATGGTTGTTCTTGTAACATGCTACTAAAGCATGGTTCTCTTATCTTTACACGTGTTAATTGTATTCATTACAAACGTGTTAATGAAGATAAGTTTGAATCAACTTTGATTGGTCTTTACATGAGTAAGGTATCGTATCCAAATTTTTTTTGTACTGTTTTCAAAATCTACAATTTGATACATATCATACTTAGTAAGGTTCCTCTGTTCCCTATTTTTGATGAAGTCAAAAGGGGGAGAAATAATTGCTTTGCTTTATAATTGATTTTCCTTATTTAGGGGGAGCAGCAATATAGGGGGAGAAATGAGAAAATGATTAATTTTTGATTACTCACTAATCTATATATTCAAGTGACTTCTTCTGCAGAGTTATTATTCAAAGAGGTGTTTGTCTTCATCAAATAGGGGAGACTGAAAGTGATGAAGATCTTATTGTATTACTTTGGCAAAGATCTTGTTGATTTGATGAAGTAAAAAATGAAGTCAAAGGCTACTTTGTGGCAGTCAAAGGTCACTTAGATAAAAGGGTAGTGGGATTAGTGAGTCTGCATCTCTGCTTAGGTATAATCATTTTTATCTTTCTGCTGCATGAGGTTTCTTCATTTAAAAGATTTTGCAAATGCCTCTAAAAAATGTTTAAACGATTAAAAACAAAGTATTTTGATAAAATGTTTTTTAATTAACTATTTTAACTAATAGCATATAAGCTTTATCAACTAAAATGTTCTTAATACTTTTGTAACAGGTTTTTAACTAATATGTTTCCGAAATAATCGATTGTTTTCATTAAAGAAATTTTTGAAAACCTTCTGTCAGTGTTTTAACTAATATAGTTTCGAAATAATCGATTAAAATCACTTAAAATGTTCAGGGAAGTGTTCGGTAGTATTTTAATTGATATAACTTCGAAATAATCGATTAAAACCACTTGGAGTATTGTTTAATCGATGTAATCCAAGCATATGATCGATCAGAATGAGTTTTTGATCGATCAGAATAATTTTAATCGATTAAATTGTGATTCAATCGATTAAAACAACTTAAGAGAATTTCTACTAAGTGTTTTAATCGATTAAAACAGATTGTTATCAGTTAAAATCACTTAGAAAAGTTTATAAGAATGTTTTGCAGTATTTTAATCGATTGAAAGACGAAACAATTGATTAAAACAGTTTGGAAGATTTTTTACAAAGAGTTTTAATTGATATAAATGGTGTCGTATCAGTTAAAACACATCTGGAAAATAATCAAGAACATTTTAACAGATTAAAACAAGACTTTTAACAGATTAAAAGATTATTTTAACAGATTAAATAAACCAGAAGTTTTGAAAATCTTCTATATAAACAGGGTTGTTTGAACTTTTTAAAACACATCTTTTAGCAATCAATAAAGCAATCATAAGTGCTACTTTCAAGAGAGAATCGCACTAGTTTTTGTGAAGTTCATTGAAGTTCTTTCTTGAGGCAAAATTGCATTCTTTTGAAGAAGAAACACATACTGCAGAACTGCATAAATCTGGTTTGAGCATTCTAAGTTTCTTGTATTTGTTTCTTTACTTTCTTTTACTGTATTGTGGGTGCCTGGAATTGTGGGCACTGGTTTCTGTAGCTGGAATTTGGTTGCAGGGTAGGTCAAGAACTGGAATTTGGTTCTTGGTGAAGGTTTAGGTGCAGGAACTGGAATTGTGGTTCTTGTGGTAGATTGAGTGTGAGATTAAAGTTGGAATCTGTAAAACGTTCAATCTAGTGGAACCCAGCTGGAATTTGGCTAGAAACTGGACGTAGCCCTGGGATTGGGTGAACTAGTATAAACCTTGGTTGTAACTTTCTAAACCTTTCTCTTCTTTAATTCTGTGACTGCATTTATTTTGATTGCTTGCTGTGTGTGATTCAAGAACTGGTCAGATTTCTTAATCTTCGAAATAGATAATCTGTTAATTGCGAAAATCTTTCAAAGATCAATTCACCCCCCCCCCTCTTGATCTCAGCCTACATTTCTAACAGAGACTTCACCATATCATGTTCAGTGTGTTGCAATCAAAACTTCTAAGGATGTGGAATACATTTCAAAGTTGGAATATGATGTATTTTGGAAAAAGTTTTATGAGTTTGAGTCTACTTTTTAAAAAAATTTGAAAAAAAGTTTATTTTGATGGGTGGTGGAATCTCAAATTAAAGGAATTATTTGCAATTTATATTTGGGTAAGAGTTCATATTTCCTTGAATGAAACTACTAAAAAGAAGTCTTGGACACTTAGGTGTAGTCTTAATTGATCTTGATCTTAATAAAGAAATTTTAGAACATTTGTAAAAAGAGAAAAATGTTTGTTATTTGTCCATCTTGAGTATGAAATATTATCTTATTTGATATGAAATATTATCTTATTTTTTTTTCTTATCTATAATTGATCATATTTGATCATCTATTTTTCATAATAACTATTATTACGATAAATTTTAACTTATTATATATATTATTATCTTATTTTTATTATAATTAATATAAAAATATCTTATTTTAAAATTTTATATATCTTAATCAATAGAATTAAATATGGTTAATTAATCCATAATCATTATTTTATTATTATATATCATTATTTTAATTACTTATTTTCTTATATACATATTTATTTTTTAATATTACGTGTTTTTATATAAAACATTTTGTTATTACTTTTTAGCCCATATTTATTTAAATTTAAAACCAAATTCACACTTTTATTAGGCAAAGAATCATATTTAAATTATGTTTCAAGGAACAAATGTTATAAAACTTGTCCATGAATATTTATATATACATTTCATTATTTCTTTCTTTCTGAAATAGCTACTTGTTGACACTTTTTTTACATAAAACCTAATAACATATTTATTAAATATAATATATAGTAAAATTATTAAATAAAAAATACAAGAAACAAAATAATAATAATAATTGTAAACCCCTACCTTATAAACCCTCAATAAGAAGAATTAATAATTTTTAGTGAGAATTTTTTTTAACCGATTTAAAACCAATAATAATCCCCCCATACATAATATTAATATATTAAACCAATGCATTAATCGTAAAAATAAAATTGAACATGTAAATTTTCAATAACTCATTCCTAGATATCATCATTTCAGAAAGTACTAAAGGTAAACATTCATAATTACATATAGATTAAATATTAGTTACAGTCCTTCAAAATATTGAGGGCAACATTGGGGATAACTTCCTATAGAGCAACACAACTAAACAAACGAGTGACTACTACCCAGTACCGTATAGATCTATGTACCACAAAAGATTGTCTATAAAAGTTTGGATATGTCTATCCCAATCATGTTGCCATCAATGTGGCTCCGAACTAAAGAGCTTGAGTTTCATATACATCGGGTGTGGAATTTGTGCCATATCCCCTCCCTTTAAACAATGATCAATCAGGTCCAACGAGTACCGCGAGTATAAAGGAAATAAAGAAAATAGAAAGACAATAGGGTGAGCAACAGTTGATACATCATCTTAAAATCAATCATTATAAACATTCACAACCCAATCAAATTCCAAATGATTGATGTTAATGATGCATGATCCTAATATGTTTTCTAAAATATTTATGCATGCGGGCCCAAATCATTTCTCAAATCAGTGTTGGGGTAGCCAGGAGTTGACACTATAAGGCATGGAAAATCCACCCAAAGGATTGTTGAGACCCACGCTCAAATATAAAGCCAGTAGCTCACTGACCATTGATATACAATAAGAGCACAGTCAGATACAAAAGAGTTTGTATAGTGGGATCCCCGACAACAGGTAACGAGCCTGAGTCTTTTGGGGCTTCCAACCACTACCCTTCCTATCCCCAAATCCTCCCTCAAGGCCTCCCTATCATATTCTCAGAGTCCATAGTCTCTGATTCCTCAGTTTGCACAAATCACAATTTTCAGGTGAGTAATGTATAAGTTCCTAAGTGGTTTTTCTTAAAAAGTCAGATATTTCCAAAAATTTTGACAGAGTTTCCCCTGTGATACGGACTTCCCAAAAATTCCCAAATACTTGTTACAATCAGAAAACTTCCCAATACAGTTTAAAAAAAAAGTTTGCAACCCATCATCCAATCCTTTCAGTTTAATTTCAATAAAATTTCCCATGAAAAACCACCATGCATATAAATGCTCACTCAAAGACAATTCATATCTTAATAGAGTACCAAACATGTATTTACACCATCATACACATAAGCAATTCATTATCACTTTCAAAACCAAACATATAATGAAATAAAAATTATCAATCATAACAAATTTAGATAACTTCAACAAATAAGGTTAAACAAGTTTATGATGTAATCCTTACTATATAGCCTACCCCTTACCTGATACGTCCACACTTATTCCTTTCAAAGCTTGATGTTGTTTTCCAGCAAAATTTATATGCGTAATAATATGCTAGTTAGAATCTTATATTTCTATGATTCTATCTCATGATAATTTAAATTCACTTTGTGTTGCTAATCCATTTCTAATAATATTTTAAGCTCACATTCATCTTACAATTAACTTAGAAAATTATCCTATTTTGTATACACTTAGAGTAGGAAGAATCCTAATAGCAAACATGGACAAGGTTCAGTATTTCAGAATTTTCTAGAGTCATATTAGCTGTTTTGGCAAGAGGTAAGAGCCAAAATTTCAATAGCTTAATTATCTACAATATTGATGAAGGAAATAAATTCAAATACCCTATAGAATAAATGCAGTTTTCAGTTTACAGTGGTTGTTGCCAACAGGGCTCAACTACAATAACACTCTGAACATGCCTTGGTAATTTGACTATAACTGATGCTACACATAAGCTATTGACATGAACCCAAATTTTAATTTCAGGAATATAATTTCCTACAACTTTTATTAGGAATCAAGTCCTAATTTCACACCTAACAATCCTAGTAATTCAAAAACCGAGGTTGTTGAAACAAGGCAACCTCTTAATGTCACAGCTAGAACACTTGACAGTAAAATTGGCATAACTTGAGCTACAAATATCCATTTAATGTGAAACCAGTTTTTAAATTTCGATAACTTAAAGGGCTACAACTTTCATGACGACACCAATTCTAAATTCTGTTCACACAAGTCCCAGAGTTCAGTGAACAGTAAGTAACCTGCGAATTTAGGTTCTTAAGATTTTTAGCTCAACTACTTCTAATTCTCAATTCTAAGCATTATTCTAGTATCCTAGGTGTAAAACCACAACAACAAAATCATGATAACACTCTTCCCACTCCTATTCAAGCTCAGCCAAGTGAGAGAGAAAAATTGAAAATGCACCATTTTGAAAAATAAAACTATAGAAGTGTATTGAGAGAAACAAACTTATCTCTTGGAGCTCCTGAAGAAAATCAAGATTTTCCCTTCAAAATCAAGCTTGAAAGTGAGGAGAGTTTGAGAGAAATAAATAAGTGAGCCTACGGGAACTTGGTGTGGAAAATTTTTTCCTTTTCCACATTTCACTCTTTTAAAAGTCAAAATTTAATTTATTTACTATTTTTTTAAAATGCCCAAAGTCAATTTTGAGTGTTTTTGTAAAAATTCTAGAAAATCACAAATAATCTAACAAACCTAAAACACTATAGTCACTTTACCCAACTCCTAATAATTTAATGATTAAAATTTTGACAATGATTTTGTCAAAATTTAACAAGCCAGGGTTATTGAGAATTAGGATGTTACAACTCTCCCCCCCTTAAATAAATTTCATCCTCAAAATTTGCGTATCTGAAAGGAACAATTGAGGATAAGATTTCTTCATCTTTTCCTCTAACTCCCAAGTAACATCTTCATCTCCTACTTAACTTTAAATAACTTTAACCAAAGTAATTTCTTTTCCACGAAGTTGCTTAATCCTTCGATCAACAATTTGGATAGGCGGTGTTTCATAAGTAAGATTGTCTCTAATTATGATAATGTCTAGCTCAAGTATATGAGAAGTGTCTGAAATATATTTCCATAATTGTGACACATGGAAAACATTGTGGATGTTAGAAAGAAAAGGAGGTAGAACTACTTGATAAGCTATTGGACCAATCCTCTTCATTATTTGGTACAGGCCAATGAACTTAGGCGTGAGTTTCCTTGACTTCATTGCTCGTCCAACCCTAGTTATAGGCGTGACTCGCAAGAACACATGATCCCCTTCTTGAAACTCTACAGGGTTTCTCCTTTTTTCATAGTAACTTTTTCGTCGACTTTGAGTTGCTCTCATATTCTCTTGAACTAATTTAATCTTCTCTGTGGTCTGTTGCACCAATTATGGACCTAGAAGTAAGTTTTCACCTATCTCAAACCAACACAATGGTGTCCGGCATTTCCTTCCATAAAGAGCTTCAAATGGGGTCATCCCAATGCTAGAATGAAAACTATTGTTGTATGTAAATTCAATCAGTGGTAAGAAATTATCCCAACTTCCTTTGTGATCTAACACGCAAGCTTGTAGTAGGACCTGCAAAGATTGAATGGTTCGTTCTGATTGCCCATCAGTCTGAGGATGATAAGCAGAACTTAGTCGAAGCTTTGTCCCAAGAGCTTGATGTAAACTTATCCAGAACCTTGAGGTGAAACAAGGGTCTCTATCCGACACAATACTAGCAGGTATGCCATGTAATCTTAACACTTCCTTAATGTACAATTGAGTTAGCTTCTCCAAGGAATAACGAATGTTGATCGGAATAAAATGAGCAAATTTCGTCAATTTGTCAATTATTACCCACATAAAATCGTGACCAGTCGGTGTTCGCTGTAATGAAGTTACAAAATCCATAGCTATGCTATCCCATTTCCATTCCGGTGCATCTAATGATTGTAACATCCCTGATCGTCTTTGATGTTCTACTTTGGCTTTTTAACACACACCAAGCAAGCTGCAACATACTTTACCACTTCCTTTTTCATTCTAGGCCACCAAAATATTTTCTTCAAATCCTGATACATATTTGTTGTTCCGGGATGAATACTCATGTTACTCTTATGTGATTCCTCCAAAATGGTCTTTCGCAATTCCTGACGAGAAGGGATACAAATTCGTCCTTTGAAATGTAAGATTTCATCTGTCCCTTTCACAAATTCTATTTCTTTCCCTTGTTTAACTAATTCCTTCTTCTCACAGAGAAAAATATCCACTAATTGAGCTTCTTGTACTTGTTGTAGAAAATCACTAGTGATAGTGAGAGTACTATACGTAACATTTTTGGAACTAAACTCAATTGCTAAATTCAAACTTTGGAATTCTTCGATCAATTCCATTTCTCTTATCATCATAAATGCTGCATGTAAAGATTTTCTACTAAGTGCATCCGCAACTACATTCCCTTTTCCAGGATGATACTACAATTCAAACTCATAGTCTTTCAAAAATTTCATCCACCATCTTTGACACATATTCAATTCCTTTTGATCAAAGAGATATTTCAGGCTCTTATGATCACTATACACTATGAATTTTGCTCCATACAAATAGTGTCTCCAAATCTTCAGAGCAAACATCACTACAACTAATTCTAAATCATGGGTGGGATAATTTATCTCATGTCATTGCAGTTGTCGAGAAGCATATGCCACTACCTTTCTATCTTGCATCAACACACAACCCAATCCCAATTTAGATACATCACAATACACTTCAAAGTTCTTGTTAGGTTCTGGAAAAATTAACACCGGTGAGGAAGTAAGACGATTCTTCAATTCTTGAAAGCTAGTCTCACATTGTGGAGTCTACACAAAAGATTGTCCCTTTCGTGTCAACTTGGTTAATGGGTAGGCTAATCAAGAAAAACCATCAATAAACCGTCAATAGTATCTTGCTAATCCTAGAAACCTCCTTATTTTAGTGACCGTTCTTGGTTGTTTCCACTTCAAGACCGCCTCAACCTTAGCTGGATAAACAACTATCTCTTCTTCATTAATGACATGTCCAAGAAAATTCACTTCATTTAGCCAAAACTCACACTTGGATAATTTTGCATACAATTGCTTTTCGCTCAAGATTTGCAGCACGATTCTTAAGTGTTCAACATGCTCTTCCTTGCTCTTTGAGTATATAAGGATATCATCAATGAATACAACTACAAACTTATCCAGAAAAGGGTGAAAAATTTGATTCATATAGTCCATGAACACAGCTGGATCATTTGTCACTCCAAAAGGCATAACCAAATACTCGTAGTGTCCATAGCGTGTTCTAAAAGCAGTCTTTGATATATCCTCAGATCATACTCTAATCTGATGATACCCCGATCTTAAATCAATCTTTGAAAATATTTTTGCCCTGTGTAATTGATCATCAAATCATCTATTCTTGGAAATGAGTATTTATTCTTTATCGTCACCTTATTTAGTTGTCTGTAGTCAACACATAGTTGCATACTCCCATCCTTCTTTTTCACCAAAAGTACCGGTGCTCCCCACGGTGACACACTCGACCTAACAAATTGCTTTTTAAGTTCAGATAGTTCCAATGGAGACATTCTATATGGGGCTATGGAAATAGGTCTTGCTCCTAGTACCAAATCAATACTGAATTATAATTCTCATTCTGGGGGTAATCCTAGGATATCATTACGAAAAACTTTAGGATATTCTCTCGCTATTGGCACATCAACCAACTTTTCTTCCTTTCCTTCTACCAATAAAGACATTACAAATCCCTGAACTTCTTCCTTCAAGCAAACATCTTCATAATTGGCACTTTATATCTTTGACTTCTCAGAATTATTGTGCTCAAAATCTCTAAACACAATAATCTTCTTACAATGGTCTATAATGACATGGTTGTAAGATAACCAATCCAATCCCAAAATAACATTTAGTACTTTTAAAGGAAGTTAGAAGAGATTCAATACAAAGTTTCTACCATCTATACTAATGGGACACTCCCAGCATGCTTTTGCAGTGGTAATAGGGTCATTACCCGGGGTATGCACAGACAAATCAAATGGAAATGCTATAGTAGGCAAATCCAAACGTTCCACACAACTATAAAAATAAATGAATGTGATACGCCTGAATCAAACATCACAGATAAAGGAGTATCTCGGATAATACATATACCTTCAATCATCATGTTAGAGTTAGATACTTTTTCTCTGCTCATTGCAAAAACTTTACCCTGAGCTTTTGGCCTGCTAGCTACCCTTCCACCAGGATTTCGGTTGTGATAGTTTCCATTGCCCCCATCTCCTTCCTTCTTAATCATCGGGCAATCATGGGACATAAGCCCAGGCTTGTTACAACTAAAGCATATTAACGGTTTTACTGGGCAATCTTTTTTGTAGTGTTCTCCTCCACAAGCAAAGCATTTACCTCTTGATGGGGCTGGCAAATAGTTTCCACTATTACCACAGTCCTAAGAAAGCTCAATTGTGGGTCCCCTTTGACGTTGTTGTCTCTTATATGGTTGTCCTCTTCCAAATCCTTTCCTTTGATTGCGTTGAGGCCCATAGTTCTTCGTTCCTGAAGACTCATAACAGTGTTCTCGAAACTTAGCAATCCTTTCTTTATGGTCTTCTTCAAAAATCATGCATTTGTTCACCAATGTAGGAAACTCCTGAATTTCTTGCATTCTTATGACTTCCTTAATCTCAGGGTGAAGTCCATTGACAAACTTCACACACCTTGACCTCTCGTTGATGGCATTGTGGTAGTGGGGATGATATCATGAAAGTTCTTCAAACTTTGTCACGTACTCTCCTACATTCATGGATCCTTGTGTTAGTGCCAAGAACTCCATCTCTTTCTTCTCTCGAACATTTTCAGGAAAGTACTTGTCCAAAAATCTTGCTCGAAACAAAGGTCATGTAATGATTATACCTTTCCCCCCAATCTTTATCTCACTCTGTCCCACCAATATTCAGCATCTTCTATTAATGCATAAGCAACAAACACCACCTTGTCATTCTCTGTGTATCGTAGGGCACGAAAAATCTTCTCCATTTCTTTGAGCCAATCTTGTGCATCTTCAGGATCATATCTTCCCTTGAATCGAGGAGGGTTCCTCTTCTCGAATAAGTCCAATCTTGTCAAGGCATCATCACCTTGAGGAACACGATCCTGTTGCACCCGAGCTTTTCGATCCTACTCCATTGCAGCAATTAATCTCTCCACTGAATTAGCTAATCCCGCACCTCGTCCAACCATTGATTCTTGTTAATCGAATCAAATTCGACTAAGTTATCAGCAAATCATCATTGATATTAAATCATGGTAATTTCCTACACATAATTTCCCACAAAAAGTGCACAAAAGCCTAAGTAGACCTTTTCCCAAGCCTAAAGGATCAAACCATGCTCTAATACCATCAATGTAAACCCCTACCTTATAAACCCTCAATCAGAAGAATTCATAATTTTTAGTAGGAATTTTTTTTTGTGAACAGATTTATAAAACCAATAATAATCTTTCCCCCATACATAATATTAATATATTAAACCAATGCATTAATCGTAAAAATAAACTTGAACATGTAAATTTTTAATAACCCATTCCTAGATATCATCATTTCAAAAAGTACTAAAGGTAAACATTCATAATTACATATAGATAAAATATTAGTTACATTCTTTCAAAATATTGAGGGCAACATTGGGGATAACTTCCTACAGAGCAGCACAACTAAACAAAAGAGTGACTACTACCCAGTACCGTATAGGTCTATGTACCACAAAAGACTGCCTATAAAAGTTTGGATATGTCTATCCCAATCATGTTGCCATCAATGTGGCTCCGAACTAAAGAGCTTGACTATCATATACATTGGGTGTGGAATCTATGCCATCTCCCCTCCCTTTAAACAATGATTGATCAAGTCTGACGAGTACCGCAATTATAAAGGAAATAAAGAAAACAGAAAGACAATAAGGTGAGCAACAGTTCATACATCATCTTAAAATCAATCATTATAAACATTCATAAGTCAATCAAATTCCAAATGATTGATGTTAATGATGCCTGATCCTAATATGTTTTCTAAAATGTTTATGCATGTGGGCCCGAATCATATCTCAAATCAGTGCTGGGGTAGCCAGGAGTTGACACTACTAGGCATGAAAAATTCACCCACGGGATTGTTGAGACCCACGCTCAAATATAAACCCAATAGTTCACTGACCATTGATATACGGTAAAACAAAGTCAGGTACAAAAGAGTTTGTACAGTGGGATCCCCGATAATAGGTAGTAAGCCTAAGTCCTTTGGGACTTCTAACCATTACCCTTCCTATCCCCAAGTCCTCCCTTAGGGCCTCCCTATCGTATTCTCAGAGTCCATAGTCTTTGATTCCCCTGTTTGCACAAATCACCATTTTCAGATGAGTAATGTATGATTTCCTAAGTGGTTTGTTTTAAAAAGTCACATATTTCCAAATATTTTGACAGGGTTTCCCCTGTGATACGGAATTCCCAAAAAATTCCAAATACTTGTTACAATTAGAAAACGTCCCAATATAGTTTAAAAAAAAGTTCACAACCCATCATTCAATCCTTTCAGTTTAATTTCAATAAATTTTCTCATGAAAAACCATCATGCATATAAATGCTCACTCAAAGACAATTCATATCTTAATAAGGTACCAAACATGTATTTACACCATCATACACGTAAGCAAGTCATTATCACTTTCAAAACCAAACATATAACGAAATCAAAATTATCAATCATAACAAATTTAGACAACTTCAACAAATAAGGTTAAACAAGTTTATGATGTAATCCTTACTATATAGCCCACCCCTTAACTGATACATCCACACTTATTCCTTTCAAAGTTTGATGTTGTTTTCCAGCAAAATCTATATACGTAATAAAATGCAAATTTAAATTCATTTTGTGTTGCTAATCTATTTCTCATAATATTTTAAGCTTACATTCAACTTACAATTAACTTAGCAAAATTATCCTATTTTGTATACACTTGTCGCCGCCGTCAAAACGAGTGGCGGTCGGAGTGACGCGATGGCTTCGACCCTCTTGATTTTCGCGTTTTTTGTTGGTGGTTACAACGCCTTTAGGTTGTCCGATAACCGGGCTAAACCTAGGAGCGAGGTTTTCGAAAAGGCGCTCTTGGATTGTCCGATAACCGGGCTAATCCAAAAGCTAGTTTTGAAAGGGTTCTGTGGAGTCGCCACCGATGTTTTTACTGGAAACATCGGAAAAGGGATTAAAAGGCGTTGGTTTTCGAAAAACCAACTTTGGTCATTAGAACCAGAGTTGGGTAAGGGAGTTAGTTACGTGTAAAGGAAGTATCAGTTCCTTTACGATGCCCCTTTCGGGTTCCCTATGATAGGCCAGCTTTATGTAAATGATTAAACCAGAAAAATACGCTTTTACCCTTTTATTTGCGGAATTAAAATTATGACTACTTGGCCCTAGCTTCTATTGCATAATGAAGATTAAAGAAGTAAAGTAGAGAGAGAGAGTATAGAAACCTCCGAGGCAAGCTTTTCTATTTAATTCTTTAATAACTTGGGTGCTTTTTGGCAGCCCTTCACTCTACACAGCTTCGTAAACCTCTCGAAACGCTCAAAAATACTCTTAGAGACGCTCAGAAACTCCGGAAATGCTTCGGAGGGGTTCTAGAGAGAGAAATTCTAGAGAGAAGGAGGAGAAACTGTGTGTGGTGTGTGGAAATGAGGGAAGGGAGCCCCCTATTTATAGTTTTTCGCGCCTGACAGGTAGAGACCGTCGTTCTCGTCTGACAGGGTCGAGACCGCCGTCTCGCCATGCCAAAGTGGTGAGACCGCCGTCTCGCCCTTCGCAGGTGGCGAGACCGCCGTCTCGCCAAACGAGACGGCAGTCTCGCCACTTGCATGAGGTGAGACGGCGGTCTCGATTTCGAGACGGCGGTCTCGTCCCCAAAAAGGCGAGAAACCTTATTTTCGTGCCGAAAATCCCTCCTATCCTAGTATGGGGCCTAATATTCTCTCCTAGTGGCTTGTTAGGCTTCTTCCATCTTCGAATAGGGGGTCTTTTACTCTTTATTTGGAGGCCGGGCAAAATTTGGGGTCTACAGCTGCCCCCTCTTTACCTGACTCGTCAGCTGTTGGCCTGTTGTGCCAGACAGATTGACAGGAAGGTAAAGGAGTTGACCCTCTTGCCCGGCTACCCTTCGGATGCCCAGTCTTGTGGCGGTTGATCTTCTGGGGAAAATTTGTGCGCTTCTGGGATGCTCCTTCTAGCTGGCCCCTTCGGCTGATGAGTACGAACCCCCATCTAGTTTGACGAGTATGAACCCTCGCCCGGTTACCCTTCAGATGCTCCGTCTTTGCGGCGGATGATCCTCTGGAGAAATGTTGCGCGCTTCCAGGATGCTCCTTCTGACGGTAGCTGACCCCTTCGGCTGATGAGTATGAACCCCCATCTGGTTTGACGAGTATGAACCCTCGCCCGGTAAGCCCCCTTTTGTAAGGCCCGATGAGTATACACCCCCATCTGGTGTTTGACGAGTATGAACCCCCGTCCGGTAAGCCCCCTTTTGTAAGGCCTGATGAGTACACACCCTCATCTGGTGATAAGCCTCCGGATGCTCCTTCTTGCGGCAGCCGATCCTTTGGCTGTGGTGGCGGCTTACTGCTCTAGCTCATGCGCCGACTCCCTGGGGAGTGATTTTTGTGTTCGTAGATGTATTTGGACCTCTTTGAATGGTCATCCGGGTTGTGTCGGGGATTTTGTGTTTCATCCAGCTTTGTTGGTTGCTGGGGACTCTTCGTTTTTTTATCTTTTGTGGTGATCGTCCGACTCTTGCTGATTGGTCGGGTGAGTCTTGTTTGTTGTTCGACTTTTACTTGGTAATCGGAGAAACTTTTTTGGTTAAGGCAAAAAGGTCGGTGAAGTTTTACCGGGGTACCCTTTTTTGCTGTTTCTTATGAATGCAAGCATAAAGTTGATCTATATGAATGCTTTTTGTTTGCCTACAGTATTTTTGTTTGTTTTACTTTTGACAAAGTCATTTTTGTGCGACTACTTGTGTGTGGATGCTATTGATGCAATTTATTTTAGTTGAGGGCATCTAGAAAGTGACCGGTACTCTCTTCTTTTTTGTTCTCTCGTGACTATTCTTTTGCACTTTTTGTTTTAACCCTATCTTTTGCCTAGACCGCCGTTTGCGGGTTTTCGATCTAGCGGGTTTTTTTTTTTTTTGCCTAAGGTATTTTGGCGGGCTTTTTTCTTTTTATGAAAGCCTTATCTTTTGCCTAGACCGCCCTTTGCGGGTTTTCGATCTAGCAGGCTACCTATGTACTTTTTGCTTGGGACGACCCTGGTTGGTGTTGTTCGTCTTGTTTTTATGCTTTCTTGAATTGCTTTGTTTTATGCATGCTCATATTTTGTTAATACAGAGGCATTCACACAAGTAGGTAAAGAGAAGAAAGACAATTTTTATTGATATATAAACAGATGGTTTATTTTTACATGGGGATTTACAAGAGAATTTGTAAGCAAGGCTGGCCAAGGTTGGCTAAGCTGTATAGGGGTGCCACAATCATGTCTGTGATCTTTGTTTCCCCGTTTTTCCTGGTCCCTTCAGTTGAGATGTTCAAATCCGGAGTGAAGACTATGCGAAGTCTGCTTGTATTACCTTAGTCGCCTTTGCGGTTTTCGGCTAAGGTGATCATTGCTCTCTTGTTATTTTTTTTTTTTTAACCTCTGATTTCTGCTTAGGATGTATCCTAGCGAGGAATGTAGACCCTATCTTTTGCCCAGGACGCTCTTTGCGAGTTTTCGTCCTGACGGGTCATGAGCAATGTCTTTAGGCGTAGTATTTCTTTACCGCATCTGAATTGACAGGATATCGGAGCTCTTCTCCATCCATGCTGGTGAGGATGAGGGCTCCTCCTGAGAATGCTCGCTTAACCACAAAGGGTCCTTCGTAGTTTGCTGTCCACTTCCCGATTTTGTCTTTCTGGGCTGGAAGCAATTTCTTTATCACCAGATCCCCTTCTTGGAAAGTGCAAAGATTGACCTTCTTGTCGTAGGCTTTCTTGATCTTCTTTTGGTAAACTTGCCCCCGACATATGGCATCCAGTCATTTCTCTTCGATTAGGTTCAACTGATCATACCGACTTTGGACCCATTCAGCTTCTGTCAATTTTGCTTCCATAACAACCTCTACTGGTAGTACGGCCTCCATTCCGTATACGAGGGAAAACGGGGTAGCTCCTGTGGAGGTCCGTACCGACGTTTGGTATCCGTGTAGGGCAAAGGGAAGCATCTCATGCCAGTCTTTGTAGGTTACTACCATTTTCTGGATGATTTTCTTGATATTCTTATTGGCTGCCTCTACTGCACCATTCATCTTTGGTCGGTACGGGGAGGAATTGTGGTGTTGAATTTTGAAGTCCTAGCATAACTCCTCCATCATTTTATTATTGAGATTGGTCCCATTATCAGTAATGAGCCTATGAGGGATACCGTACCGACATATAATATTTTTCTTGATGAAGGTGGTCACCACTTTCCGAGTTACATGCGCATATGATGCCGCCTCAACCCACTTGGTGAAATAGTCAATTGCTACCAAGATGAAACGATGGCTGTTAGACGCTTTGGGTTCAATGGGTCCGATGACATCCATACCCCACATAGAGAATGGCCATGGTGTAGCCAGGGTACTGAGTGGTACGGGCAGTACGTGGATATTATCAGCGTAAATTTGACATTTGTGGCACTTTTTGGCATACTGGTGACAATCGGTTTCCATTGTGGACAAAAAGTATCCTGCCCTTAAAATCCTCTTGGCCATGACATGTCCATGTGCGTGGGTCCCAAAAGCTCCTTTGTGGATTTCTTTTATCAGGATTCGAGCTTCTTCTCGGTCCACACACCTTAGGAGAGTGGAATCGGGGCTCTTTTTGTAGAGGGTTCCTTCAATCAACGTGAACCCTACGACCCTTTTACGAATGGTTTGTTTATCATTGTCACTGATTCCTTTGGGATATTCGCCCCTCATGAGATATTGCTTGATATCATGATACCAGGGTTTTGGTCGTGCTTGCTATTTACTATCATGCAAAAAGCTTGTTTGTCATGCAGCTTAACTTGGATGATTGACATCTCATGTTCTTGATCTAGGGCAAACATGGATGATAGAGTGGCGAGGGCATCGGCACATTGGTTATCTTCCCAGGGGATATACTGGAAGATGACACTTTCCATTCTTGAAACTAAGTCTTGGATGTGTTCTAGATATGGGATTAGTTTTGAGTTGCGGGTTTCCCATTCACCTTTGAGTTGGTAGATGACAAGGGATGAATCACCGAAGACTTTGAGCTTGGTAACCCCATGATCTAAAGCCGCTTGGATCCCTAGCGCACATGCTTCGTACTCAGCCATGTTGTTGGTACAATCGAAATTAAGCCTGGCCGTTACAGGGATGTGTTTCTTTTCAGGGGATATCAAAATAGCTCCTATCCCGTGCCCAAGCATGTTTGAAGCCCCATCGAAAAACATAGTCCATGCTTCTTCTTTGGTCTCTTCGTGTTCAATGTGCATGATATGCTCATCGGGAAAGTCGTCTTGTAAGGACTGATATTCATTTGTTGATCCATGGGCTAGATAATCCGCTAGGGGACTTCCTTTAATAGCTTTCTGGGTGACATGAATGATATCAAATTCTGAGAGAAGGACTTGCCACCTGGCTATTCTTCCGGTCAGGATGGGCTTCTCGAAGAGATACTTGATTGGGTCCATTTTGGAGACCAACCATGTCGTATGTTGAGCCATGTACTGTCTGAGACGTTGAGTGACCCACACCAATGCGCAGCAGGTTTTTTCGAATAGGGTATAACGGGTTTCATAGTCTAGGAATTTCTTACTGAGATAGTAAATGGCTCGTTCCTTTTTCCCGGTTTCGTCATGTTGGCCGAGCACACATCCCATGGACTCTTCGAGAATTGACAAATATAGGATCAGAGGTCTCCCTTCAACGGGTGGTACCAATACTGGCGGATTGGTTAAACATATTTTGATTTTATCGAACGCTTGTTGGCATTCTTCATTCCACACCGTTGGTTGGCTTTTGCGCAATAGTTTATGAAAGTGATCCTAGCAAAGATCTCATTGATTTGATGAAGTCAAAGATAGAGTCAAAGGTCAACTCTGCAGCAGTCAACAAGTCACTCAGATAATTGTGCTAGAAGATTTAGTGTGTCTAACAGAAGGCTTAGGTAAAACCATTTTACCTTTTCTGCTGCATAAAGTTTCTTCATTCATTTTGCAAAATGCCTCAAAAATAGTTTTAAACAAACTTAATAATGTTTTTAACTGATATTGCTTTGAAAGAAACGATTAAAATCACTTAGAATGTTTAAAGAAGTGTTTTTACAGTATTTTAATCGATACAAACTTCTTTTAATCGATTAAAACCCTTTAAAACTCTTTATGACCGATTAGAATTCAAATATGAGCGATCAGAAATCTTTTAATCGATTAAAACACGTTTCAATCGATTAAAACCACTTTGGAAGTCAGGATGATCGATCAGAATGAAATTATGACCGATCAGAGTTGGTTATGATCGATCAGAATTGAATTATGACCGATCAGACTTATTTCAATCGATTAAAACGAATTTCAATCGATTAAAATGACTTGAAAATTTTTGTACAGAGTTTCAATCGATTAAAACACATTTCGATCGATTAAAATAACTTGGAAAATTTTTGTACAGAGTTCCAATCGATTAAAATGTATTTCAACCGATTAAAACAACTTGGAAAAATTACATGCAGGTTTTTAATCGATTAAAACTTCTTTGTATCAGCTTAAAATAACTTGAAAAGTTTTATAAGAAAGTTTTGCGATATATCAATCGATTAAAACACGAAACAATCGATTGAATCAAACTTAGAAAAGTTTTGTAAAGTGTTTTAATTGATATAACCGTTGCAAGTATCGGCTAAAACAATTCTGTTAAAGAATCAAGAACGCATTAATGGATTGAAAGGACTTTTAACGATTGAAACGGCTATTTCAACAGATTAAAACAAACTTTCAACAGATTAATTAATGCAGTAGTTTTTGAAATTACTCTTTAAAAACAGTTTTGCTTGAACTTTTTAAACATACTTTGAATATCAGCTTTTACAAATCCCTAAGCAATCATTCAAGCAAACCTTAGAACTTTTTCAAGAAAGATTCGCAACAATTTTTTGAAGTTATTTTGAAAATCTTTCTTGAGGCAACTTGCATTCTTTTGAAGAAGAAACTCTCTGCGATTTGGATAAACTGGTTTGAGCTTTCTAGTTTCTTCTTTGTAAATTCTTTTTCATTCTTTTGTATTGTGTTGTGCCCGGAATTTGGGCACAAGTTTCTCTCGATGCTGGAAGTTGGTTGTGGAGGTTATCAAGAACTGAAATTTGGTTCTTGGTGAAAGGTTTGGTGCCTGGAATTTGGGCACTTGGTTTCTCTGCAATCGGAATTTCGTTGTAGAGGTTATCAAGAACTCGGAATTTGGTTCTTGGTGGAGAGGTTGAGTACGAGAACTGGAATTTGGTTCTTGTACTGTGTGGTGCCTGGAATTTGGGTACTGGTTTCTCTGCAGCTGGAATTTGGTTGCAGAGGTTATCAAGAGCTGGAATTTGGTTCTTGGTGGAAAGGTTAAGTGCAGGAACTGGAATTTGGTTCTTGTGTTAGATTAGGTGTAAGATTGTTGAATCTGTAAAACATTTAATCTAGTGGAACCCAGCTGGAATTTGGCTGGAGACTGGACGTAGCCCTGGTATTGGGTGAACCAGTATAAAATACCGGTGATATCTTTCTTAACCTTTCTCTCCTTTAAATTCAGTTGCTGCGTTTATTTTAATTGATTGCTTTGAGATTCAAAAAGAGATTTAGAAACTTAATTTTCGAATTAGATAATCTGTGAATTGCGAAAAACTTTCAAAGATCAATTCACCCCCCCCTCTTGATCTAAAACTACTTTTCTAACAATTGGCATCAAAGCGAGGTGCTTGAAAGTTATTCAAGTTCTTCGATCCATGGTCGGAAACAAATTTTCCGAGGGAGCTTGTATTGATAGACCTCCACTGTTTTGTGGAACAGATTATCTATTTTGGAAAATGAGGATGAAGATCTTTATTGAATCTGTTAGTATAAATGTTTGGAATGTCATTGAACAAGAAACTGATATGGTTAACGAGAATCCAAGATGATTGTATTGCCAAAAATATCATCTCATCCGCTCTTAACGAAATGATCTTTTCAGGATTGCACACTCGTCAAACTGCTTGCACAAATGTGGAAGATCCTTGAAAAGACCTATGAAGAAGCACCGTAAATATGCTTGATGGTCAACTCGGAATCACCAAATACCAAGTGTAAGTTCTGAATCTATGAACTATAGCTCATTACAAGATGCCTTCTTTGAAATACATGCAGTAGCAAAAAAATTAGAAACCGAAAACAAGAAATTAAAAAGCATGAATAGGCTATTAGAAAACAAGATCATTATTCTTGAAAAGAAAATAATTGATGAAGAAACCAAGAATGAAAAGTTAGAATTATATAATAACTCTGATTGCATGTGTAATGTTGGAAATTGCAAAAGCTGTCCCGAAGTTACGTAAACAAGTATCATACCTAGTAAAAACTTCATCTAAATTAGCACAAGGAAAGAATAATCTTGATAGGATACTTAATTCCCAAAAATTAGTTATTGAACGTGGTGGCATAGGTTATACACCATCTATTGGAAAGAAAACCGGAGCATTCAAAAATTATTTTGCATATAGTAAAACAGTTTCATCTCCATTTATTAAATGCTTTTACTCGTATGAAAAAAAGGGCACTCGTTAAATATTGCAGAATTAAGAAATATGTCATACCCAAAGGTAGAATGAAATGGGTTCCAAAAATTAATTCCTTTCAAATAACCTGATCAGGACCCGAGTAATTATAAAGGGTACCGGAACAATTCTTAATTTGTTTTGCAGGAACAAGTCTGGGAATCCCTTGAAGATCGAAGTCGCGAAATCAGGTTACGAGTATTTAAACTTATTGTTTTAATTGATATATAACAATATTAATCGATTAAAATAACTTACGTAACATCTGTCCGTACCATTTTAATCGATTAAAATGTCAAAATAATCGATTGAACTGATCTCAGGATTTTGGTTTAAATGTTTTAATCGATTATAATAACTGTATATCAACTAAAAACACTTAGGTATCAAAATTAATCGATTCATTTACGTTTTAATCGGTTTAAATTCTGGTGTCATTTTATTGATCACATTCTATACCAAACTAATCGATTCTTTTATAAACCAATCGATTAATTCATTGTAACTGTTTTCAAACCTAATAGGAAAAATGAAATTAATAGATAATTAGTTGATCAATCGATTAATTAGGTTCGAAAACAAGATTTATAACATCTAATTAAAGTTTGATAGGCCAATTCGAATCAAAAACCCAGTTTCTTTGATAAACAAAATCTGCATAATACTTTCACCCACCGTCCCGTAAATTGTGCCTCCGTAGCGATCAGATAATCATAAATAAGTCTCGAACATATCTGATTCAAGTTATCTGTTATGGAACACCCAATTTTCTTTAAATGGCACATCGTTGAACAAATCCTTGAATTAGAAACTAAGACTAGTGGAATAAATGTGGGAAAGTTATTGCCGATTGAATTACCGCAAACTTTACATGTGGGAAAGTTATCCATAGATGAAAAAGTTATTTTAACATAGTCATGATTCAAGCTGTAGACGTCTACATCTCTCTTAATACTTTACATGGAATGCTGCAGTAGTAATACATTGAAAATCAAAGGAATTATCAAAGAATAGACTGTAACTTTTCTTATAGACACTAGTTACAAACGAGGTCAAGTTGTTAGGACTGAAAACATAGTTTATCAAAGATTTTTCGAGTGATAGTTGCTTCGGTAATAAGTTGTTGATTACTAGGAAGTTCAATGAACAAATGTTTACATTAGATTTCTTGATATTACCTAGCAATATATTTGAAATAATCTTGAGCATGCATTGGTTCAAAACTCTTGGTGAAATTCATTGGAACTGTGCAAATTTAAGAATTAGCTTTAATCATCAATGTCACGAGGTGACACTCGTAAGGAAACCAATCTGGGACAGACAATTCAAGAATTGAATAACGTGGCACGAGAGAATGTGTGTACAGGGATAAATTTTAAACTGTTGATTTGTTCCCTCGCCGAAGGCAAATATAGTGAAAGCTCTGGATTACTCGTCATCACTAGTTCTGCTGTGTATGCATTACTAATCATTGCCCACTCTACCAGAATAAGTTTTAGTTAACCACTTGTGCATATGATACCACTGGAAACAACAAAGTTAAAGATGATTAATTCCTCAAAGATAATGATGACTGGTTCACCGAAAGTGAGAATAACACCCATCATACTACATTAATAAGAATGCAGTCATTTGCTTAGATGATGATGACTGCAAAGTTTGAAATAGGTTAGCTATTATGGAAGGAAATTCGATCTCGGTACATCATTAACCTGTGATTCATGCAATTTATGGTATCGTGCATTACGTGTGGGATCCGATAGTGAATGTACGTCCGTCGATACATGGTTCCGCCTCGATGTGTAGTAGAAATTCCATTGTGGTGTCAACCATGGACTGTAATGCGATCAATAGTAACGATGAACTGCTAAAAGATTTCTTTTCGGGAAAGGTTTTTGTGTCTGTTGCTGATACTGAGAGAGACAATTGTTGTTGTCTCAATAGTTGATAGAGCAAAATTGGTTCCAGCAAAAGTAAAGTCTATTATCTTTTGATATTGGTGGGGATCAAATGACTGAGACACGTATTTTGGCATCTGACACAAATAATCGGGAAATAAGAACAAATTCATTTACACCAAACTGGAGGATTTGCAACTAAACCAAGGAAATTGGGATAATTAAATATTGGTGGATAAAAAGGGTCCCTTCTTACCTTTCCTTTATATCTTATCTCTTTTGATGCTAATTTCAATTTATGATCTGTAGTATCACTCGGTTATTAAACGAAACAATATTTTTAGCCTTGATTTATATAATGTAGGTTGAAAGTTGAAACAGGAAAATCTAGATAGAATTTAAATAGATCCTCGAGAGCTTTAGCTAAATAAGATTTTATTCGATTTTGATGGATCTATTAGTTAAGATTTAATCAATGTAGTTGTTAGTATTGTTAAACATCCTTCTAGATGATCAGTTTTACAAAATATGCATTAAACATTACTTCATTTTCAAAACTGATTGTTTTAATCAATACAACATCTTTTTAATCGATTAAATGAACTTATACAACATTTTTTAATCGATTAAAAGTCGAAATAATCGATTAATTTCACTAAAGTTTCATGTTTTCAAATTCTTACATGTTTTAATCGATTAAACCCTTCTTTCAATCGATTTAAATCATTTATCAAAAACATTTTAATCGATTATGTTCCGTTTTTAATCGATTTTTATTCGGAAAGAAAGATTAAAGGCTTTAATTAATGGTTGTTCCTGTAACATGCTACTAAAGCGTGATTCCCTTATCTTTACACGTGTTAATTGTATTCATTACAAGCGTGTTAATGAAGATAAGCTTGAATCAACTTTAATTGATCTGTTCATGAGTAAAATATTGATTTCCGGCTATTTTCAAAAACTTAAGCATATTTCAAACCTTTACATTTTATTATTTCTCTTCGTTCCCTATTTTTGATGAAGTCAAAAGGGGGAGAAATAGTTTCTTTACTTGAGGATAAATTTAGAAAAATAACTCTTACATTAAGAGAGCAACATTTTAGGGGAGAAATAAGTTTTAGGGGGAGAAATAGAACATTAATACAATTTTATATTTCTCACTAAACTCGTATTATCAAGTGACTTCTTTTGCAGAGTTTGTTTTTTCAAAATGGTGTTTGTCTTCATCAAATAGGGGGAGACTGAAAGTGATCCTAGCAAAGATCTCATTGATTTGATGAAATCAAAGATAGAGTCAAAGGTCAACTCTGCAGCAGTCAACAAGTCACTCAGATAATTGTGCTAGAAGATTTAGTGTGTCTAACAGAAGGCTTAGGTAAAACCATTTTACCTTTTCTGCTGCATAAAGTTTCTTCATTCATTTTGCAAAATGCCTCAAAAATAGTTTTAAACAAACTTAATAATGTTTTTAACTGATATTGCTTTGAAAGAAACGATTAAAATCACTTAGAATGTTTAAAGAAGTGTTTTTACAGTATTTTAATCGATACAAACTTCTTTTAATCGATTAAAACCCTTTAAAACTCTTTATGACCGATTAGAATTCAAATATGAGCGATCAGAAATCTTTTAATCGATTAAAACACGTTTCAATCGATTAAAACCACTTTGAAATCAGGATGATCGATCAGAATGAAATTATGACCGATCAGAGTTGGTTATGATCGATCAGAATTGAATTATGACCGATCAGACTTATTTCAATCGATTAAAACGAATTTCAATCGATTAAAATGACTTGAAAATTTTTGAACAGAGTTTCAATCGATTAAAACGCATTTCAATCGATTAAAATAACTTGGAAAATTTTTGTACAGAGTTTCAATCGATTAAAACGTATTTCAACCGATTAAAACAACTTGGAAAAATTACATGCAGGTTTTTAATCGATTAAAACTTCTTTGTATCAGCTTAAAATAACTTGAAAAGTTTTATAAGAAAGTTTTGCAAGTATATCAATCGATTAAAACACGAAACAATCGATTGAATCAAACTTCGAAAAGTTTTGTAAAGTGTTTTAATTGATATAACCGTTACGATGATCGACTAAAACAATTTTGTTAAAGAATCAAGAACGCATTAATGGATTGAAAGGACTTTTAACAGATTGAAATGGCTATTTCAACAGATTAAAACAAACTTTCAACAGATTAATTAATGCAGCGATTTTTGAAATTACTCTTTAAAAACAGTTTTGCTTGAACTTTTTAAACATACTTTGAATATCGAGTTTTACAAATCCCTAAGCAATCATTCAAGCAAACCTTAGAACTTTTTCAAGAAAGATTCGCAACAATTTTTTGAAGTTATTTTGAAAATCTTTCTTGAGGCAACTTGCATTCTTTTGAAGAAGAAACTCTCTGCAGATTTGGATAAACTGGTTTGAGCTTTCTAGTTTCTTCTTTGTAAATTCTTTTTCATTCTTTTGTATTGTGTTGTGCCTGGAATTTGGGCACAAGTTTCTCTCGTACTGGAAGTTGGTTGTGGAGGTTATCAAGAACTGAAATTTGGTTCTTGGTGAAAGGTTTGGTGCCTGGAATTTGGGCACTCGGTTTCTCTCGCAACTGGAATTTGGTTGTAGAGGTTATCAAGAACTGGAATTTGGTTCTTGGTGGAGAGGTTGAGTACAAGAACCGGAATTTTGTTCTTGTACTGTGTGGTGCCTGGAATTTGAGTACTTGGTTTCTCTGCAGCTGGAATTTGGTTGCGAGAGGTTATCAAGAGCTGGAATTTGGTTCTTGGTGGAAAGGTTAAGTGCGGAACTGGAATTTGGTTCTTGTGTTAGATTAGGTGTAAGATTGTTGAATCTGTAAAACATTTAATCTAGTGGAACCCAGCTGGAATTTGGTCGGAGACTGGACGTAGCCCTGGTATTGGGTGAACCAAGTATAAAATACCGGTGATATCTTTCTTAACCTTTCTCTCCTTTAAATTCAGTTGCTGCGTTTATTTTAATTGATTGCTTTGAGATTCAAAAAGAGATTTAGAAACTTAATTTTCGAATTAGATAATCTGTGAATTGCGAAAAACTTTCAAAGATCAATTCACCCCCCCTCTTGATCTAAAACTACTTTTCTAACAATTGGCATCAAAGCGAGGTGCTTGAAAGTTATTCAAGTTCTTCGATCCATGGCTGGAAACAAATTTTCTGAGGGAGCTTGTATTGATAGACCTCCACTGTTTTGTGGAACAGATTATCTATTTTGGAAAATGAGGATGAAGATCTTTATTGAATCTGTTAGTATAAATGTTTGGAATGTCATTGAACAAGAAACTGATATGGTTAACAGAATCCAAGATGATTGTATTGCCAAAAATATCAACTCATCCGCTCTTAACAGAAATGATCTTTTCAGGATTGCACACTGTCAAACTGCTGCACAAATGTGGAAGATCCTTGAAAAGACCTATGAAGAAGCACCAGAAATATGCTTGATGGTCAACTCAGAATCACCAAATACCAGTGTAAGTTCTGAATCTATGAACTATAGCTCATTACAAGATGCCTTCTTTGAAATACATGCAGTAGCAAAAAAATTAGAAACTGAAAACAAGAAATTAAAAAGCATGAATAGGCTATTAGAAAACAAGATCATTATTCTTGAAAAGAAAATAATTGATGAAGAAACCAAGAATGAAAAGTTAGAATTATATAATAACTCTGATTGCATGTGTAATGTTGGAAATTGCAAAAACTGTCCTGAGTTACAGAAACAAGTATCATACCTAGTAAAAACTTCATCTAAATTAGCACAAGGAAAGAATAATCTTGATAGGATACTTAATTCCCAAAAATTAGTTATTGAACGTGGTGGCATAGGTTATACACCATCTATTGGAAAGAAAACCAGAGCATTCAAAAATTATTTTGCATATAGTAAAACAGTTTCATCTCCATTTATTAAATGCTTTTACTGTATGAAAAAAGGGCACTCTGTTAAATATTGCAGAATTAAGAAATATGTCGTACCCAAAGGTAGAATGAAATGGGTTCCAAAAATTAATTCCTTTCAAATAACCTGATCAGGACCCAGTAATTATAAAGGGTACCAGAACAATTCTTAATTTGTTTTGCAGGAACAAGTCCGGGAATCCCTTGAAGATCGAGAGCTGCGAAATCAGGTTCGAGTATTTAAACTTATTGTTTTAATTGATATATAACAATATTAATCGATTAAAATAACTTACGTAACATCTGTCCGTACCATTTTAATCGATTAAAATGTCAAAATAATCGATTGAACTGATCTCAGGATTTTGGTTTAAATGTTTTAATCGATTATAATAACTCGTATATCAACTAAAAACACTTAGGTATCAAAATTAATCGATTCATTTACGTTTTAATCGGTTTAAATTCGGTGTCATTTTATTGATCACATTCTATACCAAACTAATCGATTCTTTTATAAACCAATCGATTAATTCATTGTAACTCGTTTTCAAACCTAATAGGAAAAATGAAATTAATAGATAATTAGTTGATCAATCGATTAATTAGGTTCTGAAAACAAGATTTATAACATCTAATTAAAGTTTGATAGGCCAATTCGAATCAAAAACCCAGTTTCTTTGATAAACAAAATCTGCATAATACTTTCACCCACTCGTCCCGTAAATTGTGCCTCCGTAGCGATCAGATAATCATAAATAAGTCTCGAACATATCCGATTCAAGTTATCCGTTATGGAACACCCAATTTTCTTTAAATGGCACATGCTCGAACAAATCCTTGAATTAGAAACTAAGACTAGTGGAATAAATGTGGGAAAGTTATTGCCGATTGAATTACTCGCAAACTTTACATGTGGGAAAGTTATCCATAGATGAAAAAGTTATTTTAACATAGTCATGATTCAAGTCGTAGACGTCTACATCTCTCTTAATACTTTACATGGAATGCTTGCGTAGTAATACATTGAAAATCAAAGGAATTATCAAAGAATAGATCGTAACTTTTCTTATAGACACTAGTTACAAACAAGGTCAAGTTGTTAGGACTGAAAACATAGTTTATCAAAGATTTTTCGAGTGATAGTTGCTTCGGTAATAAGTTGTTGATTACTAGGAAGTTCAATGAACAAATGTTTACATTAGATTTCTTGATATTACCTAGCAATATATTTGAAATAATCTTGAGCATGCATTGGTTCAAAACTCTTGGTGAAATTCATTGAACTCGTGCAAATTTAAGAATTAGCTTTAATCATCAATGTCACGAGGTGACACTCGTAAGGAAACCAATCTGGGACAGACAATTCAAGAATTGAATAACGTGGCACGTGAGAATGTGTGTACAGGGATAAATTTTAAAGCTGTTGATTTGTTCCCTCAGCTGAAGGCAAATATAGTGAAAGCTCGGATTACTCGTCATCACTAGTTCTGCTGTGTATGCATTACTAATCATTGCCCACTCTACCGAATAAGTTTTAGTTAACCACTTGTGCATATGATACCACTTGGAAACAACAAAGTTAAAGATGATTCATTCCTCAAAGATAATGATGACTGGTTCACTGAAAGTGAGAATAACACCCATCATACTACATTAATAAGAATGCAGTCATTTGCTTAGATGATGATGACTGCAAAGTTTGAAATAGGTTAGCTATTATGGAAGGAAATTCGATCTCGGTACATCATTAACCCGTGATTCATGCAATTTATGGTATCGTGCATTCGTGTGGGATCCGATAGTGAATGTACGTACTGTCAGGTACATGGTTCACGCCTCGATGTGTAGTAGAAATTCCATTGTGGTGTCAACCATGGACTGTAATGCGATCAATAGTAACAATAAACTGCTAAAAGATTTCTTTTCGGGAAAAGTTTTTGTGTCTCGTTGTCGATACGAGAGAGACAAATGTTGTTGTCTCAATAGTTGATAGAGCAAAATTGGTTCCAAGCAAAAGTAAAGTCTATTATCTTTTGATATTGGTGGGGATCAAATGACTGAGTCACGTATTTTGGCATCTGACACAAATAATCGGGGAAATAAGAACAAATTCATTTACACCAAACTCGGAGGATTTGCAACTAAACCAAGGAAATTGGGATAATTAAATATTGGTGGATAAAAAGGGTCCCTTCTTACCTTTCCTTTATATCTTATCTCTTTTGATGCTAATTTCAATTTATGATCTGTAGTATCACCTGGTTATTAAACGAAACAATATTTTTAGCCTTGATTTATATAATGTAGGTTGAAAGTTGAAACAGGAAAATCTAGATAGAATTTAAATAGATCCTCGAGAGCTTTAGCTAAATAAGATTTTATTCTGATTTTGATGGATCTATTAGTTAAGATTTAATCAATGTAGTTGTTAGTATTGTTAAACATCCTTCTAGATGATCAGTTTTACAAAATA
Organism: Sphenostylis stenocarpa; assembly: GCA_963425845.1. Classification (NCBI taxonomy): domain Eukaryota; kingdom Viridiplantae; phylum Streptophyta; class Magnoliopsida; order Fabales; family Fabaceae; genus Sphenostylis; species Sphenostylis stenocarpa. The sequence continues at coordinate 37,283,391 of OY731403.1, forward strand.
TGCATTAAACATTACTTCATTTTCAAAGCTGATTGTTTTAATCAATACAACATCTTTTTAATCGATTAAATGAACTTATACAACATTTTTTAATCGATTAAAAGTCGAAATAATCGATTAATTTCACTAAAGTTTCATGTTTTCAAATTCTTACATGTTTTAATCGATTAAACCCTTCTTTCAATCGATTTAAATCATTTATCAAAAACATTTTAATCGATTATGTTCTGTTTTTAATCGATTTTTATTCGGAAAGAAAGATTAAAGGCTTTAATTAATGGTTGTTCCTGTAACATGCTACTAAAGCGTGATTCCCTTATCTTTACACGTGTTAATTGTATTCATTACAAGCGTGTTAATGAAGATAAGCTTGAATCAACTTTAATTGATCTGTTCATGAGTAAAATATTGATTTCTGGCTATTTTCAAAAACTTAAGCATATTTCAAACCTTTACATTTTATTATTTCTCTTCTGTTCCCTATTTTTGATGAAGTCAAAAGGGGGAGAAATAGTTTCTTTACTTGAGGATAAATTTAGAAAAATAACTCTTACATTAAGAGAGCAACATTTTAGGGGGAGAAATAAGTTTTAGGGGGAGAAATAGAACATTAATACAATTTTATATTTCTCACTAAACTGTATTATCAAGTGACTTCTTTTGCAGAGTTTGTTTTTTCAAAATGGTGTTTGTCTTCATCAAATAGGGGGAGACTGAAAGTGATCCTAGCAAAGATCTCATTGATTTGATGAAATCAAAGATAGAGTCAAAGGTCAACTCTGCAGCTGATCAACAAGTCACTCGAGATAATTGTGCTAGAAGATTTAGTGTGTCTAACGGAAGGCTTAGGTAAAACCATTTTACCTTTTCTCGCTGCATAAAGTTTCTTCATTCATTTTGCAAAATGCCTCAAAAATAGTTTTAAACAAACTTAATAATGTTTTTAATCGATATTGCTTTGAAAGAAACGATTAAAATCACTTAGAATGTTTAAAGAAGTGTTTTTACGATATTTTAATCGATACAAACTTCTTTTAATCGATTAAAACCCTTTAAAACTCTTTATGACCGATTAGAATTCAAATATGAGCGATCAGAATCTTTTAATCGATTAAAACACGTTTCAATCGATTAAAACCACTTTGAAAGTCAGGATGATCGATCAGAATGAAATTATGACCGATCGAGTTGGTTATGATCGATCGAATTGAATTATGACCGATCAGACTTATTTCAATCGATTAAAACGAATTTCAATCGATTAAAATGACTTGAAAATTTTTGTACGGAGTTTCAATCGATTAAAACGCATTTCAATCGATTAAAATAACTTGGAAAATTTTTGTACAGAGTTTCAATCGATTAAAACGTATTTCAACCGATTAAAACAACTTGGAAAAATTACATGCAGGTTTTTAATCGATTAAAACTTCTTTGTATCAGCTTAAAATAACTTGAAAAGTTTTATAAGAAAGTTTTGCAAGTATATCAATCGATTAAAACACAAAACAATCGATTGAATCAAACTTAGAAAAGTTTTGTAAAGTGTTTTAATTGATATAACCGATTGCGATATCAGCTAAAACAATTCTGTTAAAGAATCAAGAACGCATTAATGGATTGAAAGGACTTTTAACAGATTGAAACGGCTATTTCAACAGATTAAAACAAACTTTCAACAGATTAATTAATGCAGCAGTTTTTGAAATTACTCTTTAAAAACAGTTTTGCTTGAACTTTTTAAACATACTTTGAATATCAGTTTTTACAAATCCCTAAGCAATCATTCAAGCAAACCTTAGAACTTTTTCAAGAAAGATTCGCAACAATTTTTTGAAGTTATTTTGAAAATCTTTCTTGAGGCAACTTGCATTCTTTTGAAGAAGAAACTCTCTGCAGATTTGGATAAAGCTGGTTTGAGCTTTCTAGTTTCTTCTTTGTAAATTCTTTTTCATTCTTTTGTATTGTGTTGTGCCTGGAATTTGGGCACAAGTTTCTCTCAGTTGGAAGTTGGTTGTGGAGGTTATCAAGAACTGAAATTTGGTTCTTGGTGAAAGGTTTGGTGCCTGGAATTTGGGCACTTGGTTTCTCTCGCAACTGGAATTTGGTTGTAGAGGTTATCAAGAACTGGAATTTGGTTCTTGGTGGAGAGGTTGAGTACAGGAACTGGAATTTGGTTCTTGTAATGTGTGGTGCCTGGAATTTGGGTACTGGTTTCTCTGCTAGTTGGAATTTGGTTGCGAGAGGTTATCAAGAGCTGGAATTTGGTTCTTGGTGGAAAGGTTAAGTGCGGGAACTGGAATTTGGTTCTTGTGTTAGATTAGGTGTAAGATTGTTGAATCTATAAAACATTTAATCTAGTGGAACCCAGCTGGAATTTGGCTGGAGACTGGACGTAGCCCTGGTATTGTGTGAACCAGTATAAAATACCGGTGATATCTTTCTTAACCTTTCTCTCCTTTAAATTCAGTTGCTGCGTTTATTTTAATTGATTGCTTTGAGATTCAAAAAGAGATTTAGAAACTTAATTTTCGAATTAGATAATCTGTGAATTGCGAAAAACTTTCAAAGATCAATTCACCCCCCCTCTTGATCTAAAACTACTTTTCTAACAATTGGCATCAAAGCGAGGTGCTTGAAAGTTATTCAAGTTCTTCGATCCATGGTCTGGAAACAAATTTTCCGAGGGAGCTTGTATTGATAGACCTCCACCGTTTTGTGGAACAGATTATCTATTTTGGAAAATGAGGATGAAGATCTTTATTGAATCAGTTAGTATAAATGTTTGGAATGTCATTGAACAAGAAACTGATATGGTTAACGGAATCCAAGATGATTGTATTGCCAAAAATATCAACTCATCCGCTCTTAACGGAAATGATCTTTTCGAGATTGCACATCTGTCAAGCTGCGCACAAATGTGGAAGATCCTTGAAAAGACCTATGAAGAAGCACCAGAAATATGCTTGATGGTCAACTCAGAATCACCAAATACCAGTGTAAGTTCTGAATCTATGAACTATAGCTCATTACAAGATGCCTTCTTTGAAATACATGCAGTAGCAAAAAAATTAGAAACTGAAAACAAGAAATTAAAAAGCATGAATAGGCTATTAGAAAACAAGATCATTATTCTTGAAAAGAAAATAATTGATGAAGAAACCAAGAATGAAAAGTTAGAATTATATAATAACTCGATTGCATGTGTAATGTTGGAAATTGCAAAAACTGTCCCGAAGTTACGAAACAAGTATCATACCTAGTAAAAACTTCATCTAAATTAGCACAAGAAAAGAATAATCTTGATAGGATACTTAATTCCCAAAAATTAGTTATTGAACGTGGTGGCATAGGTTATACACCATCTATTGGAAAGAAAACCAGAGCATTCAAAAATTATTTTGCATATAGTAAAACAGTTTCATCTCCATTTATTAAATGCTTTTACTGTATGAAAAAAGGGCACTCTGTTAAATATTGCAGAATTAAGAAATATGTCGTACCCAAAGGTAGAATGAAATGGGTTCCAAAAATTAATTCCTTTCAAATAACCTCGATCAGGACCCGAGTAATTATAAAGGGTACCGAACAATTCTTAATTTGTTTTGCAGGAACAAGTCCGGGAATCCCTTGAAGATCGAGGTGCGTAAATCAGGTTCCGAGTATTTAAACTTATTGTTTTAATTGATATATAACAATATTAATCGATTAAAATAACTTACGAACATCTGTCTAGTACCATTTTAATCGATTAAAATGTCAAAATAATCGATTGAACTGATCTCGGGATTTTGGTTTAAATGTTTTAATCGATTATAATAAGCTGTATATCAACTAAAAACACTTAGGTATCAAAATTAATCGATTCATTTACGTTTTAATCGGTTTAAATTCGGTGTCATTTTATTGATCACATTCTATACCAAACTAATCGATTCTTTTATAAACCAATCGATTAATTCATTGTAACTGTTTTCAAACCTAATAGGAAAAATGAAATTAATAGATAATTAGTTGATCAATCGATTAATTAGGTTCTGAAAACAAGATTTATAACATCTAATTAAAGTTTGATAGGCCAATTCGAATCAAAAACCCAGTTTCTTTGATAAACAAAATCTGCATAATACTTTCACCCACCGTCACTGTAAATTGTGCCTCCGTAGCGATCAGATAATCATAAATAAGTCTCGAACATATCCGATTCAAGTTATCCGTTATGGAACACCCAATTTTCTTTAAATGGCACATGCTTGAACAAATCCTTGAATTAGAAACTAAGACTAGTGGAATAAATGTGGGAAAGTTATTGCCGATTGAATTACTGCAAACTTTACATGTGGGAAAGTTATCCATAGATGAAAAAGTTATTTTAACATAGTCATGATTCAAGCTGTAGACGTCTACATCTCTCTTAATACTTTACATGGAATGCTGCGTAGTAATACATTGAAAATCAAAGGAATTATCAAAGAATAGACTGTAACTTTTCTTATAGACACTAGTTACAAACGAGGTCAAGTTGTTAGGACTGAAAACATAGTTTATCAAAGATTTTTCAGATGATAGTTGCTTCTGGTAATAAGTTGTTGATTACTAGGAAGTTCAATGAACAAATGTTTACATTAGATTTCTTGATATTACCTAGCAATATATTTGAAATAATCTTGAGCATGCATTGGTTCAAAACTCTTGGTGAAATTCATTGAACTGTGCAAATTTAAGAATTAGCTTTAATCATCAATGTCACGAGGTGACACCGTAAGGAAACCAATCTGGGACAGCAATTCAAGAATTGAATAACGTGGCACGAAGAATGTGTGTACGAGGATAAATTTTAAACTGTTGATTTGTTCCTCACTGAAGGCAAATATAGTGAAAGCTCTGGATTACTCGTCATCACTAGTTCTCGCGTGTATGCATTACTAATCATTGCCCACTCTACCAGAATAAGTTTTAGTTAACCACTTGTGCATATGATACCACTGGAAACAACAAAGTTAAAGATGATTCATTCCTCAAAGATAATGATGACTGGTTCACCGAAAGTGAGAATAACACCCATCATACTACATTAATAAGAATGCGAGTCATTTGCTTAGATGATGATGACTGCAAAGTTTGAAATAGGTTAGCTATTATGGAAGGAAATTCCGATCTCGGTACATCATTAACCTGTGATTCATGCAATTTATGGTATCGTGCATTATCGTGTGGGATCCGATAGTGAATGTACGTCTGTCGATACATGGTTCTCGCCTCGATGTGTAGTAGAAATTCCATTGTGGTGTCAACCATGGACATGTAATGCAGTCAATAGTAACAATGAACCGCTAAAAGATTTCTTTTCGGGAAAAGTTTTTGTGTCTGCATTGTCGATACTGAGAGAGACAATTGTTGTTGTCTCAATAGTTGATAGAGCAAAATTGGTTCCAGCAAAAGTAAAGTCTATTATCTTTTGATATTGGTGGGGATCAAATGACTCGAGTCACGTATTTTGGCATCCGACACAAATAATCGGGGAAATAAGAACAAATTCATTTACACCAAACTCGGAGGATTTGCAACTAAACCAAGGAAATTGGGATAATTAAATATTGGTGGATAAAAAGGGTCCCTTCTTACCTTTCCTTTATATCTTATCTCTTTTGATGCTAATTTCAATTTATGATCTGTAGTATCACCTGGTTATTAAACAGAAACAATATTTTTAGCCTTGATTTATATAATGTAGGTTGAAAGTTGAAACAGGAAAATCTAGATAGAATTTAAATAGATCCCTGAGAGCTTTAGCTAAATAAGATTTTATTCTGATTTTGATGGATCTATTAGTTAAGATTTAATCAATGTAGTTGTTAGTATTGTTAAACATCCTTCTAGATGATCAGTTTTACAAAATATGCATTAAACATTACTTCATTTTCAAAACTGATTGTTTTAATCAATACAACATCTTTTTAATCGATTAAATGAACTTATACAACATTTTTTAATCGATTAAAAGTCGAAATAATCGATTAATTTCACTAAAGTTTCATGTTTTCAAATTCTTACATGTTTTAATCGATTAAACCCTTCTTTCAATCGATTTAAATCATTTATCAAAAACATTTTAATCGATTATGTTCTGTTTTTAATCGATTTTTATTCTGGAAAGAAAGATTAAAGGCTTTAATTAATGGTTGTTCCTGTAACATGCTACTAAAGCGTGATTCCCTTATCTTTACACGTGTTAATTGTATTCATTACAAGCGTGTTAATGAAGATAAGCTTGAATCAACTTTAATTGATCTGTTCATGAGTAAAATATTGATTTCTGGCTATTTTCAAAAACTTAAGCATATTTCAAACCTTTACATTTTATTATTTCTCTTCGTTCCCTATTTTTGATGAAGTCAAAAGGGGAGAAATAGTTTCTTTACTTGAGGATAAATTTAGAAAAATAACTCTTACATTAAGAGAGCAACATTTTAGGGGAGAAATAAGTTTTAGGGGAGAAATAGAACATTAATACAATTTTATATTTCTCACTAAACTGTATTATCAAGTGACTTCTTTTGCAGAGTTTGTTTTTTCAAAATGGTGTTTGTCTTCATCAAATAGGGGAGACCGAAAGTGATCCTAGCAAAGATCTCATTGATTTGATGAAATCAAAGATAGAGTCAAAGGTCAACTCTGCAGCTAGTCAACAAGTCACTCGAGATAATTGTGCTAGAAGATTTAGTGTGTCTAACGAAGGCTTAGGTAAAACCATTTTACCTTTTCTCGCGCATAAAGTTTCTTCATTCATTTTGCAAAATGCCTCAAAAATAGTTTTAAACAAACTTAATAATGTTTTTAACCGATATTGCTTTGAAAGAAACGATTAAAATCACTTAGAATGTTTAAAGAAGTGTTTTTACAGTATTTTAATCGATACAAACTTCTTTTAATCGATTAAAACCCTTTAAAACTCTTTATGACCGATTAGAATTCAAATATGAGCGATCAGAAATCTTTTAATCGATTAAAACACGTTTCAATCGATTAAAACCACTTTGGAAGTCAGGATGATCGATCGAATGAAATTATGACCGATCGAGTTGGTTATGATCGATCGAATTGAATTATGACCGATCGGACTTATTTCAATCGATTAAAACGAATTTCAATCGATTAAAATGACTTGAAAATTTTTGTACAGAGTTTCAATCGATTAAAACGCATTTCAATCGATTAAAATAACTTGGAAAATTTTTGTACAGAGTTTCAATCGATTAAAACGTATTTCAACCGATTAAAACAACTTGGAAAAATTCTGTGCAGGTTTTTAATCGATTAAAACTTCTTTGTATCAGTTAAAATAACTTGAAAAGTTTTATAAGAAAGTTTTGCAGTATATCAATCGATTAAAACACGAAACAATCGATTGAATCAAACTTAGAAAAGTTTTGTAAAGTGTTTTAATTGATATAACCGTTGCAGTATCAGCTAAAACAATTCTGTTAAAGAATCAAGAACGCATTAATGGATTGAAAGGACTTTTAACAGATTGAAACGGCTATTTCAACAGATTAAAACAAACTTTCAACAGATTAATTAATGCAGCAGTTTTTGAAATTACTCTTTAAAAACAGTTTTGCTTGAACTTTTTAAACATACTTTGAATATCAGTTTTTACAAATCCCTAAGCAATCATTCAAGCAAACCTTAGAACTTTTTCAAGAAAGATTCGCAACAATTTTTTGAAGTTATTTTGAAAATCTTTCTTGAGGCAACTTGCATTCTTTTGAAGAAGAAACTCTCTGCAGATTTGGATAAACTGGTTTGAGCTTTCTAGTTTCTTCTTTGTAAATTCTTTTTCATTCTTTTGTATTGTGTTGTGCCTGGAATTTGGGCACAAGTTTCTCTCATGCTGGAAGTTGGTTGTGGAGGTTATCAAGAACTGAAATTTGGTTCTTGGTGAAAGGTTTGGTGCCCGGAATTTGGGCACTCGGTTTCTCTCGCAACTGGAATTTGGTTGTAGAGGTTATCAAGAACTGGAATTTGGTTCTTGGTGGAGAGGTTGAGTATAGGAACTGGAATTTGGTTCTTGTAATGTGTGGTGCCTGGAATTTGGGTACTGGTTTCTCTGCAGCTGGAATTTGGTTGCAGAGGTTATCAAGAGCTGGAATTTGGTTCTTGGTGGAAAGGTTAAGTGCAGGAACTGGAATTTGGTTCTTGTGTTAGATTAGGTGTAAGATTGTTGAATCTGTAAAACATTTAATCTAGTGGAACCCAGCTGGAATTTGGCTGGAGACTGGACGTAGCCCTGGTATTGGGTGAACCAGTATAAAATACCGGTGATATCTTTCTTAACCTTTCTCTCCTTTAAATTCAGTTGCTGCGTTTATTTTAATTGATTGCTTTGAGATTCAAAAAGAGATTTAGAAACTTAATTTTCGAATTAGATAATCTGTGAATTGCGAAAAACTTTCAAAGATCAATTCACCCCCCCTCTTGATCTAAAACTACTTTTCTAACAGTTTAAAAATGGGTATGCATTTATCCGTTAACTGTGCGATGAAACGGGCAATGTAATTAATTGGGCCTAGAAAACCTCTGACCTCCTTTTCTATGCTTGGTGGAGGCATTTCCAAAATTGCCTTGGTTTTGTCAGGATCCACTTCGATTCCTCTTTGGCTGACAATGAACCCCAATAGTTTTCCTGAACGTACTCCGAAAGTTCATTTTGCCGGGTTTAGTTTAAGTTGATACTTTCGAAGTCGCTCAAAAAGCTTTCTGAGATAATGAATGTGGTCCATCTCATTCTTGGACTTGGCAATCATGTCGTCCACATATACTTCTATTTCCTTGTGGATCATGTCATGGAATAGCGTGACCATAGCCCTTTGATAAGTAGCCCCTACATTCTTGAGTCCGAAGGGCATTACGCGATAGCAAAAGGTGCCGCATGGTGTGATAAAGGAGGTTTTTTCTCTGTCCTCAACGGCGAACTTGATTTGGTTGTATCCCGCATATCCATCCATGAAGGAGTAGAGCGTGTTGGTAGCGGTATGGTCTACTAATGTGTCTATATGCGGTAGGGGAAAGTCATCTTTTGGACTTGCTCGATTGAGGTCCCTATAATCTACACAGACCCTGACCTTCCCGGTCTTTTTGATGACGGGTACTATGTTGGCCAACCATTCTGGGTATTTGGAAACTATAAGGAAATTGGCATCCAACTATCTTTGCACCTCCTCCTTTATCATTAAGGACCAGTCGGGTTTGATTCTTCTGAGTTTTTGCTTTACAGGTCGGAACCCCTCTTTTAAAGGCAATCTATGTTCCACTATGCTCGTGTCGAGCCCAGGCATGTCATGATAAGACCAAGTGAATACATCCATATATTCCTTTAGAAGCTGCATCAATCCCCTTTTTATGCTATTTTCTATTTGGGTGCCGATGTTCACCTTTTTCTCGTCATCCCCTTCTCCCAAATTAATAGTTTTTATCTCTTCCTGATGTGGTTGTATGATGCGTGCTTCCTTTTCCAGCATTCTTTGCATGTCCGGAGAAATGGTCTCCTGCTCACTGTCGGACTCGACCCATTCGCCTTCAGTTTCCGGGGTCCACAGAGATTCATCAATCACAGACATGATGTGTTTTAGGTTCTGTTTTAGTCATAGATTTTATTATAAAATTTATCTTTGGAAGAATAATAAATAGAAGAGGGAAAAGAATGAATATGACAAAATGCCTCGTGTATTAATGAAAAATGAAAATGTATGTACAAGCCCTTTTAATCAAAATTCCTGCGGCCACGGGCGGGGACCGCAGGAGATATAGAGAAAAGCTTAAAATAAAAAACCCTAGGGTTGATCCTCCCAGTCCTCCCTCTCTCGCTATTCCGGCTTTGATAGAGGTTTGGCGTCGACATCGGAAGCAGAGGCATCGAAAGTTATCCAACCGGCGTCAATTAGCTCTTGGACCTTATACTTCAAGGTCAAGCAGTTGTCAGTTGAATGCCCTGGTGCATCCGAGTGGTAGCTACATTTTTCATTGGGCTTGTACCACTCGGGATAAGGAGGCTCCATTTTCTTGGGAGGAACACGCGCTAGGAGGTTGGCCTCCAACAACTAGGGTAGCAGCTTCGTATACGAGGTGGGGATAGGGGTGAACTTCCTCTCCTTTCTTCGTGACTGCCTTTCTGTCTGAGGAGTGGTGGAAGGGGTTGCAAAATTGATGGCGTGTACGACCTCCTCCTTCTTTTTGAAGGGTTTCTTGAATGAGGTACTGGAAGAAGAAGGTTGTGCTATTTTCCCGCTCCTTAGTCCCTGCTCTACCCTTTCACCCACAGTGACTATGTCCGAGAAAAGGTTGGAGGTACTGGCTATCGCCTTGTTGTAGTATGCTCCCGTCAGTGAATCTATGAACATAGTCACTGTCTCCTTATCTGTTAGTAGAGGCTCTATCTGGGCGGCCATTTCCCTCCATCTTTGGGCGTACGCTTTAAAAGGCTCGTCGCTCCTTTTGCTAAAAGCCCTGAGATCTGACCTATCGGGGGTCAGATCAATGTTGTATCGGTAGCGACGGAGAAAAGCGTCAGCCAGCTGTTTCCAGTTCTGGACCTGCCCTCTCTCTAGCTGCATATACCAATTGAGAGTTGTATCCGCCAGACTCTCCTGGAAGCAGTGAATCAGGAGTTTCTCGTTCTCAGCATGGGCGGCCATCTTACGATAATACATCGTAAGATGGTTCTTTGGGCAGGTCATCCCGGCGTACTTGGGGAAATCTGGGATCTTGAATTTGGGAGGGAAGTGAATATTCTTTACTAGGCACATGTCCGCCACCTCCTTGACGTCAAAGTTGTGCCCTTCCACCGCCTTGAGCCTTTCCTCCAGGGCGGAGAGTTGTTGTTTGGATGCCTCTGGGGTAAGGATGCGTGCAGTCTTAGCATCCTTCCCGTCATAGAAGTATTCCTCCTCCTCTTCCTCATGGTGAGGGATGTGTTCAGCTTGGTCTTCGCCCTTACTTTGACCCTGGCGGACGACCTCCATTAGTTGGGCCACTTGCTCGCGGAGGGTGTTGACCTCCACAGTGAGCTTTCGGTTTTGCTCCTCTAAATTTTCCATCGCTTTCGCTTTTTGCGCGTGAGTGCGGACGTGGAGAGGACCAACCACTTTCTAGAATGCCCGAAAGAACTTTATTAATGCATGTTGAGTGTTCAAACTAAAATGCATATGTGTATGCATGAGGAATCTTATTTAAATGATGCTGAATGCATTCTCACTTTTTATTTTCTCTCGTGGTTTTTCTTTTGCTCATGATATGATGTAATATGAATGATTTGACTTTGTCAGAAGTTGATTTGCTTATCTTTTTAGTATATATATTTTTTATTTTATGTTTATTTTTTATAGCCTTTTATCTCTTCTGTCGGAACTGCGTGGCTACTTAGCTTACAAAGAACCTGAAACCAGGCTAGCTAAAAGGCAGACAATCCGAGATAAAATGTGGTTTTATGCAAAAGAATATTTGGTGTCCCTTATCTCTTCTGTCGGAACTGCGTGGCTACTTAGCTTATAAAGAACCTGAAACCAGGCTAGCTAAAAGAAAGACTGTCCGAGATAAGGGCGTTTATTAAGGAAAAATATTTTTGTGATTTTTGTTCTGTTGTTTGTTTATGCTATGCAACAGACAAATGCAGCAAACATATGCACACACAATTCGATCATCCACGAATAGGCGAGAATTTGTTTTTATCACGAGGTAGGGTTTTCCTGCAGAAAAGTGTATTGGCGAGGGTAGGTTCTAACTGTTCTCACCAGGCTAAGGCCCCCAAGGTGCCCCCATTATAGGGTCCCCACTCTCCAGCCTTCCGACCATGCTTAGCACTAAGGCCATAGTCAGTCTTGTTGCCAAAAGAGGAAGGTTATCACCTTGAGTGGTGGTTTCCGATCACACCGGTGGGCACAAGGCCATCACTACAGCGAACCGTACCTGCCACCCACTCCCTATGGATTTCTCACTTGCCCCCGGGTATAAAGGGAACTGTTGTATGCAAGGGTTTGTGTACAGTTTGTATTTTACACAATTGCGTAAGTATAAACAAGCAACAGTTATTAAAGCCAAACCGTAAAACATGTTATAATACAAGGTAAGGGCAAAAGCATTATTTTCCTGGTTTATTTATTTTTTAAGCCGGCCCATCACTAAATGGGACCAACTCTCGAGGCTTCCCAAGTGGAGTCGCCATCTGTCGCCGCTGTCAAAACGAGTGGCGGTCGGAGCGACACGATGGTTTCGACCCTCTTGATTTTTGCATTTTTTGTTGGTGGTTACAACGCCTTTAGGTTGTCCGATAACAGGGCTAAACCTAGGAGCGAGGTTTTCGAAAAGGCGCTCTTGGATTGTCCGATAACCGGGCTAATCCAAAAGCTAGTTTTGAAAGGGTTCTGTGGAGTCGCCACTGATGTTTTTACCGGAAACATCGGAAAAGGGATTAAAAGGCGTTGGTTTTCGAAAAACCAACTTTGGTCATTAGAACCAGAGTTGGGTAAGGGAGTTAGTTACGTGTAAAGGAAGTATCAGTTCCTTTACGACGCCCCTTTTGGGTTCCCTATGATAGGCTAGCTTTATGTAAATGATTAAACCGGAAAAATACGCTTTTACCCTTTTATTTGCGGAATTAAAATTATGACTACATGGCCCTAGCTTCAATTGCATAATGAAGATTAAAGCAGTAAACTAGAGAGAGAGAGTATAGAAACCTCCGAGGCAAGCTTTTCTATTTAATTCTTTAATAACTTGGGTGCTTTTTGGCAGCCCTTCACTCTACACAGCTTCGTAAACCTCTCGAAACGCTCAAAAATACTCTTAGAGACGCTCAGAAACTCCGGAAATGCTTCGGAGGGGTTCTAGAGAGAGAAATTCTAGAGAGAAGGAGGAGAAACTGTGTGTGGTGTGTGGAAATGAGGGAAGGAAGCCCCCTATTTATAGTTTTTCGCGCCTGACAGGTCGAGACCGCCGTTCTCGTCTGACAGGGTCGAGACCGCCGTCTCGCCATGCCAAAGTGGCGAGACCGCTGTCTCACCAAACGAGACCACCGTCTCGCCCTTCGCAGGTGGCGAGACCGCCATCTCGCCAAACGAGACGGCGGTCTCGACACTTGCATGAGGCGAGACGGCGGTCTCGATTTCGAGACAGCGGTCTCGTCCCCAAAAAGGCGAGAAACCTTATTTTCGTGCCGAAAATCCCTCCTATTCTAGTATGGGGCCTAATAGTCTCTCCTAGTGGCTTGTTAGGCTTCTTCCATCTTCGAATAGGAGGTCTTTTACTCTTTATTTGGAGGCCGGGAAAAATTTGGGGTCTACAACACTTATAGTAGGAAGAATCCTAATAGCAAACATGGACAATGTTCAGTAATTCGGAATTTTCTAGAGTTATATAAGCTGTTTTGGAATGAGATCTGAGCCAAAATTTAAAAAGCTTAATTACATACGATATTGATGAAGGAAATAAATTCAAATACCTTATAGAATAGATGCAGTTTTCAGTTTACAATGGTTGTTTCCAATAGGGCTCAACTACAATAACACTCTAAAACATGACTTAGTAATTTGACTATAACTTATGCTACACATAAGCTATTGACATGAACCAAATTTCTAAATTTTGGGAATATAATTTCCTACAACTTTTATGCAGGAATCAGTCCAAATGTCTACCTATTAATCCCAGTAATTCACAGGGCAACCTTTTAACGTCACATCTAGAACACTTGTAGTAAAATAGGCATAACTTGAGCTACAAACATCCGTTTAATGTGAAACCAAATTCTAAATTTCGATAACTTAAAGGGATACAACTTTCATACACACACCAATTCCTAATTCTTCTCACACAAGTCCTAGAGTTCAGTGAATAGTAACCTGTAAATTTACGTTCTTAAGGTTTTTAGCTCAACTACTTCTAATCCTCAATTCTAAGCATTATTCTAGTGTCCTAGATGTAAAACCGCAACAAAAAAATCATGACAACACTCTTCCCACTCCCTTTCAAGCTCAGCCAAGTGAGAAGAAAAATTGAAAATGCACATTTTGGAAAATAAAACCATAGAAGTGTAGAGGAAATTGAGAGAAACAAACTTACCTCTTGGAGCTCCTGAAGAAAATCAAGATTTCCCCTTAAAAATCAAGCTTGAAAGTGAGGAGAGTTTGAGACAAAGAGAGAAGTGAGCCTACGAAAACTTGCTGTTGAAATTGTGTTCCTTTTCCACATTTCACTCTTTTAAAATTCAAAATTTAATTTATTTACTAGCTTTTTTTAAATGCCAACAAAATAGGTCAATTTTGAGTATTTTTCTAAAAATTCAAGAAAAATTCTAGAAAATCACAAATAATCTAACAACCTAAAAATCTATAGTCACTTTACCTAACTTCTAATAATTTAATTATTAAAATTTTGACAAAAATTTTGTCAATATTTAACAAATCAGGGTTACTTAGAATTAGGATTTTACAACTCTGCCCCCTTAAATAAATTTTGTCCTCAAAATTTGCGTACCTGAAGGAACAATTGAGGATAAGATTCCTTCACCTTTTCCTCTAATTCCCAAGTAGCATCTTCATCTCCTACTCCACTCCAAATAACTTTAATCAAAGGAATTTCTTTTCCACGGAGTTGCTTAATCCTTCGATCACCGATTTCGATCGGCAGTGTTTCATAAGTAAGATTGTCTCTAATTTGGATAATGTCTGGTTGGTAATTTGACTATAACTCGTGCTACACATAAACTATTGACATAAACCCAATTTCTAAATTTCAGAAATATAATTTCCTACAACTTTTATGAAGGAATCAAGTCCTAATTTCACACATATCAATCCCAGTAATTCAAAAATTGAAGCTATTGAAACATGGCAATCTCTTAACGTCACAACTAGAACACTTGATAGTAAAATGAACATAACTTGAGCTACAAATATCCTTTTAATGTGAAACTAGTTTCTAAATTTTGAAAACTTAAAACAGCTACAACTTTCATGAAGACACCAATTCCTAATTCTGTTCACACAAGTCCCAGAGTTCAGTGAACATTAACCTATGAATTTAGGTTCATAAGGTTTTTACCCGAACTACTTCTAATCCTCAATTCTAAGCATTATTCTAGTGTCCTAGGTGTAAAACCACAACAACAAAATCATGACAACACTCTTCCAACTCCTATTCAAGCTCAGCCAAGTGAGGAGAAAAAATTGAAAATGCACCTTTTGAAAAATAAAACCGTAGAAGTGTAGAGGAGATTGAGAGAAACAAACTTACTTCTTGGAGCTCCTCAAGAAAATCAATATTTCCCCCTCAAAATCAATTTTGAAAGTGAGGAGAGTTTGAGAGAAAGAGAGAAGTGAGCCTACAGGAACTTGCTATGGAAAATGTGTTCCTTTTCCACATTTCACTCTTTTAGAAGTTAAAATTTAATTTATTTACTTCTTTTTTTTAAATGGCCACAAAATAAGTCAATTTTGAGTATTATTCTAAAAATTCCAAAAAATTACAAATAATCTAACAAACCTAAAACTCTATAGTCATTTTACCCAACTCGCAATAATTTAATTATTAAAATTTTGACAAAAATTTTGTCAAAATTTAACAAATTAGGGTTATTGAGAATTAGGATGTTACAACTCTCCCCGCCTTATATAAATTTCGTCCTCGAAATTTGTGTACGTGAAAGGAATAATTGAGGATAAGATTCCTTTATCTTTTCCTCTAACTCTCAAGTAGCATTTCCATCTTCTACTCCACTCCAAATAACTTTAACCAAAGCAATTTCTTTCCCACGGAGTTGCTTAATCCTTTGATCAACGATTTGGATAAGCGTTGTTTCATAAGTAAGGTTGTCTCTAATTTGGATAATTTCTGGTTGGTCATTTGACAATAACTCATGATACACATAAGCTATTCACATGAACCCAATTTCTAAATTTCGGGAATATAATTTCCTACAACTTTTATGAAGGAATAAAGTCCTAATTTCACTCTTATCAATCCCAATAATTCAAAATCTAAGGTTGATGAAACAGGGCAACCTCTTAATTTCACAAGTAGAAAACTTGACAGTAAAATGGGCATAACTTGAGCTACAAATATTCATTTAATGTGAAACCAATTTCTATATTTCAATAACTTAAAGTGTTACAAATTTCATGAAGACACCAATTCCTAATTCTATTCACACAAGTCCCAAAGTTCAGTGAAAAGTAACTTACGAAGTTACGTTCTTAAGGTGTTTAGCTCAACTACTTCTAATCCTTAATTCTAAGCATTATTCTTGTGTCCTTGGTGTAAAGCCACAACAACAAAATCATGACAACACTCTTCCCACTCCCATTTAAGCTCAGCCAAGTGAGGAGAAAATTGAAAATGCACCATTTAAGAAAATAAAACCGTAGAAGTGAAAAGGAGATTGAGAGAAACAAACTTACCTCTTGGAGCTCCTCAAGAAAATCATAATTTCCCCCTCAAAATCAATTTTGAATGTGAGAGAATTTGAGAGAAAGAGATATGTGAGCCTACAGGAACTTGTTTTGGAAAATGTGTTCCTTTTCCATATTTCACTATGTTAAAAGTCAAAATTTAATTTATTTACCAATTTTTTTAATGTCCACAAAATAAGTAAATTTTGAGTATTTCTCTAAATATTCCAGAAAAATTCCAAAAAATCACAAACAATCTAACAAACTTAAAACTCTATCGTTACTTTACCCAAATCCTAATAATTTAATTATTAAAATTTTGACAAAGATTTTGTCAAAATTTAACAAACCAGTGTTACTGAGAATTAGGATGTTACAACTCTCCCCCCTTAAATAAATTTTATCCTCAAAATTTGCGTACCTGAAAGGAACAATTGAGGTTAAGATTCCTTCATATTTTTCTCTAAATCCCAAGTAGCATCTCCATCTCCTACTTCACTCTAAATAACTTTAACCAAAACAATTTCTTTTCCACAGAGTTGTTTAATTCTTCGATCAACGATTTGGATAGGCGGTGTTTCATAAGTAAGATTGTCTCTAATTTGGATAATGTCTGGTTGGTAATTTGACTATAACTCATGCTACACATAAGCTATTGACATGAACTCAATTTCTAAACTTTGGGAATATAATTTCCTACAAATTTTATGAAGGAATCAAGTCCTAATTTCACTCCTATCAATCCCAACAATTAAAAAATGGAAGTTGTTGAAATAGAACAACCTCTTAACGTCACAACTAGAACACTTGGTAGTAAAATGGACATAACTTGAGCTACAAATATTTGTTTAATGTGAAATTAATTTCTAAATTTCGATAACTTCATTGGTTAGCTCTTTATGAAGACACCAATTCCTAATTCTGTTCACACAAGTCCCAGAGTTCAGTGAACAGTAACCTGCGAATTTAGGTTCTTAAGATGTTTAGCTCAACTACTTCTAGTCCTTAATTCTAAGTATTATTCCGGTGTCCTTGGTGTAAAACCCCAACAACAAAATTATGACAACACTCTTCCCACTCCCATTCAAGCTCATCCAAGTGAGGAGAAAAATTAAAAATGCACCGTTTTAAAAAAGAAAACCATAGAAGTGAAAATGATATTAAGAGAAACAAACTTACCTCTTGGAGCTCCTCAAGAAAATCAAGATTTCCCCTCAAAATCAAGCTTGAAAGTGAGAGAGTTTGAGAGAAAGAGAGAAGTGAGCCTAGGGGAACTTATTGTGGAAAATGTGTTCCTTTTCCACATTTCACTCTTTTAAAGGTCAAAATTTAATTTATTTACTACTTTTTTTTAAATGACCACTAAATAGGTCAATTTTGAGTATTTTTCTAAAAATTCCAGAAAAATTCCAGAAAATCACAAATAATCTAATAAACCTAAAACTCCTTAGTCACTTTACCCAACTCCTAATAATTTAATTATTAAAATTTTTACAATGATTTTGTAAAAATTAAACAAACCAGGGTTATCGAGAATTAGGATGTTACAACTCTCCCCCTTAAATAAATTTTGTCCACGAAATTTGTGTACGTGAAAGGAACAATTGAGGATAAGATTCCTTCATATTTTCCTATAAATCCCAAGTAGCATCTCCATCTCCTACTCCACTCCAAATAACTTTAACCAAAATAATTTCTTTTCCACAGAGTTGCTTAATCCTTCAATCAACGATTTGGATAGGTGGTGTTTCATAAGTAAGATTGTCTCTAATTTGGATAATGTCTGGTTGGTCTTTGTACAATATCTCATGTTACACATAAGCTACTGACATGAACCAAATTTCTAAATTTCAGGAATATAATTTCATACAACTTTTATGAAGGAATCAAGTCCAAATTTCACACCTATCAATCCCAGTAATTCAAAAACTGAGGTTGATGACATAGGGCAACCTCTTAACGACACAGCTAGAACACTTCACAGTAAAATAAGCATAACTTGAGCTACAAAAATTCGATTAATGTGAAACCAGTTTCTAAATTTCGATAACTTAAAGGGCTACAACTTTCATGAACACACGAATTCCTAATTCTATTCACACAAGTCCCAGAGTTCAGTGAATAATAACCCACGAAGTTAGGTTCTTAAGGTGTTTAGCTCAAATACTTCTAATCCTCAATTCTAAGCATCATTCTAGTGTCCTTGGTGTAAAACCACAACAACAAAATCATGACAACACTCCACCCACTCCCATTCAAGCTCAGCCAAGTGAGGGGAAAATTAAAAATGCACCGTTTTAAAAAATAAAATCGTACAACTGAAAAGGAGATTGAGAGAAGCAAACTAACCTCTTGGAGCTCTTCAAGAAAATCAAAATTCTCCCCTCAAAATCAATTTTGAAAGTGAGAGAGTTTGAGAGAATTGAGCCTACAGGAACTTGTTTTGGAAAATGTGTTCCTTTTCTATATTTCACTATTTTAAAAGTCAAAATTTAATTTATTTACCAAATTTATTAATGCCCACAAAATAAGTAAATTTTGAGTATTTTTCTAAAAATTCTAGAAAAATTCCAAAAAATCACAAACAATCTAACAAACCTAAAACTCTTTAGTCACTTTACCCAACT
The DNA here is from genome assembly GCA_963425845.1 of Sphenostylis stenocarpa. Classification (NCBI taxonomy): domain Eukaryota; kingdom Viridiplantae; phylum Streptophyta; class Magnoliopsida; order Fabales; family Fabaceae; genus Sphenostylis; species Sphenostylis stenocarpa. The sequence goes on from OY731403.1 coordinate 37,302,460, forward strand.
CCTAATAATTTAATTATTAAAATTTTGACAAAGATTGTGTCAAAATTTATTAAACCAATATTACTGAGAATTAGGATGTTACAACTCTCCCCCCTTAAATAAATTTTATCCTCGAAATTTGCGTACCTGAAAGGAACAATTGAGGATAAGATTCCTTCATCTTTTCCTCTAAATCCCAAGTAGCATCTAAATCTCCTACTCCACTCCAAATAACTTTAACCAAAACAATTTCTTTTTCACAGAGTTGCTTAATCCTTCGATCAACGATTTGGATAGGCGGTGTTTCATAAGTAAGATTGTCTCTCATTTGGATAATGTCTGGTTGGTAATTTGACTATAACTCATGCTACACATAAGCTATTGACATGAACCCAATTTATAAATTTCGGGAATATAATTTCCTACAACATTTATGAAGGAATCAAGTCCTAATTTCACTCCTATAAATCCTAGTAATTCAAAAACTGAGGTTGTTGAAATAGGGCAACCTCTTAACGTAAAACATAGAACACTTGACAGTAAAATGGACATAAATTGCGCTTCAAATATTCGTTTAATGTGAAATCAATTTCTAAATTTCGATAACCTAAAAGACTACAACTTTTATGAAGACACTAATTCCTAATTCTATTCACACAAGTCCTAGAGTTTAGTGAACAATAACCTACGAATTTAGGTTCTTAAGATGTTTAGCTCAACTACTTCTAATCCTCAATTCTAAGCATTATTCTGGTGTCATTGGTGTAAAACCACAACAACAAAATCATGACAACACTCTACCCACTCTCATTCAAGCTCAGCCAAGTGAGGGGAAAAATTGAAAATGCATCTTTTTAAAAAAATAAAATCGTAGAAGTGAAAAGAAAATTGAGAGAAACAAACTTACCTCTTGGAGCTCCTCAAGAAAATCAAGATTTCCCACTCAAAATCAAGCTTGAAAGAGAGAGAGTATGAGAGAAGTGAGCCTAGGGGAACTTGTTGTGAAAAATGTGTTCCTTTTCCACACTTCACTCTTTTAGAAGTCAAAATTTAATTTATTTAATACTTTTTTTAAATGCCCACAAAATAGGTCAATTTTGAGTATTATTTTAAAAATTCTAGAAAAAATGCAGAAAATCATAAAAAATCTAACAAACCTAAAACTCTATAGTCACTTTACCCAACTCCGAATAATTTAATTATTAAAATTTTTAGAATGATTTTGTCAAAATTTAACAAACTAGGATTACTAAGAATTAGGATGTTATAACTCTCCCTGCCTTAAACAAATTTTGTCCTCGAAATTTGTGTATGTGAAAGGAATAATTAAGGATAAGATTCCTTCATCTTTTCCTCTAATTCCCAAGTAGCATCTCCATCTCCTACTCCACTCCAAATAACTTTAATCAAAGCAATTTCTTTCCCACGGAGTTTCTTAATCCTTCGATCAACGATTTGGATACGCATTGTTTCATAATTAAGATTGTCTCTAATTTGGAAAATGTATGGTTCATAATTTGACAATAACTCATGCTACACATAAGCTATTGACATGAACCAAATTTCTAAATTTCGGGAATATAATTTCATACAACTTTTATGATGGAATCAAGTCCAAATTTCACACCTATCAATCCCAGTAATTCAAAAACTGAGGTTGATGACACAGGGCAACCTCTTAACGTCACAGCTAGAACACTTGACAGTAAAATGGGCATACCTTGAGCTACAAATAGTCCTTAAATGTGAAACCAGTTTTTAAATTTCGATAAGTTAAAGGGCTACAACCTTCATGAAGACACCAATTCCTAATTATGTTCACATAAGTCCCAGAGTTCAGTAAACAGTAACCTACGAAGGTTCTTAAGGTGTTTAGCTCATTTACTTCTAATCCTCAATTCTAAGCATTATTCGTGTGTCCTTGGTGTAAAACCACAACACTCTACCCACTCCAATTGAAATTCAGCCAAGTGAGGGAAAAAATTGAAAATACACCGTCTTAAAAAATAAAACCATAGAAGTGAAAAGGAGATTGAGAGAAACAAACTTACCATTTGGAGCTCCTCAAGAAAATCAAAATTTCCCCCTCAAAATCAATTTTGAAAGTGAGAGAGTTTGAGAAAAAGAGAGAAGTGAGCCTACGAGAACTTGTTATGGAAAATGTGTTCCTTTTCCATATTTCACTATTTTAAAAGTCAAAATTAAATTTATTTACCAATTTTTTTAAATGCCCACAAAATAAGTAAATTTTGATTATTTTTCTAAAAATTCCAGAAAAATTCCAAAAAATTACAAACAATCTAACAAACCTAAAACACTATAGTCACTTTACCCAACTCCCAGTAATTTAATTATTAAAATTTTGACAAAGATTTTGTCAAAATTAAACAAACCAGTGTTACTCAGAATTAGGAAATTACAACTCTCCCCCCTTAAATAAATTTGATCCTCGAAATTTGCATACCTGAAAGGAACAATTGAGCATAAGATTCCTTCATCTTTTCCTTTAAATCCCAAGTAGCATCACCATCTCCTACTCCACTCTAAATAACTTTAACCAAAGCAATTTCTTTTCTATGGAGTTGCTTAATCCTTCGATCAGCGATTTGGATAGGCGGTGTTTCATAAGTAAGATTGTCTCTAATTTGGATAATGTATGATTGGTAATTTGACTATAACTCATGCTACACATAAGATATTGACATGAACCCAATTTCTATATTTCAAGAATATAATTTCCTACAACTGTTATGAAGGAATCAAGTCCTAATTTCACTCCTATCAATCCCAGTAATTGAAAAACCGAGGTTGTTGAAACAGGGCAACCTCTTAACGTCATAGCTAGAACACTTGATAGTAAAATGGACATAACTTGAGCTACAAATATTCGTTTAATGTGAAATCAAATTCTAAATTTCGATAGCTTAAAGAGCTACAACTTTTATCAAGACACCAATTCCTAATTTTGTTCACACAAGTCCCTGAGTTCAGGTAACAGTAACCTACGAATTTAGGTTCTTAAAATGTTTACCGCAACTACTTCTAGTCCTCATTTCTAAGCATTATTCTGGTGTGGTTGGTGTAAAACCACAACAACAAAATCATGACAATACTCTTCCCACTCCCATTCAAGCTTAGCCAAGTGTGGAGAAAAATTGAAAATGCACCTTTTGAAATAAAAAACAGTAGAAGTGTAGAGGAGATTGACAGAAACAAACTTACCTCTTGGAGCTGCTCAAGAAAATCAAGATTTCCCCCTCAAAATCAAGCTTGAAAGTGACGAGAATTTGACAGAAAGAGAGAAGTGAGCCTACGGGAACTTGTTGTGGAAAATGTGTTCCTTTTCCACATTTCACTCTTTTAGAAGTCAAAATTTAATTTATTTACTACTTTTTTTTAAATGCCCACAAAATAGGTCAATTTTTGAGTATTATTCTAAAAATTCGAGAAAAATTCCAGAAAATCACAAATAATCTAACAAACCTAAAACTCTATAGTCACTTTACCCTGCTCTTAATAATTTAATTATCAAAATTTTGACAATGATTTTGTTAAAATTTAACAAACCAGGGTTACTAAGAATTAGGATGTTACAACTCTACTCGCCTTAAACAATTTCGTCCTCGAAATTTGTGTACATGAAAGGAACAATTGAGGATAAGATTCCTTCTTCTTTTCCTCTAACTCCAAAAGTAGCATCTCCATCTCCTACTCCACTCCAAATAACTTTAACCAAAGCAATTTCTTTCCCACGGAGTTGCTTAATCCTTCGATCAATGATTTGGATAGGCGTTGTTTCATAAGTAATATTGTCTCTAATTTGTATAATGTCTTGTTGGTAATTTGACAATAACTCATTCTACACATAAACTATTGACATGAACCAAATTTCTAAATTTTGGGAATATAATTTTATACAACTTTTATGAAGGAATCAAGTCCAAATTTCACACCTATCAATCCCAGTAATTCAAAAACTGAGGTTGATGAAACAGGGCAACTTCTTAACGTCACAGCTAGAAGAACACTTGACAGTAAAATGGGCATAACTTAAGCTACAAATATTCGTTTAATGTGAATCTAGTTTCTAAATTTCGATGACTTAAAGGGTCACAACTTTCATGAAGACACTAATTCCTAAGTCTGTTAGCAAAAGTCCCAGAGTTCAGTGAACAGTAACCTACGAAGTTAGGTTCTTAAGGTGTTTAGCTCCATTACTTCTAATCCTCAATTCTAAGCATTATTCTGGTGTCCTTGGTGTAAAACCACAACAACAAAATCATGACAACACTCTTCCCACTCCCATTCAAGCTCAGCCAAGTGAGGAGAAAATTGAAAATGCATCGTTTAAAAAAAATAAAACCGTAGAACTGAAAAGGAGATTGAGAGAAACAAACTTACCTCTTGGAGCTCCTCAAGAAAATCAAAATTTCCCCCTCAAAATCAAATTTGAAAGTGAGAGAGCTTGAGAGAAAAAGAGAAGTGAGACTACAGGAACTTGTTGTGGAAAATGTGTTCCTTTTCCATACTTCACTATTTTAAAAGTCAAAATTTAATTTATTTACCAATTGTTTTAAATGCCAACAAAATAAGTAAATTTGAGTATTTTTCTAAAAATTCCAAAAAATCACAAATAATCTAACAAACCTAAAATTATATAGTCACTTTACCCAACTCCTAATAATTTAATTATTGAAATTTTGTCAAAGATTTTGTCAAAATTTAACAAACCAGTGTTACTAAGAATTAGGATGTTACAACTATCCCCCCCTTAAATAAATTTTATCCTCGAAATTTTGCGTACTTGAAAGAAACAACTGAGGATAAGATTCCTTCATCTTTTACTCTAAATCCCAAGTAGCATCTCCATCTCCTACTCCACTCCAAATAACTTTAACCAAAGCAATTTCTTTTCCATGGAGTTGCTTAATCCTTCGATCAGCAATTTGGATAGGCGGTGTTTCATAAGTAAGATTGTGTCTAATTTGGATAATGTTTGGTTGGTAATTTGACTATAACTCACACTACACATAAATTATTGACATGAACCCAATTTCTAAATTTTGGGAATATAATTTCCTAAAACTTTTATGAAGGAATCAAGTTCTAATTTCACACCTATCAATCCCAAAAATTAAAAAATCGAGGCTGTTGAAATAGGGCAACCTCTTAATGTCATAACTAGATAACTTGACAGTAAAATGTTTATAACTTGAGCTAAAAGTATTCGTTTAATGTGAAACTAGTTTCTAAATTTCGATAACTTAAAGGACTATAACTTTCATGAAGACACCAATTTCTAATTCTATTCACACAAGTTCCAGAGTTCAGTGATCAGTAACTTGAGAATTTAGGTTCTTAAGGTTTTTGCTCAACTACTTGTAATCCTCAATACTAAGAATTATTCTAGTGTCTTAGGTGTTAAACCACAACAACAAAATCATCACAACACTCTTCCCACTCCCATTCAAGCTCAGCCAAGTCAGGAGAAAAATTGAAAATGCACCTTTTGAAAAATAAAACCGTAGAAGTGTAGAGGAGATTGAGAGAAAAAAACTTACCTCTTGGAGCTCCTCAAGAAAATCAACATTTCCCCTCAAAATCAAGCATGAAAGTGAGGAGAGTTTGAGAGAAAGAGAGAAGTGAGCCTACGGGAACTTGCTGTGGAAAATGTGTTCCTTTTCCACATTTCACTCTTTTAAAAGTCAATATTTAAGTTATTTACTAATTTTTTTTAAATGCTCGCAAAATAGGTAAATTTTGAGTATTATTCTAAAAATTCCTGAAAATTTCCAAAAAATCACAAATAATCTAACAAACCTAAAACTTTATAGTTACTTTACCCAACTCCTAATAATTTAATTATTAAAATTTTGAAAAAGATTTTGTCAAAATTTAACAAATCAGGGTTACTAAGAATTAGGATTTTACAACTCTTCCCCCCTTAAATAATTTTCGTCCTCAAAATTTGCATACCCGAAAGGAACAATTTAGAATAAGATTCCTTTATCTTTTCCTTTAACTCCCAAGTAGCATCTCCATCTCTTACTCCACTCGAAATAACTTTAACCTAATCAATTTCTTTTCCACGAAGTCTTAAGTGGTAAAAGTTAATGTAATTATGCTCTTAATTGTTATATAACCACTTAAATTATATTGATTTTAATATCTTTTTCTTCCAATGTAGGATGAATTGGTAGAATACCTTGATACAAGAGCAAAAATCATAATTGTGAAGATAATTGAAGAAAAAGTGAAAGAAAGAAGAAGATTTTCAACTGGAAATTCGCTCGAGCGCCATCTACGCTCACTTGAACGAATATACGTTAAATCTCTCAAGAGTTCACTCGCTCAAGCACGTTCCACTCTCGCTTGAGTGAATATACGACAAAGCTCTCGAGTTTATACTCGCTCAAGCGAACATTTCTCGCTTGAGTGAAAGTTACTATTTTTCGCTCAAGCGAATAATGGGTCGCTTGAGCGAATGATGCGAGGCCAGACCTAAATTTTTCTTTAAAAATATAAGACACGTTTTGAGATGTAATTTTAGGTTTTTGGAGAAGAGGCGTGGTTGTTGTTTTATTCTTCTAGGATTCTTCAATTCTTCCTCGTTTAGAGCATTGTAATGGACACAATGAGTGACTAACTTCATTCTCTTAAGATTGGGTACACTTCCTTGGAACTCTTTTGTATCATGGTGATATTTTGAGATATTAATCTATGTTTTGATGTTTTTATTCTTATCTTTTGTGTTTTGGAATGATTTATTCTTGATGTTTGGGATATGATTGGAAAATATATCTTGAAACCCTAGATCAGGTAAGAATATTTGCTACATTAATTGCCAGAAATGGAATGAATGTATCAAGTGCTTAACACCCTAACACTAATGCTGGAAAATCTTTTAACTGTGTCAAGAATCGACATTTATCAGGTTTTCTTATGAATTTCACATTGGAGGAATCAAAGTAAATGATTTCAGTAGGTGGCATCAACATTGTTAGGTTAATTGATGTTCTTAATTTGACCTAGCCATTATGCAAAAGAGGGAAAAGGAAGGAAGTCAATCCTAAATTCTTTAATTTGATCTTTTCTAAATATCATTGATCGTTCTTTACCATTTAATTTCAATCCCAATCTTTATGAAAACTCAATTTTGTTTTAATATACTTCGTAAGCATATGATTTGGAATTTCCATTGAAACCGTTCCTCGTGTGATCAACTTTTATTTAATTGAAATACTATACTGCAATTGATAATTTTGGTACACTTGTCAAATATTCAACAAGTATTTTTTGGCTCCGTTGCCGGGGAGCAATGTTTTTTGGGAATTCTTTGTCTAGCTTATTATTTGTTTTTATTTTATTGTTGTTCTATGCTAATTCTTGTTTGAGTTGTCTTTGATTTATGCTTTTAATAGGACAGGTATCTACAGATCAGTTGGAATTTAATCCTGAGATTGGAAAGGCTGCTCGTAGAAACCGTGGTAGAAGAAGAAGAGAAACTCAAGAACAAATCAGTCAACTCTTCTCTCACACTCAACTTACCAGATCCGATCATAAAAGACATGGAGGGTGAAAGACCAAATTCGAATACAAATCCACCTAGAAGGACACTCAGAGATTATGCTATGCAACAAGGTCTGAGACACTTTTCCAGCATTGTAATACTAGCCAACCAGTCCTTGGAGATGAAGCCAACCTTCTTAAGCTTGATTAGTGCTCATCAATTCACTGGAATGTATCATGAAGATCCCTATATTCATTTGCCTACTTTTTATGAGTTGATTGGTACTATGGGGTTTAGAGAAAGAGATATTAAATCTGCATACTTGAGATTATTTCATTTTTCTTTGGTAGGCAGGGTAAAGGAGTGGTTAAAAGCACATCCTAATCAAAGTTTGACCAACTGGGGGAGTGTAGAAAATAAGTTCCTAAACATATTTTTTCCACCATCCTGCTACATCAAGGCAAAATTTGACATTTCTACTTTTAGACAAGGAGCAGATGAACCTTTTTATGAAGCATGGGAAAGATTTAAATCACTTTTGAGGAGATGCCCAAATCATGGATTCAAAGACATTACTCAATTGAACATTTTTTGTACTGGCCTGCGACCTGATACAAAGATATTATTAGATGTTGCAGCAGGAGAAACCATGATGGATGTAGACGTCGAACATACCACAAGAATTATTGATGCATTAGCTTCTACAGACCAACAAACTCAACATGATATACATCCAATTCAGAGGAAAGGAGCACTTGAGCTTTAGCACCTCAGATGCTCTCTTAGCCCAGAATAAAATTATAACCCAACAGATTGAAGCATTGACCCAACAAATAGCGAAACTACATCAACAATTGCATGCAGTACAATCCACTCCTAACCAACACTTGAGTTGTGACTTTTTTGGAGGTGATAATCCAAATGGACACTACTCTTATCAAGGCAACCTACAAGAAGAAGAAGCTCATTATATGAGTACTCAAAGTGGTAGTGGTCAAGGAAGACAAGCAAATTTCCCTAATTCCAACAACTATCAGAATAATTGTTCATAAGGATGGAAAGGGAATCAAAATCAAAATTTTGGGTGGAAGTAAGGTGCTGATACATCTAATAGACAACATCCAAATCAGCAACAGTCATATCAACAACCTCCATATCAACAACAACAACATTTTCCTCTAGTGCATGAGAGAATAGGAAAATTGGAGGACACTCTGGAGAAATTCATGCAAGCTTCCTTATGTAATCAGAAAAATACAGAGGCTTCGATCAGAAATTTAGAGACTCAGATGGGTCAATTGGCTAAACAGTTATCTGAACAATAAGGAGGACATTTTTCAGTCAACACACAAACCAACCCCAGGGAGAAATGCAATTCAATAACTACAAGGAGTGGAAAAGTTGTAGGTAAGGGGATTAGTGATAATCTAGTTGTTGAAGAAGAAGAGAATAATAAAGAAAGACATATCCCTAATAAGAAGAATGAAGAGGGAACGGAAAAACAAAAGATAGAAAAAGGAGGGAGTCAAAAACCATTTGTAGAGAAGTTACCATATCCCAATGTTCCTTCACAGATAGACAAAGAAAGACAATTCATCAGGTTTATGGATATATTCAAAAGGTTGCAGATTAATATACCCTTTGTGGAAGCTATGGAGCAAATTCCAACATATGCCAAATTCATGAAAGAGCTCTTAACTAAGAAAAGAAGTTTTCCTGATGAAACAGTGGAGTTAGAGGCAGGGTGCAGTGTTATATTCCAAAATTCATTGCCTCAAAAGTCCAAGGACCCTGGAAGCTTTACTATACTAGTCACAATTGGTGCATTACCAGTGGGAAAGACTTTACTTGATTTAGGGGCTAATATAAATCTTATGTCATTATCTATGCTCAAAAGAATAGGAGACTTGGATGTCAAACCAACCAGAATGACTCTGCAACTGGCTGATAGATCAATAAAGATTCCTTATAGAGTAGCAGAAGATGTTTTAGTTAGATTAGATAAATTCATATTTCCTATTGATTTTGTGATTATGGACATGGAGGAAAATATGGAAGTCCCATTGATCCTGGGAAGGTCATTTATGAAGACTATCAAAGTAATTATAGATGTTGACAAGGGCAAGTTTAAAATTAGAAATGGAGATAATAAAGTTAATTTCAATCTGTTTGAAGTTGTACAACAACCGAAAGACAAGAAAGATTGCCTCAGAGTAGATACTTTGGAGGAGTTGCTCATCTCAACTGAAAAACAAGATTATAAGCCTGTTACACAAACCTAAAGACATCTTAATCTAACTATGAAGGAAGTTGTTCAAAAAGAGGTATTGAAACCTCCTGAAACAGGTATGATTTACCCCATCTCTGACAGTCGCAAGGTGAGTCCTGTACAGGTTGTTCCTAAGAAAGGTGGGATGACAGTTATTCGCATTGAAAAGAATAAATTCATTCCCACAAGGACAATCAAGGGATAGAACTCATATAGATCACCTTGATCACTCACCTGCATGAACAATAAAGCAAACAAGCGTCGAGCTAATGACGTTAAACAAGCGCTCCTAGGAGGTAACCCACTGTTTTGCATTTGGTTTCTTTTCTTTTTGCAGTTTAAAATTTTTATGGCATTGTTAGTTAAGTGTGAACAATTTTGAATTGGATTTGTATGAACAATATTTGGTTGGGGTAAGTTAATGTCAAGTAGGTATAGCAGGGAAGAGAAATAATTCTTAAAGTTGGTTGATTTACATTTAAGCATAATGTTTGAGAGTCAAATTTCACTGATATTCGCTCAAGCAAAAGACCACTTGCTCAAGCGAATTTACATTGTTTTTCTTTGCACAAACGAAACACTTTCGCTCAAGCAACCAAAGTTTCGATTGAGCGAAATTTAGTGTAACCTCTCTATTTTTGTTCGCTCAAGCGAATCATTAGCCAACTAGAATTCACTCAAGTGAATGTCCATTATTCACTCGAATATGAATTTAAGGCATTTTTGCTCAAGCGACACTCTCTCGCTTGAGCAAAAATATCCAGAATTAGAATATAACCAGAAACTCATCTCAGCTTCTCATTCTTCCTAAAACCTATTTCGAACACCCACTTCTCTCCAGCCATTTTCTCTCTAATTCAAGCTTCCATTACCCAAGTTTCACTCTCTCTTACCCCATTCCAAGTATTTTGCAGTATTTTGTTTAGACTCCACTGATAAAAAACTCCAAATTCTCACTTTCTTCACTGTTCATCATCCTTGCATTGTGTTTTTGCGTTTTTCTACAATTAAGGTAAGATTTGAAACCCTTCTTGGTGTTTTTAAATATTGTTGAGTGTGGATTTGTGTTTGTGGCTGGATTTAATGGTTAGAATGCATATTTATGGGTTAGAATTTTTGTTGCACACCAACTGTTTGATGAAATGCTTCAAAGTAAATGACTTATTTTATAGGTGATATAACAGTTGTGATTGCATGTTGTTTGCTTAACTTAGTCATTGGAAATGAGCACTTTCAAGAAAATTGAGTATAAGGATCCCATAATTAGATACATATCAAGTGTTTGATGAAATGTTCAAAATGACCCATGGTATGTTTCAATAAAAAATAACCCTGTGGCATACCCATAACTATTTTTTAGTATCATTTGTTGCAGGTAGCATCAATTGTCCCGTGGAGAAGGCTAGGTGGGCCGAGTCACAATCGAATCGTGGTGCTTGGGCTATTAAAGTAAAAATAGTTGCGCTCTAACTAATGGCTATAGCTTTTGGCCTAGTGGTAAGCGCTCGATCCTAACATCATTTTGTTTACAGATGGGTCCAAGAAGAGACACATAGGGCGCTTCGTCATCCAGGACTGCTAGAAAGAGACCCAGGAATGAGTCTGAAAACATTCATGTAGATAAAAGAAGATTTAGGGATGCCGAGAGGCAATCAAGATATTAAAATATCAGAAATTGGTCCTTCATTCCTGAAAGATGCGTGGAGCTTAATGAAGGAGAATTTCCTGAATTTAATAATGAGATCACTCATAGGAATTGGAGGCAACTGACGCTCCCAATGCCAAAATATGACCCTGAAGTGGTCAAGGAGTTCTACGCCAATGCTTGGCTAGTGGTAGGAGAGCCATTCCGGTCTCGTTAAAAAGTGAGGGGTTGTTGGTTTCTTTATGATCGAGATGCAATTAATAATCTTCTGGGCAATCCCCTCTATTTGGAGGAAGGTCACATCTGCACTTACCAAACCATCCAGAACAGTAGGCGGTTAAGCGTTTGTTCATTTGGAGATGATGATACAGCAAGGGCTCTGTACACACCAGGAAGAACTTTTGAAGCAAATCATGTTGGTAAAGCACTGAGAATACTTAGAGCCAACATGACAACTTTGACGTAGATCTGGACATCATTCCTGCTGGCCAATATTGTGCCTATTAAGCACAGCTCCGATCTAAACATGCCAAGATGTTACATCATCAAGTGTATTCTTGATGAGACCATGATAGATGTCGCTGCAATTATCTCCGAAGAGATGTATCAGTTTGTAGTGCTAGAAAGTGGGCAACGGGCAGAGCAAGCCAAAGCCCTTGGATTTTCGGCCCTCATCACAACTTTGTGTGCAGCCCATGGTGTGGATGTAAATCCTTCAGTGAATATGCCGCCCATCAATAGAAGATTCATAGAGTGGAACTGTGTAAATCCTGTAGAAGGAGCAGCACCACCACTGCCACAGGCACAGTGCCAACCACATCAAGCTAGGTAGCCAGCTCCACCATGGAGTACTTGACACTACAGAAGGCAGCTACCCACCGGGGTCAATGCCGTATTAATGAAGATTTTTATATACTTTCTTTGCAGGTGGCTCTAGGTTCACAATGGACTTCTCTAGAAGACTTTGCAGCCTATCTCCAATGGCCTGAGGACAGTCCAACTTTTCAAGGAGGGGGTGAGGCAGAAGCACAAGAGGAAGAAGAAGAAACATCAAGTGAAGATGAATAAAAGGGAGACAATTTATTTCTTTTTAATTTCTTTTTATTTTGATGTGTTTAAGTTCTTTGTTTTGTTAATTTGATGTTTTAAGTCTTTTGTTTTATTTAATTTGTTTTTTTTTTATATTTTGAATTGATATTTGGAACTTAAATTTGTTTAATATTCTTAATGTGATGTGATTAAATTCGTTTGTTGTCCAACACATTTTCTATTAGAACCATATATGAAATTATTGCTTATTGTCTAATTCAAATCTGGAACTTGAAAAATCATTTTGATTGTTTCCAATAACAAGTGATTTTGGGATGATGAGTATGATAGTGAAAAAGGAATTGACGAGGAGAACTAGGAATTAACTGAATTGGAGAAGCTAACTGAAACCCAAGAGAGGAGTGAACCAAAAATAGATAAATTGAGTGTCAACACTTTATGATGATAACTGGTATTGATTGATTCTTTGATATGATTGCATGTTAGCAAGACTTGAAAATGATAAAGGTATTTTTTCTTGTGTAGTGAAAGTAGATATAATCCAGAGGCAAATAGTCAACCCAACATTAATTATATGAAATCTATTTGAACCCCATTTGAGCCAAAAACAAGATTGTTTCTTGAAATAGAACCCCTGAGCCTAAACAATGTTTATCCACCTTCCTATATTTGAGAAATGAAATGATTATGAATGTTATTACTTCTCCTATGGGGATTGTTCTCTAAAAAAAAGAGAATAGAGAAGGGTTGAGTAAAGCCAAAGGGAAAAGAAAAGCATAAATATTGTGGCTAAGCCGAAATGATAAATGCAAAAAACATGAGGAAAGGAAAAGGAAATTCAAAGTGGTGTGAATGATAAATGGTGAGATTGTTAACTCACTATCATTATGTTAGAGCAAAAACATGAAGTTTGAAACCTGACTTGAGGAAATGATAAACAAGAATCATTCATATAATTTCAATTTCTCAAATACTTTTGTATATCCCAAAAAAACCAATGAATTCTTTCTTAGCCCAACCCTATTACAAGCCTAAAAAGACCTTTTGATTTAAATCCTTCTTAACAAATGTTGATTGCTTGAAGATGATTATCAATATTGGAATATGTAAATGAAGTGATTGAATGAGATAAACACTTACCCGTGAGAGTTAGAGATGATTATATATCACTCTATTTGAGAGATCATTCTTCTTTGAGGATAGTTGATGATTAATTATCCTTTGTTAGTTTTTGTAACTTTAATGATTATATATCCTATTTTCATTTGGATTTGTGAGCATCGCATTTGGAAGAAAAGTATTTTTATGTTGTGGTTCTGGAAGAGAAAGTGATAATAGGTGATGATTTTGTTTTGGAAAAAGTACTTTGCCTAGAGACAAACAAGATTCTAGGTTGGGGGGAGTTGTTAAGTGGTAAAAGTTAATGTAATTATGCTCTTAATTGTTATGTAACCACTTAAATTATATTGATTTTAATCTATTTTTCTTCTAATGTAAGATGAATTGGTAGAATACCTTGATAAAAGAGCAAAGATCATAATTATGAAGATAATTGAAGAAAAAGTGAAAGAAAGAAGACGATTTTCAACTAGAAATTCGCTCGAGCACCATCTACGCTCGCTTGAGCGAATATACGTTAAAGCTCTCGAGAGTTCACTCGCTCAAGCACCTTCCACTCTCTCTTGATGGAATATACGACAAAGTCTCAGGTATATACTCGCTCAAGCGAATATTTCATGCTTGAGCAAACTGTTTTTCACTTAAGCGAATAATGGGTCGCTTGAATGAATGATGCGAGGCCAGACCCAAATTTTCCTATAAAAAGATAAGACGTGTTTTGAGATGTAAATTTAGGTTTTTGGAGAAGAGGCGTGGCTGCTTTTCTATTGTTCAAGGATTCTTCAATTCTTCCTCATTTAGAGCATTGTAATGACCACCATGAGTGGTTAACTTCATTCTCTTAGGATTGGGTGCACTTCCTTGAAACTCTTTTGTATCTTGGTGATATTTTGAGATATTAATCTATGTTTTGATGTTGTTATTCTTATATTTTGTGCTTTTGAATGATTTATTCTTGATGTTTGGAATATGATTGGAAAATATATCTTGAAACCCTAAATCAAATAAGAATATTTGCTACGTTAATTGCAAGGAATGAAATGAATGTATCATGTGCTTAACACCCTAACCCTAATGCTGGAAAATCTTTTAATTGTGTGAAGAATCGACATTTATCAGGTTTTCTTATGAATTTCACATGCGAGGAATCAAAGTGAATAATTTGAGTAGGTGGCATCAACATTGTTAGGTTAATTAATGTTCTTAATTTGACCTAGCCATTATGAAAAAGAGGGAAAAGAAAGGAAGTCAATCCTAAGTTCTTTAAATTGATATTTTCTAAATATCATTTTTCGTTCTTTACCATTTAATTTTAATCTCAATCTTTATGAAAACTCAATTTTGTTTCAATATACTTAATAAGCATACGATTTAGAATTTCCATTGAAATCATTCCTTGTGGGATAGACTTTTATTTGATCAAAATACTATACTGCGATTGATAATTTTGGTATGTTTGCTAAATATTCAACACGGAGTTGTTTAATCCTTCGATCAACGATTCGGATAGGCGGTGTTTGATAAGTAAGATTGTCTCTAATTTGGATAATGTCTGGTTGGTAATTTGACTATAACTCATGCTACACATAAGCTATTGACATGAACCCAATTTCTAAATTTCGGGAATATAATTTTCTACAAGTTTTATGAAGGAATCAAGTCCTAATTTCATACCTATCAATACCAGTAATTCAAAAACTGAGGTTGTTGAAAAAGGGCAACCTCTTAACGTCACAGCTAGAACACTTGACAATAAAATGAGCATAACTTGAGCTAAAATATCCGTTTAATATGAAACTAGTTTCTAATTATTGATAACTTAAAAGGCTACACTTTCATGAAGATACCAATTCCTAATTCTGTTCACACAAGTCCCAGAGTTCAATGAACAATAACCAGCAAATTTAGGTTCTTTAGGTTTTTAGCTCAACTACTTGTAATCCTCAATTCTAAGCATTATTCTAGTGTCATAGGTCTAAAACCACAACAACAAAATCATGACAACACTCTTCCCAATTCCATTCAAGCTCAGCCAAATGAGGAGAAAAATTGAAAATGCACTATTTTGAAAAAAAAAAAAACCATAGAAGAGTAGAGGAGATTGAGAGAAACAAACTTACTTTTTGGAGCTCCTAGAGAAAATCAAGATTTCCCCCTCAAATTCAAGCTTGTAAGTGAGGAGAGTTTGAGAGAAAAAGAGAAGTGAGCCTATGGGAACTTGCTGTGGAAAATGTGTTTGTTTTCCATATTTCACTCTTTTAAAAGTCAAAATTTAATTTATTTACTAATTTTTTTTTATATACCCACAAAATAAGTAATTTTTGAGTATTTTTCTAAAAATTTCAGAAAAATTCAAGAAAATTACAAATAATCTAACAAACCTATAACTCTATAGTCAGTTTACCGATCTCCTAATAATTTAATTATTAAAATTTTGGCAAATATTTTTTCAAAATTTCACAAATCAGGGTTACTGAGAATTAGGATGTTACAACC
This sequence comes from Sphenostylis stenocarpa, assembly GCA_963425845.1. NCBI lineage: Eukaryota > Viridiplantae > Streptophyta > Magnoliopsida > Fabales > Fabaceae > Sphenostylis > Sphenostylis stenocarpa. Next base: position 37,318,528 of record OY731403.1, read on the forward strand.
CTCCCCCCTTAAATGAATTTCGTCCTCGAAATTTGCGTACCTGAAAAGAACAATTGAGGATAAGATTTCTTTATCTTTTCCTCTAACTCCCAAGTAGAATCTCTATCTACTACTCCACTCCAAATAACTTTAACCAAAGTAAAATCTTTTCCATGGAGTTGCATAATCCTTCAATCAACGATTTGGATAGGCAGTGTTTCATAAGTAAGATTGTCTCTCATTTGGATAATATCTGGTTGGTAATTTGACTATAACTCATGCTACACATTAGCTATTGACATGAACCCAATTTATAAATTTCGGGAATATAATTTCCTATAACTTTTATGAAGGAATCAAGTCTTAATTTCACTCCTATCAATCCCAGTAATTCAAAAACTGAGGCTGTTGAAACAGGGCAACCTCTTAACGTGACAGCTAGAACACTTGTTAGTAAAATGGGCAAAACTTGAGTTATAAATATCCGTTTAATGTAAAACTAGATTCTAAATTTCTACAACTTAAAGGGCTACAACTTTAATGAAGATACCAATTCCTAATTTGGTTCACACAAGTCCCAGAGTTTAGTGAATAGTAACCTGCAAATTTAGGTTCTTAAGGTTTTTAGCTCAACTACTTCTAATCCTCATTCTAAGCATTATTCTAGTGTCCTAGGTGTAAAACCACAACAACAAAATCTTGACAACACTCTTCCCACTCTCATTCAAGCTCAGTTAAGTGAGGAGAAAAATTGAAAATGCACCGTTTCGAAAAATAAAACAGTAGAAGTGTATAGGAGATTGAGAGAAACAAACTTACCTCTTGAAACTCTTCAAGAAAATCAAGATTTGTCCCTCAAACTCAAGCTTGTAAGTGAGGAGAGTTTGAGAGAAAGAGAGAAGTGAGCCTACGGGAACTTGCTGTAGAAAATGTGTTTCTTTTCCATATTTCACTCTTTTAAAAGTAATATTTTTAATTTATTTACGAATTTTTTTCAAATACCCGCAAAATAGGTCAATTTTGAGTATTTTTCTAAAAATTCGAGAACAATTTTAAAAAATCACAAATAATCAACCAAATATAGAATTCTATAGTTACTTTACCGAACACCTAATAATTTAATTATTAAAATTTTGACAAAGATCTTGTCAAAATTTAACAAATTAGGGTTACTTAGAATTAAGATGTTACAACTCTTTCCCCCTTAAATAAAATTCGTTCTCGAATTTTGTGTACCTGAAAGGAAAAATGGGCATAACTTAAGCTACAAATATCCGTTTAATGTAAAACCAGTTTCTAAATTTCGATAACTTAAAGGTTAACAACGTTCATGAAGACACCAATACATAATTCTGTTCACACTAGTCCCAAAGTTTAGTGAATAGTAACCTATAAATTTATGTTCTTAAGGTTTTTAGCTCAACTACTTTTAATCCCCAATTCTAAGAATTATTCTAGTGTCCTAGGCGTAAAACCACAACAACAAAATCATGACAACACTCTTCCCACTCCCATTCATTGTTAGCCAAGTGAGGAAAATAATTGAAAATGCACCGTTTTGAAAAATAAAACCGTAGAATGTATAGGAAATTGAGAGAAACAAACTTACCTTGTAGAGCTCCTCAAGAAAATCAAGATTCCCCCTCAAAATCAAGCTTGAATGTGAGGAGAGTTTGAGAGAAAGAGAGAAGTGAGCCTACAGGAACTTGCTGTGGAAAATGTGTTCCTTTTCTACATTTGACTCTTTTAAAAGTAAAAATTCAATTTATTTACTAATTTTTGGAAAAGCTCAGAGAATAGGTCAATTTTGAGTATTTTTCTAAAAATTTCAGAAAAATTCTAGAAAATCACAAATCATCTAAAAAACCTAAAACTTTATGGTCACTTTGCCGAACTCCTAATAATTTAATTATTAAAATTTTGACAATGATTTTGTCAAAATTTAACAAACCAAGGTTACTGAGAATTAGGATGTTACAACTCTCCCCCCTTAAATAAATTTTGTCATCGAAATTTGCGCACCTAAAAGGAACAATTGAGGATAAGATTCCTTTATCTTTTTCTCTAACTGCCAAGTAGCATCTCCATCTCCTATTTCACTCCAAATAACTTTAACAAAAGAAATTTCTTTTCCATGGAGTTGCTTAATTCTCGATTAGCGATTTGGATAGGTAGTGTTTGATAAGTAAGATTGTCTCTAGTTTCGATAATGTCTGCTTGGTAATTTGACTATAACTCATGTTACACATAAGCTATTGACACGAACTCAATTTTAAAATTTCGGGAATATAATTTCCTATAACTTTTATGAAGGAATCAAGTCCTAATTTCACACTTATGAATCCTACTAATTCAAAAACCGAGGTTGTTGAAACAGGGCAACCTCTTAACGTCACAATTAGCACACTTGACAGTAAAATGGGCATAACATGAGTTACAAATATCCAATTAATGTGAAACTAGTTTCTAAATTTTGATAACTTAAAGTGCTAAACCTTTCATGAAGTTTTCAATTCCTAATTCTGTTCACACAAGTCCCAAAGTTTAGTGAACAGTAACCTTCGAATTTAGTTTGTTAATGTTTTTAGCTCAACAACTTCTAATCCTCAATTCTAAGCATTATTCCAGTGTCTAAGGCGTAAAACCACAACAAAAAAATCATGACAACACTCTTCTCACTCTCATTCAAGCTCAGCCAAGTGAGAAGAAAAATTGAAAATGCACCGTTTCGAAAAATAAAACAGTACAACTGTAGAGGAGATTGAGAGACACAAACTTACCTCTTGGAGCTCCTTAAGAAAATCAAGATTTACCCCTCAAAATCAACCTTGAAAGTGAGGAGAGTTTGAGAGAAAGAGAGAAGTGAGCCTACGGGAACTTGTTATGGAAAATGTATTCCTTTTCCACATTTCTCCCTTTTAAAAGTAAAAAATTAATTTATTTATGAATTTTTTTAAAATGCTCGCAAAATAGGTCAATTTTGAGTATGTTTTTTTAAATTTTAGAAAAATTCTAGAAAATCACAAATAATCTAACAAACCTAAAACTCTATATCAAAATTTAACAAACCAAGGTTACTGAGAATTCGGATGTTACAACTCTCCCCCTCTTAAATAAATTTCGTCCTCAAAATTTGCGTACATGAAAGGAACAATTGAGAATAAGATTCCTTCATCTTTTCCTCTAACTCCCAAGTAGCATCTCCATCTCCTACTCCACTCCAAATAACATTAACCAAAGTAATTTCTTTTCCACGGAGTTGCTTAATCCTTCGATCAGCCATTTGGATAGGTGGTGTTTCATAAGTAACACTAGTGGAAAAATGGCATTCTATGACGAGTTTTTATCACGGTCGTAGTCCACCCGTCATAGTATGTAGCACGGTGGCAATTTTGTAATTAAATCATAAACTTTCTATGTCGGGTAAATTTTAACCGACATAGTAAGTGGAAAGTTCACTTTCTATGTCGGTTATAATTTACCCGACATAGAAAGTTCACTTTCTATGTCGGTTAACTTTTACCCGACATAGAAAGTTAACTTTCTATGTCGGTTAAGTTTTACCCGACATAGAGAGTGTATTTGATGACGGGTGTTAGGGAAACCAACATAATATCCTCTGTTTTACACCTCCCGCGACACTCCATTTCTCACTTCACCCATAGCAGAGCTCCCCGTTCTCTCTGTATCTTCTACGAACGTCTTCGCCTTTGTACATTTCTCCCCACCCAGCTCTGCTCATCACGCCAGCTGCTACTGTCGTCGTGCCGCCTACTGCTACTTTTGTTGGTGTCCGTCGCCTGTGCACGTTTCTCCCCACCCAGCTCTGCACGTCACACCAGCTGCCACCTCTGTAGGTCTTCAAGAGGTAAGTTTTCGTGCTTGCTTTAGCCATTGTAGGTTTACATTTTTTGAATCTGGTATGTAATAATGATGTCAAGAGATGGAAGTTCGCGGGTGCCTTTAGCTAATTTAGAGACGTATTGTAAGTAGTTTAGTCATTTGAATGTGTTTCTGTAGGCATTCTTTCGTGATTTTGATTTTGAAAATTAGATTTGTATTATAATGTAGTTATTTTGAAAATTAGAAGGTAACAATGGATCAGAGTTGGATCAATTATAGACGAACAACAAATGAATATGAGAGTGGAGTAGAACAATTCCTTGAATTTGCTAAGATGAATGTTCTGGATAATGATGGAAGATTCTATTGCCCTTGTGTTAACTGCTTGAATGAGCGAAGATTACCGACTGAAGTTATTCGGGAACATGTTCTTTGTGATGTTCCAACTTGATAATGTATGCACTTTTTTAATGTATTATTTTTTAATGTATGCACTTTTTTGTCTAAACTAATAACTATTATTTTTTTCTTTGAACACAGATATGGCAGATTCATCTGGTACCCCTCCTCCTACACAGTCCCCCCCTCCTACACAAGGTGGTGATCAGAGTCAGCCGTCTACCAGGAAAAAGGGTAGGCGTGCTACACGGTTGAGGGAGTTGAATATCAGTCGTAGCTCCGATCAGAAATTGCCTATCCAGTTTGACATGCAAACAGGTAGAGCCACAGGAGAGCACAGTGCTAGATTCACTAGCTATGTGGCCTTGCTTGGGAGAAGCAAGGTTAGTATTCTTATTGAGGATTGGGACCATGTTCCAGAGACACTGAAGAACCAGATTTGGCAGAGTATCCTGGTACCTACTCTTATTGAGCATTTAACATGTATATATATTTAACTTTTTGGGAACTTCATGTTATTTTTATTGTGTAGGTCACATATGATGTCCCTAACACCACTTTGTTGAGGACAAAGTGGATCTCATATGCTGGGGAACGCTGGAGAGGTTTTAAGAGTGATCTCGACTAGTCGATACATATATGGGGCATTGAGCAACAAGAACCCATGTGACCGATGATCGCTTTTTGGATGAGGAGACATGGCAGGCATTTCGGACTCAACGTTTAGACGCTAAGTTTCGAGTTAGCACATTTGTCATTTGTTTGCAGTAATTTTTTTTAAATAGAGGTTTTAAATTTGGTATTTAACATGGAATGCAATAGGCCAAGCGGCAGAAGGCACAGGATATTCGGAGAAAGAATATCCACCCCACAAGGTTGTCTCGTGGGGGTTATGAGAAATTGGAGGAGAAGATGCTCGAAGGAGACTTCTTCAAGTCTACCTTCGGATGACTCGGTTGTGAGTTTTGTCACCCGCCCTTCACGCCATGATAAATGGAAGAGAGCTCGCCGGAACTCATCGAGGAATTACTTATCCGAGCAAACTAATGTTGTTGTTCAACGTATTGTATGTAGCATATCCTAAACTAATTATATATGTTATACTACAATAGGCATATGTATTTGCTAAAAAATCATTCCTTTGTGTTGTAGGATGAGTTGGTTGAGCAGAGCACTCGGGGATCATTCCACCCACATGGCCGTCAGGATATATTGGCAGTGGCCATTGGTACCCCGGAGCATCCCGGACGTGTTCGTGGTGCTTGGACGAGGGGTGGGCATCGGACAAGTACTTTGGTGCCCCATCCGTGGCAACTCCTTCTTTGAGGCATCTGAATGAGCAAGAGTTTGAGTCCCTCAAACAACAAATTAGGAAGGAGATTCGAGATGAGGTGTACTCTGACCCGAAGGCAGAGTTATTGAGCTCAATGCGAGCGAGTTGGCATCTTTGTCCTCTCAACCTTCCGTCCCCGCACGAGAGGCATCCCCGATTCATGTCATAACAAAGAAGAGTTGTGATGCTCCTGATAGAGGGGCAGAGGTTGCTCCTACCGACACCGTCGATCGTGAGTTGTATGTTGCGGGTCCTCCCGAGCATTTGGTGGCATACGGTACGTATTATATCTTTGACATGTATTTGGTACGGTGTTAAGCATTATATAGTCTAAAATATTTTATCCTTTGTTTACCTTAGGGAAAATGTATACATTGGGGTCAACCATCCACCACCAGAGTATTGGAGATGATATGATAAGAGTGGTGGTTGTAGATGTCCGGGATGCTGCTGCCCCAATCCCTATTCCCACTGAAGAGGTTCAAACAGTGGGACAAGCACCTGGAAATTTTATCTTATGGCCAGTTTCATTAACAAGACCCATCCCAACACATGCACAGGTTGATTTATGCATTGAACAATAGTACTTATTATTTTTTGATAGGTTGATGTATATTAATGTTATTGAATTTTGGTACTTGTATAGAAAGAGGCTGAAAAAGCAAAGGAAGTTGTGCATGAATCACCACCACCACCATCTGCTTTACAGTGACTCGATGCACTGGCAGCGACTATCGGGACCACTTCCATACAGTTAGATATGCCACCCGAAGTCGTATGCAGGACCAAGACGATCCCTTTTTTCTTACTCCAAAGGGATTTTTTTTATCTTCTCGCTGGTACTGATATGTTATGTGTATCAGTGTTGCAGCTTTGGGAATTGTAAGTATATTTACATATTTTTTATATTCTCACTGGTACATTATTTTATAACTTTATTTATTTTCAATGTTGAAGGTATTTACATCGTTTGTGTGTTGAGAGGAAGATCCGCTTTCTCTATGGATTTGTTGACCCTGTTGCCATTCAGTCCGTTGGGAATAAAACTGAAGAGGTGCAAACGTACTTAATAGAGGCATTTCAAACTGGGGGCAAAGAGCACCTTACTTGCATCAGTAAGTATACATCTTATAAATTAATGCACATTTATGTAAAACTGAAATTTTACTAATATTATTTCAACGTGCAGGGGTCATTGGCAACCGGGAAGTTAAACTGACATGTATTTAACTTGTAGTGTCCACGCCAACCGGGAAGCCATGAGTGCGGGTATTATGTGATGAAGCACATGCACACCATCGTAGACAAAAATATTATGGGCTCATGGAGGGAGGTAAATATACTATAATTAAGTTAAATATGCCAATTATGTAAATGGTTTCTAAATCTGAAATGTTTCAATATGTAGGCATTTACAGACTCATCTCCAATGAAGATTGAAGTGTTAGACGATATTAGAGAGCAGTGGGCTTCTTTCCTTTTAAGTATTCAATCTTCATAGCAAATTTGACTTGTAACAATTTAGATTGAATTGATTTAAGTTAGCAATTTTACATTCGTTTAAGTAAATGAACTGTCTGGAACTGAGGTATATATATTGATTTCAATATGTTTCATATGTACATATCTGTCTGTAACTGGATCTGTCTGTACTGGATATATATCTGTAGCAAATTTATATATGAACTATGCATATCTGTCTGTACTGGATCTGTGAATATTTGTCTGGAACTGTGATGAATAGGCAGGTCTACTCAAAGAAAGGTAGCATCTGTAAAGAAATTTCAGTTATTTTAAAAAAAAATAACACTTTCTACGTCGGTTATGTCATTACCCGACGTAGAAAGTACTTTCTACGTCGGTTAATGACATAACCGACGTAGAAAGTGTAACATTTTATGTCGGTTATAGGCATACCCGACATTGATAAGACATACAATCACGGTTACTTTTAACCGATATAGATACTGGGGTTATAGAAAGTTAGAAAGTCAGACTTTCTATGTCGGTTATAAGTTTAACCGACATAGAAAGTAAGACTTTCTATGTCGGTTACCGACATAGAAAGTATTATGACAGGTCAGAATCAGTTATGATCGATCATGACCGATCAGAATAGCTCATAGAAAGTAGGACTTTCTACGTCGGTTCCCTGACTAACCGACGTAGAAAGTCTTTCTATGACCGATCAGAACCAGTTATGATGGATCAGAATAGCTCTATGACCGATCAGAACCAGTTTTGACCGATCATAGTAGCTCATAGAAAGTAGGGCTTTCTACGTCGGTTCCTAATAACCGACGTAGAAAGTCTTACTTTCTATGACCCCCGTATCTATGTCGCCGCTTCAACCGACGTAGAAAGCCCATTTTAACCGACGTAAAAAGCCTTTTCTGCAGTAGTGTAAGATTGTCTCTAATTTGGATAATGTCTGGTTGATAATCTGACAATAACTCATGCTACACATAAGCTATTGACATGAACCCAATTTCTAAATTTTGGGAATATAATTTCATACAAATTTAATGAAGGAATCAAGTCCTAATTTCACACTTATCAATCCCAGTAATTCAAAAACCGAGGCTGTTGAAACAAGGCAACCTATAAATGTCACAACTATAACAATTGATAGTAAAATGAGTATAACTTGAGCTACAAATATCTGCTTAGTGGTAAACTAGTTTCTAAATTTCGATAACTTAAAGGGCTACAACTTTTATGATGACACCAATTCCTAATTCTGTTCACACTAGTCTCAAAGTTCAGTGAACAGTAACCTGCAAATTTATGTTCTTAAGGGTTTTAGCTCAACTGCTTCTAATCCTCAATTCTAAGCATTATTCTAGTGCCCTAAGTGTAAAACCACAACAACAAAATCATGACAACACTCTTCCCACTGCCATTCAAGCTCAGCCATGTAAGGAGAAAAATTGAAAATGCACCATTTTGAAAAATAAAACCGTAGAAGTGTAGAGGAGATTGAGAGAAACAAACTTACCTCTTGGAACTCCTTAAGAAAATCAAGATTTCCCCCTCAAAATCAAGCTTGAAAATGAGGAGAGTTTGAGAGAAAGAGAGAAGTGAGCCTACAAGAACTTGTTGTGGAAAAAGTGTTCCTTTCCACATTTCACTCTTTTAAAAGTCAAAATTTAATTTATTTACTCATTTTTTTAAATGCCCGCAAAATAGGTCAATATTGAGTATTTTTCTAAAAATTCCAGAAAATTTTCAAAAAATCACAAATAATCAAACAAACTTAAAACTCTATAGTCACTTTACCCAACTCCTAAGAATTTAATTGTTAAAATTTTGACAAAGATTTTGTCAAAATTTAACAAACCAGGGTTATTGAGAATTAGGATGTTACAACTATTCCTCCCTTAAATAAATTTCGTCCTCAAAATTTGTGTACCTGAAAGGAACAATTGAGGATAAGATTCTTTCATCTTTTCCTCTAACTCCCAAGTAACATCTCCATCTCCTACTCCACTCCAAGTAAATTTAACCAAAACAATTTCTTTTCCACGAAATTGCTTAATCCTTCGATCAACGATTTGCATAGGTGGTGTTTCATAAGTAAGATTGTCTCTAATTTGGATAATGTCTGGTTTGTAATTTGACTATAATTCATGTTACACATAAGCTATTGACATGAACTTAATTTCTAAATTTCGGGAATATAATTTCCTACAAATTTTATGAAGCAATCAATTCCTAATTTCACACCTATCAATCCTAGTAATTCAAAATATGAGGTTGTTAAAACAGGGCAAACTCTTAACGTCACAACTAGAACACTTGACAGTAAAATTCACATAACTTGAGCTACAAATATCCGTTTAATGTGAAACAAGTTTTTAAATTTCAATAACTTAAAGGGTTACAAATTTCATGAAGCCACCAATTTCTAATTCTGTTCACACGAGTCCCAGTGTCCAGTGATCAGTAACCTGCGAATTTAGGTTCTTAAGGTTTTTAGCTCAACTACTTCTAATCCTCAATTCTAAGCAGTATTCTAGTGTCCTACGTGTAAAACCACAACAACCAAATCATGAAAACACTCTTCCCACTCCTATTCAAGCTTAGCCAAGTGAGGATAAAAATTGAAAATGTACCGTTTTGAAAAATAAAACCATAGAAGTGTAGAGGAGATTGAGAGAAACAAACTTATCTCTTGGAGCTCCTCAAGAAAATCAAGATTTCCCCCTCAAAATAAAGTTTGAAAGTGAGGAGAGTTTGAGAGAAAAAGAGAAGTGAGCCTACGGGAACTTGCTATTGAAAATGTGTTCCTTTTCCACATTTCACTATTTTAAAATTCAAAATTTAATATATTTACTAAATTTTTTAAAAATGTCCGCAAAATAGGTAAATTTTGAGTATTTTTCTAAAAATTCGAGAAAAATTCCAAAAAATCGCAAATAATCTAACAAACTTAAAACTCTATAGTCACTTTATCATACTCCTAATAATTTAACTATTAAAGTTTTGATAAAGATTTTGTCAAAAATTTTCAAAAAGTTACTGAGAATTAGGATGTCACAACTCTCCCCCCTTAATTAAATTTCATCCTCGAAATTTGCGTACCTGAAAGGAAAAATTGAGGAAAAGATTCCTTCATCTTTTCCTAAAACTCCCAAGTAGCATCTCCATCTCCTACTCCACTCCAAATAATTTTAATCAAAGCAATTTGTTTTCAATGGAGTTGCTTAATCCTTCATTCAGCGATTTGGATAGGCGGTGTTTCATAAATAACATTTTCTCTAATATCGATAATGTCTTGTTTGTAATTTGACTATAACTCATGGTACACATAAGCTATTAACATGAACTTAATTTCTAAATTTCGGGAATATAATTTCCTACAACTTTTATGAAGAAATCAAGTCCTAATTTCACACCTATCAATCCTAGTAATTCAAAAATCGAGATTGTTGAAACAGGGCAACCTCTTAACGTCACATCTAGAACACTTGACAGTAAAATGAGCATAACTTGAGCTACAAATATCCGTTTAATGTGAAACGAGTTTCTAAATTTCGATAATTTAAAGGCCTACAACTTTCATGAAGACAAAAATTCCTAATTCTGTTCACACAAGTCCGAGAGTTCACTGAATAGTAACCTGTGAATTTAGGTTCTTAAGGTTTTTAGCTCAACTACTTTTAATCCTCAATTGTAAGCATTATTCTAGTGTCGTAGATGTAAAACCACGTCAACAAAATCATGATAACACTCTTCACACTCTCATTCAAGCTCAACTAAGTGAAGAGAAAAATAAAAAATGCACCGTTTTGAAAAATAAAACCGTAGAAGTGTAGAGAAGATTGAGATAAACAAATCTAAAAATTCCAGAAAAATTCCTGAAAATCACAAATAATTTAACAAACCTAAAACTCTATAGTCACTTTACCCAACTCCTATCAATTTAATTATTAAAATTTTGACAAAGATTTTATCAAAATTTAGCAAATCAGGATTTCTGAAAATTAGGATGTTATAATAATAATAATAATAATAATATTATTATTATTATTATTATTATTATTATTATTATTATTATTATTATTATTATTATTGTAATGTATTAATACTTTTCAATATATAGGCCTTTTATTCTAAAAATGTATTTGTTTAAGATAATTTTTAAACAAGAATATAAATAATAAAATTCTTAATGAATATTTTAATTTACTTTCGTAAATGTAATTAATGATTATTTTTTTACATTAGAAAAAAAGATGCAGTTACAGCGAGAAATTCATCTGTCACCATGTTAAATTTTTAAAAAATAATGGAATTACCTTCAATATTTATTTTAAAAAAATAAAATAAAATGTGGTTTATGAAGTAAAATTAAAATTCCGAAGTTGATAAGGGAGAGAAAAGGTATTAACTTTTGTTGCAAACCGTTATCTTTAATTAAATGTAAGAGAGTTAAATACCTTTATAATTATTTATTTTATTTTTTAAATTTAATTAAAATATTATTTTTTATAATATAAAACTTATAATTTTAAAAATAAAATATTGTTATTATTAAATAAAAATTAATATTTTTTAAGTATTTTTTACTATATTAAGATTATTTCTATTCCTGTAAACTTCCAATTGAATGAAGGATCAAAGTTATTAATTTTTTTAGTAGAAAATATTTGTGAATAATATATTTTTAATCAATTTATTTATTTTATTATTGTAACTTTTTAATAACTAAATTAAAAGTATATTAAATATAATTTTAAAAATTAATAATTGTATAATAGTAAAAAATAGAAGAACATCTAGAATGATTATCGTTATTTTTCTTATAACTTACGTAATAGCTAAATTGAAACAATATCTTAAGTGATTGTTACTAATATTCCATAATTTTAAATTATTTTATCACTTTTATTTTAATGATTTAAATGTTTCGAAATAAGTATTCTACCATAAGTAAATACAAAATACGTGATCATTAAAAGTTTTATAATTTTATGATAATTAAATTAGAGATGCATTTAAAATGGTTAATTTTTTTTAAAGAAATAGTTAACTAAAATATTTTGTTGTAATTCTAATTAATAAAATTATTACATATTTATTTTTATCTTAAACAATAATTATTATGTTCTTATATATTATCTTCACAAAATAATATTTTAATATTTGAAAAGAGAGAATAATAATTATTTAAATTTAGTTATCTTTTTATTATTTATTGTATTTTTAGAGGATTTGTTAACTTATATAAGTTGGACCATAATTACTATTTTACATTTAGAAATTAGTAAAGTCAAGATTCATTCTTTCACATAGTTTCATCCTATATCTTATATTTACTCTAAGAAAAACAGTATTACCTTTATGTGATTCGATATTTTGGAATGTCCCAGATTAATTTTGGAAAAACTTTGGTTGGACTGATGAATTCAAAACATAATTTTTAAAAGTTTAGGATTAAGCAATCCATAATACTTATTAAAACAATGATACCCCGTGCACCCATGTTGCCTAACCCACCAATTGAAAACTGTGACGTGAATATTTTTTCTTTTTACCGTGTTGACATGGAATTAACCTCAATATTATCAATGCTGGTTAAGATGGAATTTGGGTTTGAGAGGAGGAGTGAAAAATTGGACCTGAGGAAGAGAAGGAGCTAACGTGGAAGAATAAAATTGTTTTTTCTCCTTTATGAGCGAAAATTTGACCTGTATGTTAACAATTATTTTAAAATAACAATATTTAATAAATATAAATATTAAATTTTAAATATTAAATATAAATATTAAATATAAATATATATATATATATATATATATATATATATTTATATAAAATAAATATATAAAGATAATATATATTTATATATTTTAAATATTTATTTATATAATTATATCAAATAAATAAAATATATTTTTTATATTCCATAAAAATATTTTAATATAATTATATTGTTAATATATTTTTATAAATATAGTAAATAAAAATATATTTATATATATATATATATATATATATATATATATATATATATATATTTATATCTTTCTATCTACATAATAACATAAATAAATTTTATATATATATATATATATAATTTAAGTATATTTTGAATATAAAATAAATTTAGTAAATACAAATAATTTTGATATAATATAAAATAGATTTGGTATAAAAATTTGTTAAAATTTTGTATAAATAGAAATTTGAATTAGATAATTTCGAGTAAGATATACAATTTGAATTAAAGTGAATTGATATTTTAGATATTAAATTAATAAGATATGAATAAAAAATTACAAAACCACAAATGAGTAGAATAATTATTTATTTATTGATTGTAATGTCATATTATAAAACTACAAAAGATTTATCTATGAGAAAATCCCTTAAGGTCGGGGTTATGCACACAATGATTTCTTATGTTACATGATAATAGGAACATTTTCTTGGGTGCCCTTCTTCACGAATATCCATTTTAGTCCTAATTCGTGTTGACTTCGGACGATCCTTGAGACTTCTTCTTGTTGTTGTTAGACAAATGACATCTAGAGGGAGGGTGAATAGATGCACAAATTAAAATAGATGTCAAATTAAAAATTTATTTTAAGATGTCCAATATTTATTAATTCAATTTTAATTATCAAATTGAACAAAGATAAAGCGGAAGCAATATAATCAGAGAGATAAAATATCAATAAGATAGAGACAGATAGAGATAAAAATAATGGGCATCAGGAGAGTAATGTAGTGAAAAAGAGATAAGGGAAAGAGAAGAACACACAGTGATTTATACTGGTTTGGATATAGCCAACCCTACATCCAGTTCTCAGTCAAATCTTAACACAAGAGTGACTCCCAATTCACTATCTTTCAAATTCAGTTTACAAATTACAATCAAATCAGCAGAAGAACCAATAAAAAGTAAACTAATTAAAAATACAATCACCTCCTTAGAAACCCACTAAGGATGAACACCTCTCTAGAATCTCACTAGGAATAACACCTCCTTTGAACAAATCAAAGGATGAAAAACACCTCCTTAGAATCCCACTAAGGATGAACACCTCCCTAGAATCACACTAGGGATGAACACCTCCCTGAATAAATCAAAGGGATGAAAACACCTCCTAAACCCACAAAGGATGAAGGAGTAAGATAAGAACAATCACACTTGGGTAATGGAGACAACAAATTGTAGAAGCCTGTAGAATGTCAATCTCCAAGAACAAGTGTGATTAAAATGAAAGCACAGAAGGAAGTAGAGAAGAGGGTTTTCTCAGAAGGTGTAAAATATCTCTGTTGCCTTACTTAGAATTCTTTTCTCAAAACTGATTGAATGTAAATTATATTTTCAAATTCTGTAATTGTGTGTTTTTTATTTTTCATCAAAACTTAATTAAATAGAAAAATAGCATCAGAAAATGGTCGTTGGACATTAATATTTTCGTAAATAAAAATCAAGATATATTCAAAAACATTTATTCTTCAAAACAGATATATTTTTTCAAATTTGAATTGCCATAATTGATTATGTTACCAATATAATTAATTATGACAAAGAAAATCAATTTTCCATTTTTGATGCATCATAATTGATTATGACAGTGAAAAATATCATGTTATGAATTTTATCACACTTGTGTTTTGGAGGCTTATGCATAATATTACTTCATCAACTTGTACCTCCATATCCATTATTCTAAAACTCTATCTAGTCTTCAGGAATCATCTTGGGCTTGCTTGATTATTGAATAAAATCTTTATCAAACTCATATCTTGGGCTTGCTTGAGTCTTGAATGTTGTTGACTTGAATCATCATCAAAATCATCTCTTGGGAATGTAGGGACATGTTTCACATTGTCATCAATCTCCCCCTCATTGCTTTCAGTTGTTGGAATGGGGCAAAGTTGTGGGCCTTTACTATAAGAAAAACACTAAATAGTGACCGAAAATTCGGTCATTAAATGAATAAAATCAGTCACTAACTAAAATAGTGACCAACTGGAATCGGTCACTATTTCCTTGGTGACTATTTTAGTGATCGATTCAGTGACCGATTCAGTGACCGAATCAGTGACCGAATCAATGACCGATTCAGTGACCGATTCAGTGACCAAATTAGTGACCGATTCAGTGACCGATTTAGTGACCGAATTAGTGACCAAATCAGTGATTGAATCAGTGACCGAATTAGTAACCGATTTTGTGAATGACCGAATCAATCACTATATCGGTCACTAATTTTATTTTATTTTTTTTAATTTTTAAAATAATAATAAACCTGATTATGTTGGAATCGCGTAGTGGAATGTTCGCGTTGTCGGACAAAAACCAAGAGGGGGATGAATTGGTTTCTTAACAAAAATTAGGTTTTAAAAATTTTCCCCAAATTTTACCAATTAAAATATTGTGTAAACGTAAATAAGATAGAGATGGAGTCTTACACAGGAGATTTATATTGGTTCGGATCAAAAGACCCTACGTCCAGTTGCTAATCACTCAAACAGAGGATTAACGTTGTCACTATAATCAAAGTTGTTACAAGCAGATAACAATGGAAAAGATAAAGTAATGAAAAACCTCTCTTGAGTCCCACAAGAGATGAAAAATAGCTTTCCTAAGAGACGGCACAACACACAATCTACTAAGAACTCCACTTAGTGATTCTTATCGCTTCTAGCCCACACCAGGTTCCAAAAGCCCCTTTTTCCTTCAACAAACAGTTCTCTGGCAATCACAACTCTTAACTTTTGTTTGAAAAAGGTTGTTATATTTTCTGAGAGCCTTAGAGAACCTTAAGTAGATGAATTAGGGTTTGGGAATTGAAGATTTTCGGAACTTGGATTATTGGGATTAGGGTTTTCAAAAATAGGTTTAAGTTGAAGTTCAAAATCCAAATCTGACTGAAATAATCGATTAAATCAAGTGTTAATCGATTATTACAGAGCCAAAATCAACAGAACCCAAAAACGCACTGGTTTAATCGATTATTTGCCCTGTTAATCGATTAACAGGCCTGTTAATCGATTAACAAGTGTGTTAATCGATTATTATAGTGAACAGATACAGAAAATGGTTTTTCTCACTGTAATAATCGATTATCTGGTGATTTAATCGATTAAACCCAAGCCTTTTTTATAAATATGAGTTTTTGAAGCTTCTAAAGAGTAGATTATGTACCGGCTATCTTAGACTCTAATATTACAGACTCAAACTCATCAAAATAGAGTTATTACACAACAATACAAGTCTTCTACTCTCTAAGTTCTTTGTTCTTGAATCATCATCAAAATTAACAAGCTTCATGTCCATGTAAGTTCAACATCAAGTCCTTGTATGTTCAACAATCTCCCCCTTTTTGATGATGATCAAAATTTTCTTTTAAAGCCTTGTAATAACCTGTTTTATCTGTCACACTAACAAACACATTAAACATACCAAATAATATTTAAATTCAATCATAAGAGGCTTTAAATATTTCTCCCCCTATTTTGATTATAATAAAAAATTGAAAGCTCCCCCTATAACAATCATAAGAGCTCCCTCTCAAAATATGCATAATTTGGAAATAACTCCCCCTCAAACAAAACAATAAAAGAATTCAAATTTTATTTCATAAAGAAACGTCATTACAGACAAAGAGATATACAACATTACAATCATGCAAAAGATGTTTATTTAAGCAGAATTTAGGCAATGTCTAATATTCCTAAGTCTCTTCTAAGATCATAGAATCTATCTTTGGGAAGATGCTTAGTAAAAATATCTGCTAACTGATGCTTTGTATCAACATACTCAATTTTACAGTTTTCTTTACTTATATGATCTCTCAAGAAATGATGTCTAATTTCTATATGTTTAGTCCTAGAGTGCATTACTGGATTCTTAGTAAGATTAATTGCACTTGTATTATCACACATCAAGGGAGTGTCATTTAGAAATATACTATAATCTTCTAGTTGTTGTTTCATCCACATAATTTGAGCACAACAATTACCAGCTGCAATATATTCAGCTTCAGTGGTGGATAAAGCAACACATGCCTGTTTCTTAGAATGCCAAGATACTAAAGATGATCCTAACAAATGACATGTCCCACTAGTACTTTTTCTATCTATTTTGCATCCACCATAATCAGCATCAGAATAACCTATTAAGCTAGTAGAAGCTTCAGATGGATACCATAAACCAAAACCAGTAGTTCCTTTTAAATATTTTAAAATACGTTTTAATGCAGTTAGGTGAGATTCTTTTGGACATGCTTGAAATCTAACACACACACAGACAAAATGCATAATATCAGGTCTACTTGCAGTTAAGTATAACAGAGAACATATCATACCTCTATACATGGATTGATTAATTTCCAAACCTGATTCATCCTTGTCTAAATAGCATGAAGTTCCCATGGGTGTGTTAGCTTCCTTTGAAGTGTCCATTCCAAACTTTTTGAGAATCTCTTTGCAGTATTTGGTTTGAGAGACAAAAATGTCATCTTTAAGTTGCTTGATTTGAAGTCCAAGGAAGAACGTTAATTCTCCCATCATAAACATTTCAAATTCTCCCTGCATTATCTTAGCAAATTCTACACACAAAGAATAATCAATTGATCCAAAAATGATATCATCAACATATACTTGAACCAATAAGATATGTTCTTTTACTTTCTTTATAAACAAAGTAGAATCAATTTTTCCTCTAGAAAAAATATTTGAAGTTAGAAAACTACTTAGTCTTTCATACCAAGACCTAGGAGCTTGTTTCAACCCGTATAATGCTTTCTATAATTTAAAAATATGATTAGGATAACTAAAATCTTCAACTCCAGGGGGTTGCTCTACATATACTTCTTCTTTAATAAAACCATTCAAAAATATACTCTTAACATTCATTTGATATAATTTAAATTTCATCAATGATGCATAAGCAAGAAGTAGGCGTATAGCCTCTAACCTGGCAACAGGAGCATAAGTTTCATCATAATCAATACCTTCCTCCTGATAGTAACCTTTGGCAACAAGTCTGGCTTTATTCTTTGTTATATTTCCATCTTCATCAAGTTTGTTTCTAAATACCCATTTAGTTCCAATTACTTGATGTGATTTTTCTCTTGGAATTAATTCCCAGACTTGATTTCTTTCAAATTGATTGAGTTCCTCTTGCATAGCTATGCACCATTGGTCATCTTTAAGTGCTTCCTCAACATTTTTGGGTTCTATCTATGACACAAAAGCTACAGACATGCAGAAATTAGTCATATTTCTAGTTCTTACCCCTTTTGAGATATCACCAATGATATTATCCATTGAGAGTCCTCTTGGTGATTGCCATTCTTTTGCTAATTCAGGTGTTTGAGAAAGCTCATTTTCTTCCAAATACAATTCATCAAGAGCATCTCTTATGTAATTATCATCACCTGCAAGTTCTTTATTTGACTCAAGAGGATTTCCCCCAAGGTCTACAATTTCATCAAAAGTAACATGTATAGATTCTTCAATATTTAAGGTTCTTCTATTAAACACTCTATAAGCCTTTCTAGTTAATGAATAACCTAAGAAAATGCCTTCATCGGCTTTTGAGTCAAATTTTCCTAAGTTGTCCTTTCCATTATTTAACACAAAACACTTACATCCAAATATTTTCAAATGAGCAACATTAGGCTTTCTACCATTTAACAATTCATAGGGAGTTGATTTTATAATTGGCCTAATGAGCATTCTATTCAAAACATAACATGCAGTACTAACCGCATCAGCCCAAAAGTATTTAGGAACATTTGATTCATTTAGCATTGTTCTAGCAAGTTCCTCTAGTGACCTATTTTTCCTTTCAACTACACCATTTTGTTGGGGAGTCCTAGGAGTAGAAAAATTATGCAATATTCCATTTTCCTCACAATAATTTTCAAACTTTTCATTTTGAAACTCACCACCATGGTCACTTCTTAAAACTTTAATTCTTAGGTCTTTCTCATTTTGAATTTGCTTTGCAAAATTTCTAAAGACCTTAAAAGCTTCACTTTTCATTGTTAAGAAAAATGTCCAAGTATATCTAGAATAATCATCAACAATCACAAGACCATAATAATTTCCACCAAAGCTTTTTATCCTAGAAGGACCAAATAAGTCTAAATCTAATAATTCTAGGGGTTTTGATGTGGAAATGACACTCTTTGATTTAAATGATGATTTCACTTGTTTACCTTTTTGACATGCATCACATAACCTATCTTTTTCAAACTTTAACTTAGGCAAACCAACAACTAAGTCTTTTGATATCAATTTATTTAAATGATGCATATTTATATGAGCTGCTCTCTTACGCCATAACCAAGGGTTCTCTTCCTTAGCAACTAAACATGTTATACTAGAATCATGTAAACAATCCAAATCAATCAAGTATATGTTATTATGCCTAATGCCTTTTAATGTTACATTTTTGGAATCTATCAAATGTATGGTGCAAAATTTACTTTCAAAGATTAACTTAAATCCTTTGTCACATAGTTGACTTATGCTAAGGAGATTATGCTTTAGTCCATCAACAAGAAGCACATCCTTAATCTCCAACGTGTTTGCACCACCTATATTTCCAATTCCAATAATCTTTCCTTTGTTGTTGTCCCCATAAGTTACATATCCTTGTTCTTTAGCTTTGAAACTCACAAATTTTGTTTTATCACCGGTCATATGCTTTGAGCATCCGCTATCAGGATACCACATAGACTTCTTTGATTTGGAAGTTTCCTACAAAACAAGAACATAGTAAACTTAGGTCCCCATAACTTTTGGGTCCTTGGGGTTAGAGATAAACAAATTATTTAACAATAGGAACCCAAATGTATTTTCCTTTCGGAACACCAAAATGTTTTATTTTTCATCTATTTGAAGTGTGACCTTGTTTCATACAATAAAAACATACTTTAGATATAGCTTTTGAATATGATGTATTTCTAATCATAGATGCTCTAGTTCCTTTTTCTACCCATACTCTTTTATTTTTAATCTTAGGCTTTTTCAAAGGAACATGATGGTATACTCTATTTTGAGCAATAACAACTTTATCTTTATTAATGTTACTTATCTCCTCTTCGGCTTTATCTAGCAAATGGTTAAGTATATCTATATCATATTCATATTCTTTACAAGATACACATGCTATGTTCTTATCATCATTTTCATCTAAGCATACAATTTTCGTTTCTAAGGTTTCCTTTTCCTCTAAACATGCAATTTTCGTTTTTAATGAATCAACCTCCTTTTTGGATCTACTTAAACTCTTTTTCACAACTTTATATTCATTTTTCAAGTCCTTAAAGGCACTAAACAATTCATTATATGCATTTTGCAGTTCATCATAATTATTTTCATCATCACTTGAAGATGAGTCGGAATCACTTACCTCAAAGTCGGAAGATATGTTGTCATTTGCCATTAAGCAAATATTGGCTTCAACTTCCGAGTCACTTGATTCCGAACTTGAATCACTGTTGTCCCAAGCAATGCATGCTTTCTTCTTGAATAACTTTTTGCCTTTGTTTTCTTTATTTTTCTTGTTTGGACATTCGGTCTTCACATGTCCTGTTTCACCACAACCATAACATTTGATATTTACGGATGAATTTTCCCTTACCTTTCCTTTACCTTTGAATGGATGTCTTCCTTTGGCTTTCATGAATTTTGTAAACTTCTTTATCATAAGACTCAATTCTTCTTCTTCATTCTCCGAGTCTTCTTCTTCCTTTTTATTCTTACCTTTGGAAATTTCTGTTTTGAAGGCTACGTTCTTCTTTTGATATTGACCTTCCTCATCATTTAGCCTTCCTAGCTCTAGCTCATGCTCTCTCAACTTTCCAAAGAGCGTCGCCATAGACATTGTGGCAAGGTTTTGTGACTCCGAGATGGTCGTCACCTTAGGTTGCCATTTCCTATCCAAATATTTTAAGATTTTAACATTAAATTCATCAACGTCAAAAATTTTACCTAATCCGGTGAGATGGTTCACAATATTAGTGAAACGCTTTTGAACGTCAAATATCGTTTTTCCTTGTTGCATACGGAACATCTCATATTCTTGAATTAGGGAATTTTTCCGTGCTCTCTTAACGTCGTCGGTACCTTCGTGGGTCACTCTTAGCATTTCCCACATCTCTTGAGCATTTTTACAAACAGAGATCCTGTAAAACTTGTCAAGGGTTAAAGCAGATGAAATAATATTTCTAGCCCTAACGTCAAATTGAGTTTTTCTATTTTCCTCTGTTGTCCATCTAGAAAAAGGTTTAGGAATATCTACTTCGTTCTCAGTAACTTTAGGAATATAGGGACCGTTTAAAATAGCATCCCAAACGCCTCTATCAACAGACTCTAAAAAGATTTGCATTCTAACTTTCCAGAAAGGATAATTTTGACCCCCAAAAAGTGGGGGTTTGTTGATAGATGCACCTTCGGCAAAAGTTTGATTTTGTCCGACCATTTTTGAAAAATTTGAATGACTATCAAAGCAAGCTCTGATACCACTTGTTGGAATCGCGCAGCGGAATGTTCGCGTTGTCGGACAAAAACCAAGAGGGGGGTGAATTGGTTTCTTAACAAAAATTAGGTTTTAAAAGTTTTCCCCAAATTTTACTGATTAAAATGTTGTGTAAACGTAAATAAGATAGAGATAGAGTCTTACACAGGAGATTTATACTGGTTCGGATCAAAAGACCCTACGTCCAGTTGCTAATCACTTAAACAGAGGATTAACGCTATCACTATAATCAAAGTTGTTACAAGAAGATAACAATGGTTTCAAAGCATGATAATCAATTATCCTGAGTGATAATCGATTATTACCGAGTTGTTTTGATAAAAATGAATTTTCAGAGGATGGACTATGTGTTGGCTATCTTGGACTCTAATTTTACAGACTCAAAAAAGACAAAATAGAGTTATTACAAGTAAATACAGATGATTATAAGTCTTCAAGTCTTTAAGTCCTCTATTCTTGAATCATCATCAAAATCTTCAAGCTTCATATATTTGTATGTTCAACAATCTCCCCCTTTTTTATGATGATCAAAATTTGCTTTAAAGCCCTTTGTAATAACCTTTTTTTATTGTCACAACAAACAAAACTATTAAACATACCAGGCAACATTATAATTGTTAAACATATTAGGCTTTAAAATATTTTCTCCCCCTAATTTGATTACTATCAAAAGAAATAAAAGTTCCCCCTCAACATGTGCATTAAATAGAAAAGTGAATAACTCCCCCTTAAACAATGCAATCATAGAATTTTATTCAATAATTCAATGTAGTACAAACAAGATAAAAGAATTAAAACTCTTCACTCTCGTCATTGTTGAATTGTGCATCAAATCTATCTTCTAGATTTACATACACGTTCATCCGCATCCGAAATTCGTCTTATAATATCTTGATGTCGTTCTTGAGATATAGAAAAGAATTCTTGCATTCTCTGATTCATATCGAACAACATATCTTCAATGGGAGGACAGGATGTAGAGTGAGTAGCAGATGATGTTGCAGTAGCAGGAACATCAGCAACAGGCATGTCCTCATCATCAGAATCTTGAGCAACGTCAGCCATGTGAGGAGCATCATCTTTATGAACATAAACTCCATTTACATTCACCATCTGCAGCTGAGTAAGCGTGTTGTCAAGCATTCTGTTAGAATTTAATGTCCAAGCCCATTGTTCCCCTTCAACATTTACACCTTTGTATTAAAGAATCCTAGAGATGAGAAGAGCGTAAGGAATCTTTAAGGTCGGGTGATGCTTTGCCTTGAGCATCGTCAAAGTGACAAGGCTGGGCTAATCAATTGGCTCGTTTTTCATGATAGCATGGATGATGCGAAGTCAGCGGAAGAACATTGTGCATGGTTGGTGGCTCGAGGACATAGAATCCATACAAGAAAATACAGTAACATACGTTCTTCTTTCTTCAAAGGGCCGACCAAAAGTTGTCTGCCAATTTCCATGGCAGGATTGCGAAGAAAGGAACGATATGCCAGAATGCCATTGAAATCCTCTAAATTAGCAAGGACATTTACAACATCATCTCTTATAGGAAAATAAGCACCATTTTCCCAAATATCATCATCAAGGATGATGGTTACACCCTTGACTCTGGAAGTAGCATTATGATTCCTACATTTGAAACAAGAATAGAAAACCTGAACTAAATCTGAATAGTATATACCTTGCATCTCAATAAAAGATAGAACACCTTGTTGCTCAAGAAGATTGGGAAATTAGAATCCCCTGTTTATGAATTGCTCTCCAATAAGAAATTTATGAGTAATAATAACCCTTTCTTTCCAGAAATTCAGATATTTCTGTCTTCCGTCATCATCAAAGATCTACCCTTCAGGAGAATTAGGGTAGAGATGAGATGCATGAGCGGATCTTCTCCTTGTTGGAATCTTTCTCCGGGAAGATGAAGCCATTTAGAATGAAATGAGAGAAAAGTGAAAGATAAGGAGTTTGGGAGAGAAGCAAAGCTTTGAGGAAGATAACAACACAAGAATAAGTTGTAGAATCTATGAAAGAGCTCTTGAAGAGAAGTTTGGAAGTGTTTGGATTTGATTTTGAGCCCTCCTATATATAGGAAATGATCCCAACAACCATAAACAGCTAGTTTGACAAGAATTAAAGCAAAAAGAGTCGTTACAAACGGCTAGATTATCTCCAACGTCGCCAAATAATCGATTATCACCAGTGATAATCAATTATTTCTTCATCCCTACCCAGAAAATGCATGGATAATCGATTATCACTTAAGATAATCGATTATTCCAGAGAGAAATTACTGATTTGGGTCAATGAAGTATAGATGATCGATTATTCCCCCAAATAATCGATTATTACAGAAAGATTTTTCATGAACCACTCATTTAAGCTTCAATAATTGATTATTACTCAAGATAATCGATTATTCCAGAGAGATTGACAAATTAACATGTATTAGACACAAGATAATCGATTATTACTCAAAATAATCGATTATTCCAGTACCAAATGCAAAGATTTTACAGTTAAGCAGAGTTTAGACTATTTCTAATATTCCTAAGTCTCTTCTAAGTTCATAGAATCTATCGTTGGGAAGAGGTTTGATAAATATGTCTGCTAACTAATGCTTTGTGTCTATATACTCAATCTTACAATTTCCTTTAGAAATGTGATCTCTTAAGAAGTGATGCCTAATCTCAATGTGTTTGGTTATAGAATGCATAACAGGATTCTTTGTGAGATTGATTGCACTTATATTATCGTACATTAAAGGAATGTCACTTAGAAAAATACTATAATCTTCTAGTTGTTGCTTCATCCATAGAATTTGAGCACAACAATTACCAGCTGCAATATATTCAGCCTCAATTGTGGATAAAGCAACATAGGCTTGTTTCTTAGAATGCCAAGATACTAAGGATAATCCTAATAAATGACAAGTACCACTAGTGCTTTTTCTATCTACTTTACAACCTCCATAATTGTCGCCGCCTCCCAAAAAAACGAAGGGGCGGTCGGAGCGACGCGATGGTTTTTTCGACCCTCTTGCTTTCGCGTTTTTTATGGGTGGTTACAACGTCCTTAGGTTGTCCGATAACTGGGCTAATCTAGAGACGAGGTTTTCGAAAAGTGTTCTTGGGTTGTCCGATAACCGGGCTAACCCAAGAACGGGTTTTGAAGGGTTCGTGGAGTCGCCACCGATGTTTTTACCGAAAACATCGGAAAAGGAGTTTAAAAAGGCGTTGGTTTTCGAAAACCAACTTTGGTCATTAGAACCAGAGTTGGGTAAGGGAGTTAGTTATGTGCAAAGGAAGTGTTAGTTCCTTTACGACGCCCCTTTCGGGTTCCCTATGATAGGCCGGCTACTTTGGATAAATAATTAAACTGGAAAATTGCGCTTTTACCCTTTTATTATGCGGTATTTAAAGATTATGACTACATGGCCCTAGCGTCTATTGCATAATTTTAAATGAAAGCGGTAAAATTAGAAAGAGGGAGGGTGCACCTTCAAAGCAAGTTTTTTGTATTTCTCTTTAAAGAGTGGGTGCTTTTTGGCAACCCTTCACTCTACAACTCTCAGAAACTCCGGAAATGCCTCGGAGGGATTCTAAAGAAGATTTAGGATGCTCAATTTATACCTAGAGACACTCAGAAACTCCGGAAATGCTTTGGAGGGGTTCTAGAGAGAGAAAATCTAGAGAGAAGGAGGAGCTACTGTGTTTTTGTGTTGGTGTGTGGAAAAAGGGGAAATGGAGCCCTATTTATAGTTTTTCGCGCCTGACAGGTCGAGACCGCCGTTTCGTCTGACAGGGTCGAGAGCGCCGTCTGGACAATCCAGACCGCCGTCTCGACCATGGCAGGGAGTCGAGACCACCATCTGGATAATCCAGACTGCCGTCTCAACTAGGCAGAAATCGAGACCGCCGTCTGGATAATCCATAACGCCGTCTCGGCCTTTTTCAGGTGACGAGACCGCCGTCTGGACAAGCGAGACGGCGGTCTCGTCCCTGGCGTGAGGCGAGACGGCGGTCTGGTCCTTCCAGACGGCGGTCTCGTCCCTTCAAGGCGAGAAACTTTATTTTTCGGGCCAAAAAACCCTCCTATCTTAGTACGGGGGCCTAATAGTCTCTCCTAGTGGCTTGTTAGGCTTCAGCCGTCTTCAAATAGGGGGTCTTCTGACTTTATTTGGAGGCTGGGCAAGATTTGGGGTCTACAATAATCAACATCAAAATAACCTAATAAACTAGGAGAAGCTTCAGATGGGTACCATAAACCAAATCCTGTAGTTCCTTTTAAATATTTTAATATTCTTTTTTACTACAGTTAGATGAGATTCTTTTGGACAAGCTTGAAATCTAGCACACACACATACAAATTGCATGATATTAGATCTACTTGCAGTTAAATATAATAGTGAACCTATCATACCTCTATACATAGATTGATTTATTTCCAAACCTGATTCATCCTTATCTAGATAGCAAGACGTTCCCATTGGAGTGTGTGCAGCTTTTGCAGAATCCATTTCAAATTTCTTGAGAATCTCTTTGCAGTATTTGGTTTGTGACACAAAAGTGTCATCTTTAAGTTTCTTAATTTAAAGTCCAAGAAAGAATGTTAGTTCTCCCATCATTGACATTTCAAATTCACCCTACATTATCTTAGCAAATCCTTCACACAAGGAATTATCAATTGATCCAAAGATAATATCATCAATATATACTTGAACTAATAAAATATGTTCTTTTAATTTCTTAATAAATAAAGTAGAATCAATTTTTCCTCTAGAAAAATCATTTGAAATTAGGAAAGAACTTAATCTTTCATACCAAGATCTAGGAGCTTGTTTCAAACCATATAAAGCTTTCTTTAATTTAAAAATATGATCAGGATATTTAAAATCTTCAAATCCAGGGGGTTGTTCCACATATACTTCCTCTTTGATAAACCCATTTAAAAATGCACTTTTAACATCCATTTGATATATTTTAAATTTCATCAATGAAGCATAAGCAAGAAGTAGGCGTATAGCCTCTAACCTGGCAACAGGAGCATAGGTTTCATCATAATCAATACCTTCCTCTTGACAATATCCTTTGGCAACAAGTCTGACTTTTTCTTTGTTATATTTCCATCTTCATCAAGTTTGTTCCTAAATACCCATTTCATTCCAATAACTTGATGAGATTCTTCTCTTGGAATTAATTCCCAGACTTGGTTTCTTTCAAATTGATTTAGTTCTTCTTGCATTGCAATGCACCATTGGTCATCTTTGAGAGCTTTTTTGGGTTCAATATGTGAAACAAAAGCTACAGAAATACAGAAATTTGTCATATTTTTAGTTCTTACCCCTTTTGAAATATCACCAATTATATTGTCCATTGAAAGTCCTCTTGGTGATTGCCACTCTTTTGTCAATTCAGTTGGTTGAGATGGCTCATTCTCATTTAAGTATATTTCTTCTAGAGCTTCTCTTATGTACTCATCATCACCTACATATTCTTTATTTGACTCAAGAGGGTTTCCCTCAAGGTCTACAATTTCATCAAAAGTAACATGTACAAATTCTTCAATATTCAAGGTTCTTCTATTGAATACTCTATATGTTTTGCTAGAAAGTGAATAACCTAAGAAGATGGTCTCATCGGCTTTTGAGTCAAATTTTCCTAAGTTATCTTTTCCATTATTTAAAACAAAGCATTTACAACCAAATATTTTTAAATGAGAAACATTAGGCTTCCTTCCATTTAACAATTCATAAGGAGTTAGTTTTATGATTGGCCTAATAAGCATCCTATTCAATACATAACATGCAGTACTTATAGCATCAGCCCAAAAATATTTAGGAACGTTTGATTCATTTAACATTGTTCTAGCAAGTTCCTCTAATGACCTATTTTTCCTTTCTACTACACCATTTTGTTTTGGAGTTCTAGGTGTAGAAAAATTATGCAAAATTCAATTTTCTTCACAATAATTTTCAAAGGATTCATTTTGGAATTCCCCTCCATGATCACTCCTTAACACTTTGATTCTTAAGTCTTTCTCATTTTGAATTTGCTTGGCAAACTTCCTAAAGACCTTAAACACATCACTTTTCAATGTTAGGAAAAATGTCCAAGTAAACCTAGAAAAATCATCAATAATTACAAGAGCATAGTAATTTTCACTAAAACTTTTTATCCTAGATGGACCAAATAAATCTAAGTGTAGAAGTTCTAAAGGTTTTGATGTGAAAATAACATTCTTAGATTTAAAAGATGATTTTACTTGTTTACCTTTCTGACATGCATCACATAATCTATCTTTTTCAAATTTTAGCTTAGGCAAACCAACAACTAAGTCATTTGATATTAGTTTGTTTAATTGATGCAAGTTTATATGAGCCGCTCTCTTATGCCATAACCATGGATTTTCTCCCTTAGCAACTAAGCATGTTATATTAATATTAGATACACAATCCAAATCAATTAAATAAATATTGTTATGCCTAATACCTTTTAATGCTATATTTGTAGAATCCTTTAAATGAATAGTGCAAAACTTACTTTCAAAGATTACCTTAAATCCTTTATCACAAAGTTGACTTATACTTAGGAGATTATGCTTTAGCCCATCAACAAGGAGCACATCCTTTATCTCCAAAGTATTTTCACCACCAATATTTCTGGTTCCAAGAATTCTTCCTTTATTGTTGTCCCCATAGGTTACATATCCTTGTTCCTTTGCTTTAAAACTTACAAATTTATTTTTATCTCCAGTCATATGTCTTGAACACCCACTGTCAAGATACCACATAGACTTCTTGGATTTGGAAGTTTCCTACAAAACAAGAACATAATAATCTTAGGTCCCCATAACTTTTGGGTCCTTGGGGTTAGAGACAAGCAAATCATTTAACTATAGGAACCCAAACATATTTTCCCTTTGGAACACCAAAATGCTTAATTTTACACATATTAGATGTATGTCCATGTTTCATACAATAGAAGCATGCATTAGATTTAATTCTTGAGAAAGATACAACTTTATTTTGAGAAGATTTAGATCCTTTTTCAACCCATACCCTTCGGGTTCTATTTTTAGGCTCTTTTAATGGAACATGACATTTTAATTGAGATTGCACAATGACTTCATTCTTACTATTGTTAATTCATTATTTCTTAGCTTTATCAAGTAAGAGTCTAAGTATGTCACTTTCATGTTCATATTCTTTACATGATGCACATTCTATTTGTTTATTTCCTTTTTCCTCTAAATTCACTATTTTTTATTTTAAAGATTCTACTTCTTTTTCGGATTTATTCAAATTTTTTTCAGAGATTTATATTCAGTTTTCAAATCTTTAAAAGCAGCAAATAGTTCTTGATATGCATTATGCAAAGAATCATAGTCATTATCATCATTTGAAGAACAGTCGGAATCACTTACCTCACAATCGAAAGAAATATTATCATTTGCCATCAAGTAAAGATTTGCTTCAACCTCCGAATCGCTTGATTCTGAACTTGAGTCAATATCATCCCAAGCTATATAAGCTTTCTTTTAAAAAATTTCTTGCCTTTATAATCATCACTTTTGTTGTTTGGACAATCGGATTTTACATGCTCTATTTCACCACAACCATAACATTTAAAACTTAAGGAAGAATTTTCTTCTACTTTCCCTTACCTTTGAAGGGTTGCTTCCCTTTAGCTTTCATGAACTTTGTAAATTTCTTGATCATAAGACTCAAGTTTTCATCTTCATTTTCAGAGTTTTCTTCCTCATTCTTGTTCTTACTCTTTGAAGTTTTGGTTTTGAAGGCAATGTTTCTCTTTTGATGTTGGCCTTTGTCATCGTTTAGCCTTCCAAATTCAAGTTCATGCTCTCTCAACTTTCCAAAGAGAGCCACCATAGTCATAGTGGCAAGATTTTGTGACTCCGTAATGGTAGTCACCTTTGGTTGCCATTTCTTGTCCAAAGATTTAAGAATTTTTACATTTATTTAATCAGTATCAAAAGTCTTACCAAGTCCTGTGAGATGATTCACAAAATGTGTGAAACGCTTTTGGGCGTCAAAAATCGTTTCTCCTTGTTGCATTCGGAACATCTCATATTCTTGAATCAATGAGTTCTTCCTTGCTCTTTTAACATCATTGGTACCTTCATGGGTTACTCTTAACATTTCCCACATCTCTTGAGCACTTTTGCAAATGGATATCCTGTAAAACTCATCAAGGGTAAAAGCAGACGAAAATATATTCCTAGCCCTAACATCATATTGAGCTTTTCTATTTTCTTCTATAGTCCATCTAGAAAATGGTTTAGGTACCTCTTCTCCATTTTCAGTAATTTTTGGAATAAAAGGACCATTTAAAATAGCATCCCAAACACCCCTGTCAACAGACTCCAAAAATATTTGCAATCTAACTTTCCAAAAGGGATAATTTTTTCCTGTAAAAAGTGGGGGTCTGTTGATAGAAGCACCCTCGGCAAAGGTTTAATTTTGTCCAGCCATTTTCGAAATTTGAATGACTATCAAAGCAAGCTTTGATACCTCTTGTTAGAATCGCGCAGCGGAATGTTCGCATTTAGGGACAAAAACCAAGAGGGGGGAGGGGGGGGTGAATTGATTTCTTATAAAAAATCAGGATTTTAAAAATTTTCCCCAAATTTTACCGATTAAAATGCTTGTAATGTAAAGAGATAAGGAAAGAAGATTACATAGTTGATTTATACTGGTTCGGATCAAAAGACCCTACGTCCAGTTGTTAATCACTCTAAAAGAGGATTAACGCTGTCACTATAATCACAAGTTACAACAGAATACAAATTGAAAAAGATAAGAATTAGAAAACACCTCTCTTGAGTCACACAAGAGATGAACACCTCCTTTGAATCCACAAAGGATGAACAACAACTTTTTCTAGAGACGACACAACACACAATCCACCAAGAAACCCACTCAGTGATTCTTATCGCTTCTAGCCCACACTAGGTTTTCAAAAGCCCCTTTTTCTTCCATACACAAAGTCCTCTAGCAATCACAACTCTTAACTTTTGTATGAAAAAGGATTTGGTTTTGCAGAGAGTCTTAGAGAACCTTAAGTAGAAAGAATAGAGTCTGGGAAATAATAATTTTAGAAACTTAAAGTATTGGGAAAAGGGTTTTCGTAAATTGGTCCAAATTTGAAATTCAAAACTCATAACAGACGTAGATAATCGATTATCTTGAGTGATAATCGATTATTACAAAACCATTTTCGTAGAGGAGAAGTTTTGGACTAGGATAATTGATTATCTGGCTTGATAATCGATTATTCCAGAACTTTTAAACTGGGATAATTGATTATCAACCCAAATAATCGATTATTCCAGCAAGGTTTTCAGAAAACAGGTTTCAAAGCATGATAATCGATTATCCTGAGTGATAATCGATTATTACAGAGTTGTTTTGATAAAAATGAATTTTTAGAGGATTGACTATGTGCTGGCTATCTTGGACTCTAATTTTACAGACTAAAAAAAGACAAAATAGAATTATTACAAGTAAATACAAATGATTATAAGTCTTCAAGTCTTTAAGTCCTCTATTCTTGAATCATAATCAAAATCTTCAAGCTTCATATCTTTGTATGTTCAACACCAAGATGAAGCGATGGGCATTGGACGCCTTAGGTTCGATAGGTCCAATAACATCCATAGCCCACATATCGAATGGCCATGGTGTAACCAAAATTTTGAGAGGTGCTGGTGGGACGTGAACATTGTCAGCGTAGACTTGACACTTGGAACATCTTTTGACCTATTGGTAACAATCACCTTCCATCGTGGACCAAAAGTATCCCACCCTAAGGATTTTCTTTACCATGAGATGCCTTGGCATATGGGTCCCAAAGATTCCTTCGTGGACTTCTCTCATTAGAGTTTGAGCTTCTTCCTAGTGCACACACCTCAAAATTTTTCTTGTAGAGGGTTTCTCCTATCAGCGTGAATCCCCTGACCCTCTTTCGAATGGTCCTTTTATCATTGTCACTAATTCCCTCAAGATATTCGCCCTTCAAAAGGTATCTCTTGATGTCGTGATACCAAGGGGATCTATCTTCCTTGCTATCTACTGCCATGCAAAAGGCCTGCTTCTCATGCAGTCTGATATGGATGATAAGCCTTTCATGATCTTGATCTAAGGCGAACATGAATGATAGAGTAGCGAGGGTGTCTGCAAATAGGTTGTCTTCCCGAGGGATGTACTCGAAAGTGATGCTTTCCATACTCAAAATCAATTACAAATATCCTCTAGATACGGGATTGTCGCCGTCGTCGAAAGAGGCGGTCAGAGCGATGTGATGGTTTTGATGACTCGCATTTTTTAAAGATGGTCAACATTCTTAAGATGTCTGATAACCGGACTGACCTTAAGAACAAGGTTTTCAAAAAAGGTTCTAGAGTCGCCACCAATATTTTAACCCAAAAACATTGGAAAAGGAAAAGAAGAAGGCGATGGTTTTTAAGAAAAACCAACTTTGACCATTAAAACCAGAGTTAGGTAAGGGAGTTACTTACGTGCAGGGAAGGTATCAACTTCCCCACGACGCTCCTTTTAGGTTCCCTATGATGGACTGTTTATTTTTAGAATAAGAACATTAAAATTATGCTTTTACCCTTATATATTCATTGCAAAATTTAAATAATTGACTACATGGCCCTAATAACTAATGCACAAAGAGAGTAATTAACAAAAGCGATAAAATAGAATAAGAGGTTTAGGAGCCTTCGAAGCAAGCTTTTATAAATTTGCAAGGGGTTCTTTTTGGCGATTCCCAGCTCTCTACACGGACACTCCTCTCTTGAACCGGAAACTGCTTAGATGAGCTAGAATTGGACTTTCGAAGCAAGAAAAGCAAGTATACAGAGTATTAGAGTAAGAACTATATAATTTCTGGGTTTTTTCGTGTCCTTTCCTCCTTGAATGAAGGTCCTATTTATAGAAATTTGTGCCCGTCAGACTAGGATGATCGTCTCGCCTGACAAAGGTCGAGACGGCTGTCTCGCCATTTGGGACGGCTGTAGACCCCTAATTTTGCCCGGCCTCTCAAAATAAAAGCTAGAGGAATTTCACTCGAAGATGGAGTTCATTCGGCTTCCCAAAACCGAGAAGGACCTCCTGCAACAAGACGGAGTTCACTCATTCACACAATAAAAGCCAAAAGAGACTTCCTACACAAAGACAAAGCTCGCCCGGCATCTTAATGAAGGCCAAGAAGACTTCCTATATGAAGATAAAGCTTCAACGGACACACATCGGCATCAATCTAAGTCCGAAAAAGGAAAGGAAAGCTTCCCGGGGTCCCAGAACACGAAAACTGGACAAAACAGGCCGAGACCACGGTCCCAGAAGTGGGACGGCCGTCCCAACTGCCATTTTACAGTTGGGACGCGCGTCCCAACTGCCATTTTACAGTTGGGACGCGCGTCCCGAATGTGGGACGGCCGTCCCAAACCCAATTTAAGTGGGACGGCCGTCCCGGCTTCCCTGGGGGTCCCGCTCTGTGTAAATTTGCCATTTGGGACGGCCATCCCAGTCCAGACGGCCGTCCCAACCCAGACGGCCATCCCAAAGTGCGCCAGCTGCGAAAAACTATAAATAGGAGGCTCATTTGCCACTTTTTTCAAGAACAGACACTCCAGAGAGCTCTGAAACACTTTAGAGCACTTGTCTACTTCTCTCCCTCTCTCGAATGATCTTTCCGATTGCCTTAAATAGGTAACAATCGGTTAAGGAATTATATTCCGGCATTTGATTCTTCTTTAAATTTTTAGTGGAGTCGATCTTGTATTGGTGAGGAGAGACTGTGTAGAGAGAGGGGTTGCCAAAACGCATCCTCACAGTTCGAGATTCTCAATATAAAGCTTGCTACGGAGGTTCTTTTCAATTCCCTTCTCTTTTATTGTTTTATTTATTGTTTTATTGTTTTATTTAGCTTTATTATGTCATGTAGAATAGGATCATGTAGGTAGTCATTTTAATATCTCTTTTATTGCTTTATTTAGCTTTATTTATATAAAATTATGTAGATAGTCATTTCAATATTATGCAATAAAATAGGGTAATCGCGTAATTTCTCGAAATCTTCTCTTTAAATGAATTGATCTGTCATAGGGAACCCGAAAGGGGCGTTGTGGGGTGCTAAAACCTTCCCCACACGTAACTAACTCCCTTACCCAACTCTGGTTATAACGGCCAAGTTGTTTTTTTTTATATAAAATCAACGCCTTTCTTTCTTTCCTTTTCCAATGTTTTGGGTAAAAATATTGGTGGCGACTCCATATGAACCCCTTTTCGAAAACCTTGCTTTTATTAGAGGATAATTCAATCGTCGGACACCTCGGAAGCAATGAACACATTTTAAAACAAAAAACGCGAGTCTAAACCATCTTTTCGCGACCGCTCGCATAAACGTTTCGAGACGTCCCCAGGACGTCGGAAAGGGACGGCGGCGACAACGGCTGTCTCGCCACCTTGAGGTCGAGACAGCCTTCTCGCCACTTGGCGAGACGACTGCCTCGTCCCATAAGTGGCGAGACGACCGTCTGGCCAAACGGGACGACCATCTCGAGCTTCTGGGCAGAATTTTCTTATTTTTGTGTACAGAATGCTTTCCTATTCTAACATGGAGCCTAGTAAACATGCCTAGGGACCTTTGAGGCCTTGTCCATCTTCGAACGGAAGTCTTCTGCTCTTTTTTGTGAGGTCGAGTAAGATTTGGGGTCTATAGCTGCCCCCCTTCACCTGACTGATCGACTGTTGGATGAATATGTCGAGAGATCAGCTGGAGGGTGAAGGAGTTGACCCTTTTGCCCAGTTGTCCTTCGGTTGCTTCCCTTGTCGTGGTAGCTGACTTTCTGGACGCTGAATGTGAACCTCCAGGATGCTCCTTTGATGTGGTAGTTGACCCCTTCGGTTGATGAGTATGAACCCCCATCGGGTTTGACGAGTACGAACCCCCGTCTGGTTTTTGTAGCCCACTTCGTAGGACTAGATGAGTACACTCCCTCATCTAGTTTGGCAAGTGTTGCCGCCGTCAAAAGAGGCGGTCGGAGCGACGCGATGGTTTGGTTTTACTCGTGTTTTTAAAGAAATGGTTCAATGCCTTTAGGTTGTTCGATAATCGGGCTGGACCTAAAGGTGAGGTTTTCGAAAAGGTTCGAGGAGTCGCCACCAATATTTTTACCAAAAACATTGGAAAAGGAAAAAAGAAGGCAATGGTTTTTTAAAAAACCAACTTTGGTCATTACGACCAGAGTTAGGTAAGGGAGTTAGTTACGTGTGGGGGAGGTATTAGCTTTCCCACGACGCCCCTTTCGGGTTCCCTATGATGGACTATTTTTTATAGAGAAGTAAGAACATTAAAACTACGCTTTTACCCTTATTTATTCATTGCAAAAATTAAATTATTGACTACATGGCCCTTAATAGATAATGTACATAGATAGTAAAAAGTGATAAAATAAGGGATGTGAGGGAACCTTCAAAGCAAGATTTTTATAAGATATTCATGAAAAGGGTGCTTTTTGGTGAATCACACACTCTTACAAAGCAGCTTACTCTTTTCTCTAAGCACTTTAGAACGCTTCCTAAGAACTCTAGAAATGCTTCAGAGGGGTTTTAGGAGAGTATTTTGAGAATTATGTAGTTGGAGAAGTTGTAGAATGGTGTGAAAACGAGGTGAAGGTCCCCCCTTTTATAGAAATTTGCACCTATCAAGTCGGGACCGCCGTCTCGCCTTTGGCAAGTGGCAAGATGGCTGTCTCGCCTTTGGCGAGTGGCGAGACGACGGTCTCGTCAAATAAGATAGCGGTCTCGCCCTTAGCCAACGGCAAGATGGCGGTCTCGACCCTTTGGGTGGAATTTTTTATTTTTCGTGTACAAAAATCCTTCCTATTCTAATATGGGGCCTATTGATCAATCCTAGGCACCTTTTAGGCCTTGCCCATCTTCGAACGGAAGTCTTATGCTCTTTATTTTGAGGCTGGGCAAGATTTCGGGTCTACAGCTGCCCCCCCCTTCACCTGACTAGCCGACTGTTGGCTCAACATGCCAAAAAGATCGGCTGGAGGGTGAAGGAGTTAACCCTCTTGCCTGGTTGTCCTTCGGTTGCTTCCCTTGTCGTAGTAGCCAACCTTTTGGACGCTAAGTCTGATCCTCCGGGATGCTCCTTTAATGCGGTAGCTGACCCCTTTGGTTGATGAGTATGAACCCCCATCTGGTTGTAAAGTTCGATTTAAACCCCCTTTTGTAAGGCTTGATGAGTACGCACCCTCATCTGGTTTGACGAGTACGAACCCCCATCTGGTGTTTGTAACCTTGGGATGCTCCTTTGATGCGATAACTGACTCCTTGGTTGTAAAGTCTGTTTTAAGCCCCCTTTTGTAAGACTTGATGAGTAAACACCCCCATCTGGTTTGACGAGTACGAACCCCCATCTGGTTGGGAAGTCCACACTGTAGGACTGGTGCGGCTTACTGATTTTGTTCATGCACAATGATCTTGCTTGTGTGCAAGTCTTTGTCTTCGGGATCTTCCTTGTCACGAAGTTGTGGTGGCGGCTTACTGCTCTGGTTCATGTGCCGTTCTTTGTGAGGAGTGTTTTTGCTTGATATTTGTTTTTCTGACTTTTCTGATGAAGTCTTCCAGTGTGCCGGGGATTTGTTGGTCTTCCCCCAGCTGGTTGATTGCTGAGGATTCATTTATTTTTTGGACTTTTGTAATGTTCATCTGAATTTGTTAGTTGTCGGGGATTTTTGTTAATGCCTTTTACGCAGGTAATGGCCTGCTAGGGAATTGTTGATTTTGGTAACGCCTCTGAGCAGGCGGGCATTTTGCTTTTTTGTCTTTTCTCTTTGATGGGAGAATGGTGGTTAATGCTTGGGAGGTTTTAGTTTCGCCTTTTTCCACGGTTTATTCTTTTTTTCTTGCGATTTTGGATTTTGGCTTTTTCGGGATAGTGTGTAAGCCTTTACTTTTTAGTACGCTGGCTTTTTTGAAAGAGAGTAAAGGCAAACAACTTAACCAAAAGATTTTATTTATATATCATGAATTTTGTACAACAGATATATATATATATATATATATCATGGCTCTTTAAGGGAATGTCCTCCCCATTGGCGCATCCCCATCTCTTGGCTAGCGGGGTGATGAGGGGAGCCATGAGGATGGCTCCAACGGGGCAGTGAAAGAGATGAAGATCTTATTGAATTACTTTGGCAAAGATCTTGTTGATTTGATGAAGACAAAAATGAAGTCAAAGGCAACTTTGTGGCAGTCAAAGGTCACTTAGATAAAAGAGTAGAGGGATTAGTGTGTCTGCAGCTCTGCTTAGGTATAATCATTTTTATCTTTCTACTGCATGAGGTTTCTTCATTTAAAAGATTTTGCAAATGCCTCTAAAAAATGTTTAAACGGTTAAAAACAAAGTATTTTGATAAAAGTTTTCTTAAAAAACTATTTTAACTAATAGCATATAAACTTTATCAACTAAAATGTTCTTAACACTTTTGTAACAGGTTTTTAACTGATATAATTTCGAAATAACCGATTGTTTTCATTTAAGGAAGTTTTGAAAACCTTCGTCAAGTATTTTAACTAATACAGCTTCGAAATAACCGATTAAAATCACTTAAAATGTTCAGAGAAGTGTTCGCGCAGTATTTTAATCGATATAACTTCGAAATAATTGATTAAAACCACTTGGAGTACTATATGATCGATCAGAATTGAGTTATGATCGATCATAACAAGATATGATCGATCAGAATTGAGTTATGACCGATCAGAATTATTTTAATCGATTAAAATGCGTTTCAATCGATTAAAACAACTTAAGAGAATTTCTACACAGCATTTTAATCGATTAAAACATATTTTTATCAGTTAAAATCATTTAGAAAAATGTATAAAAATGTTTTGCAGCATTTTAATCGATTGAAAGTTGAAACAATCGATTAAAACAGATTGAAAGATTTTTTACAAAGGGTTTTAATTGATATAAACGTTGTCGTATAAGTTAAAACAAATCTGGAAAATAATCAAGAACGTTTTAATAGATTAAAAGAAGTTTTAACAGATTAAAACAAGTTTTTAACAGATTAAAAGATTATTTTAACAGATTAATTAAACCAGCAGATTTGAAAATCTTCTATATAAACAGAGTTGTTTAAATTTTTTTAAAACATATCCTTTACACATCTTTTAGCAATCAATCAAGCAATCAAAAGTGCTACTTTCAAGAGAGAATCACGCTAGTTTTTGTAAAGTTCATTAAAGTTCTTTCTTGAGGCAAATTGCATTCTTTTGAAGAAGAAACACATACTGCAGAACTGCATAAAACTGGTTTGAGCGTTCTTTGTTTCTTCTACTTGTTTCTTTACTTTCTTTTGCTGTATTGTGAGTGCCTGGAATTGTGGGCACTGGTTTCTGTAGCTGGAATTTGGCTGCAGGGATTGGTCAAGAACTGGAATTTGGTTCTTGGTGAAAGGTTAGGTGCATGAACTGGAATTGTGGTTCTTGTGGTAGATTGAGTGTGAGATTAAGGTTGTAATCTGTAAAACATTCAATCTAGTGGAACCCAGCTGGAATTTGGCTGGAGACTAGACGTAACCCTGGGATTGGGTGAACCAGTATAAACCTTGGTGATATCTTTCTAAACCTTTCTCTTCTTTAATTTTGTGACTGCATTTATTTTTTGCTTGCTGTGTAATTCAAGAATTGGTCAGATTTCTTAATCTTTAAAATAGATAATCTGTTAATTGCAAAAATCTTTCAAAGATCAATTCACCCCCCTCTTGATCTCAGCCTACATTTCTAAAAGGCGGCTCCCGATGTCCTTCAGCACCCTCAGAAAAATGTAGTCAGGATTACACCGGCGTCCGTGAAGCATGCAGTGTAGGACAAAGAGGTCAGGCTGGGTGATCTTCCCTTGACTCTCCTTCCGGGCGTGCATCGTCCCTGCCAGCAGCTTGTGGCAAATGCGGAGAGGAGGGCTGAGGGTCGACC
The DNA here is from genome assembly GCA_963425845.1 of Sphenostylis stenocarpa. Lineage (NCBI taxonomy): Eukaryota > Viridiplantae > Streptophyta > Magnoliopsida > Fabales > Fabaceae > Sphenostylis > Sphenostylis stenocarpa. The sequence continues at coordinate 37,357,123 of OY731403.1, forward strand.
CTTTCATCAGGGCCGGCAGGATCTGTGACCCGGTGAGGTCCTCCCAAATCTCACCGGTTGTGAGGGCAGCTGGCCGCTAACAAATGGCTCACTGGTACTCTAGCATCAGGGTGTCTGTGGGCTGGTTGAAGCCCATGGTGACGTTGAACTCATCCAACGTCATCGTCCGATAGGTCTCGTTCATGTACTACGAGACCATCCTCGCAGGAGGAACACCTGGGAACTGAAAGTAATGAAGATCTTATTTACTTTGGCAAAGATCTTGTTGATTTGATGAAGTAAAAAATGAAGTTAAAGGCAACTCTGTGGCAGTCAAAGGTCACTTAAGATAAAAGAGAAGAGGATTAGTATGTCTGCAGCTCTGCTTAGGTATAACCATTTTATCTTTCTGCTGCATGAGGTTTCTTCACTTAAAAAGATTCTGCAATTGCCTCTAAAAAATGTTTTATACCGTTAAAAACAAAACATTTTGACAAAAGAATTTTTAATCAACTATTTTAACTGATAGTATATGTGGTTTATCAACTAAAATGTTCTTCACACTTCTATAATAGGTTTTCAACTGATATAACTTCAAAATAACCAATTGTTTTCATTAAAAGAAGTATTAAAAACCTTCTGTCAGTATTTTAACTAATACAATTTCGAAATAACCGATTAAAATCACTTAAAAAGATAAGGGAAGTGTTTTTTCAGTATTTTAGTCGATATAACTTCGAAATAATCGATTAAAACCACTTGGTATATCAAATGACAGATCAGAATGGCTTTATGACCAATCAGAACCAGATATGATCGATCAGAATGGATTTATGACCGATCAGAACCAGATATGATCGATCAGATTTTAGTTATGACCGATCAGAATTATTTTAATCGATTAAAACATGTTTCAATCGATTAAAACAACTTGGAAAATTTTTACTAAACGTTTCAATCGATTAAAACGTATTTTTATCAGTTAAAATCACTTGGAAAAGTTTATAAAAATGTTTTGCAGTATTTTAATCGATTGAAAGTTGAAACAATCTATTTAAACATATTAGAAGATTTTTTGAAAAGAGTTTTAATTGATATAAACGTTGTCGTATCAGTTAAAACAAATCTGAAAAATAATCAAGAATGCTTTAATGGATTAAAAGTAGATTTAACAGATTAAAACAAGACTTTTAACAGATTAAAAGATTATTTTAACAGATTAATTAAACCAGCAGTTTTGAAAAATCTTCTATATAAACAGATTGCTTGAACTTTTTTAAACATATCTTTTTCACAACTTTTAGCAATGAATCAAGCAATCAAAAGTTCTACTTTCAAGAGAGAATCACGCTTGTTTTTGTGAAGTTCATCAAAGTTCTTTCTTGAGGCAAAATTGCATTTCTTTGGAGAAGAAACACATATTGCAGAACTGCATAAAACTTGTTTGAGCGTTCTTAGTTTCTTCTGTTTGTTTCTTTACTTTCTTTTACTGTATTGTGGGTGCCTGGAATTGTGGGCAGTGGTTTTCTGTAGCTGGAATTTGGCTGCAAGGTAGTTCAAGAACTGGAATTTGGTTCTTGGTGAAAGGTTAGGTGCAGGAACTGGAATTGTGGTTCTTGTGTTAGATTGAGTGTAAGGTTAAGGTTGTAATCTGTAAAACATTCAATCTAGTGGAACCCAGCTGGAATTTGGCTGGAGACTGGACGTAGCCCTGGGATTGGGTGAACCAGTATAAACCCTGGTGATATCTTTCTAAACCTTTCTTTTCTTTAATTTTGTAACTGCATTTATTTTTGATTACTTGCTGTGTATGATTCAAGAATTTATCTGATTTCTTAATCTTTAAAATTTATAATCTGTTAATTGCGAAAATATTTCAAAGATCAATTCACCCCCCCCTCTTGATCTCAGCATACATTTCTAACAGGAACAATGCTGGCATATCCACCATCGTGACGGAGGCGAGGAACTCCATCACGGCCTCGCGGTAGATGCGGGTATGGGAGTCCTGGAGGAGGAAGTCCCACCCAATGATGTTGATGTAGCCTCGTACATCCTCGTCCCAACTGAACTCGGTCAGGATGCTGAAATCCAAGCGTAGCAGGGGGTGCCAAGAGTAGCTCCTAATATGATCCAGCCTGGCCTGGTGTTGCGGCATGAGCTGAGTAGGATCTGGCGAGGCCTGTGGTGCCGGGGTGCTCTGGCCGGATCACCGACCTCTCTTCTGGGGCCTAGAAGACTCTCCTTGTTGCATTTTTCTTAAAGATACTAAAAAATGTATGAGGATGTATGAGAGGATGCAGGAATGAGATGCTTTGAAACTGACCCAAAATCTCCTATATATAAAAAAATATTTTAAGGTCGGGACCACCGTCAAGGATTCAGGATGCCGTCTCGAATTTTTGAGGTTCGGGACTGCCGTCTGGAATGTCGAGACGGCGGTCTCGCTCTTCGCAACATGGCAAGACGACTTTCTTGCCAAAGGAGACGGTCGTCTCACCTTTAGCGAATGGCGAGATGGCGGTCTCGATTTCAGCGAATGATGAGACGACAGTCTCGATTTCAGTGAATGACGAGACGACAGTCTCGTCATTGGTGAATGGCGAGACGACAGTCTCGCTTGTTAGAAAAGGAGGTTGAGATCAAGAGGGGGGTGAATTGATCTTTGAAAGATTTTCGCAAATTATAGATTATCTATTTCAAAGATTAAGGGTTTTGACCAATTCTTGAATCAAACAAAACAAACAATCAAAATAAAGGCAGCAGCAGAATTAAAGAGAGAAAGGTTTAGAGAGATACAACCAAAATTTATACTAGTTCACCCAATCCCAGGGCTACTTCCAGTTCTCAGCCGAATTTCAGCTGAGTTCCACTATATTGAATGTTTTACAGATTACAATTCCAATCACACACTCATTCTACCACAAGAACCAAACTTCTAGTCCTTGCACCTAAACCTTCACGAAGAACCAACTTCCAGTTCTTAAACCACCCTGCAGCCAAATTCCAGCCACAAAAACCAGTGCCCACACTTCCAGACAACCAATCTTACCACAAGAACCAAATTACAATTCTTGCACCTAAACCTTCACCAAGAACCAAGTTCCAGTTCTTGAATTAACCTGTAGCCAAATTCCACCTACAGAACTAGTGCCCAAACTTCCAGACACCCACAAACAATAAAGAAATGTAAAACAAAACAAAGACAAGAAACTAGAACACCCAAACCCAGATTATGCTGCTCTGCAGAATGAGTTTCTTCACAAAAGAAATGTAGAAAATGCCTCAAGAAAGAACTTTGAAAAACTTCACAAAACTTGCGTGATTCTTTCTTCAAAGTAGCTCTTATGATTGCTTCATTGATTTCTCAAAAGGTATATTTTAAAAGACTCAAGCAATCCTGTTTATATAGAAGATTTTTCAAACTGCTGGTTTAATTAATTTGTTAAAATAATCTTTTAATTTGTTAAAAGTCTTGAATTAATCTGTTAAAACTTCTTTTAATCTGTTAAAATGTTCTTGATCATTTTTCAAATTTGTTTTAACTGATACGACAATGTTTATATCAATTAAAACACTTTGTAAAAAATCCCTTAATTTGTTTTAATCTATTATTTTGCCTTTTAATTGATTAAAATACTCGTAAAATGTTTTCATAAATCTTTCTAAGTGATTTTAATCGATAACGAGACTTGTTTTAATCGATTAAAACACTTTGGAAAAAACTCTTAGTTATTTTAATCGATTATTTCGCATTTTAATCGATTAAAATCCTGCCAAATAGTTTCATAAAATTTTCTAAGTCATTTTAACTGATAACACATCCACTAAAATCCTGACAGAACTTCTTTCAAAAACATTCAAGTGGTTTTTAGCCATTAATTCGCATTTACATCGATTAAAATACTGACAAAACATATTTCAAAATACTTCAAGTTATTTTAATCGATTATTTCGAGTTTGTATCGATTAAAATACTGCCAGAACACTTTTCAAAACATCTTAAGTCATTTTAATCGATTATTTTGATTCTACATCAGTTAAAATACTGGCAGAAGGTTTTCAAAAACTCCTTTAATGAAAACAATCGATTAATTCGAAGATATATAGATTAAAACAGTTCCAGTGTATGTTTTTAAAGGTTTTAATCGATTATTTCGAATATCTATCAGTTAAAAACCTGTTATGTAAGTGTTAAGAACATTTTAACTGATAAAGCTCATATAATATCAGTTAAAACAATTACTTAAAAACCATTTAACCGATTACTTTGGTTTTTAATAGATTAAACATGTTTAGAGTCATTTTGAAAAATCTTTTAAATGATGAAACCTCATGCAGTAGAGAGATATGAATGATTATACCTATGTATAAATGTAGACTCACTAATCACTCTACCCTTTTAACCAAGTAACCTTTGACATCAGCAGAATAGCCTTGACTTCATCAAATCAACAAGATCTTTGTTTAATCACATGATTCAATAAGATCTTCATCACTTTCAGTCTCCCCCTATTTGATGAAGACAAACACCTCTTTGAATAATATCTTTGTAGGATAAGTCACTTGAATATACAGATTAGTGAGTATTCAAAAATTAATCACTTCTCCCCCTAGATTACTACTTCCCCTTAAATAGTGAGTATAAAAACAATCATTATCAAAAACAATCATACAATCATTTCTCCCCCTTTGACTTCATCAAAATAGGGAAGAGAGAACCAAACCAAACACTATGCATGGCATTTAACAAAATTTATTTTGAAATTATAAGAAATCATGATACCATCTAAATGTATTACTCTTTTAAGAACCAATTAAAGTTGATTCAAACTTATCTTCATTAACATGTTTGTAATGAATACAATAGACACGTGTAAAGATAAGAGAACCATGCTTTAGTAGCATGTTACAAGAACAACCATTAACTAAAGCCTTTAATTTTCTTTCCAGAGTAATAATCGATTAAAAACAGGGCATAATCGATTAAATTGTTCTTGTTACCGATTTTAATCGATACAAATAATGTTTTAATCGATTAAAAGAGTAAAGAAAGTTGAAATCTAAAAACTTAAGTTCATTTAATCGATTAAATCGACATTTAATCGATTAAAACAGTATGAGAAATTTTGTATAAGTGCTTTTAATCGATTAAAGTTAATTTATATCAATTAAAATATTCAGAGTTTGAAAACTAGGTGAAGTTTGATGTATCTAGGATTCCTAATTCATTTCGAATTTTGTAAAAACAATTATTATGAAGATATTTTAAGATAATGTCAACTAGATTGATTAAGATTTAACCAAATGATAGAGCAAAATCATAATAGCATCTTATCTAGTTGATTTAACTGATGTAAACTAATTTTAGTTGATATAGATTCATGATTTACAGCTTTTAATCGATTAATATGTGAATTTATCAATTATAATGATATAAATGTTTCTCTTAATTGATTTAATCGATTAAATCAATTTTGTATCAGCTAAAAATATCAGAAATGCGTTTTTGATTCTATCTAATCTCTCTTAATTCAAATAAAAACCTGCATCATATTAAGAAAAGTTAAAGGATTGTTTCTGGTTTGAGACCAGTTAATATTACAGTCCAAAATAAAAGTAGCAGTAAAAGAAACATGACATAAAGAAAGAAGAAAAAAGAATTATGATAGAAAGGGACCCTTGTTGTCAAAACTCCATCATCCCAATTTCCTTGATTGAGCTGCATGTCTTCCAATTTGGTATAGATATCAACAATCTGATTTCCCAGGTTTGTGAACTGTGTATTGGTCTGTTGGAAGTGTTGATAGGTCATTTGCATATGCTTCCTTTGATTTTCTTGTATTTTGGCCATTTGAGAAAGCATAGTTCTTTCAAATTGTGAAAGTGGAGTCCCACGGTCAAGCTGCTCAATATAGGGTATAATCTCCATATTCTCATATGAGGCTTGACCACCAGTGGATTTAGGAACCTCTGCAACAGCTGGAGAGGAAGGAATTTGACCTTGCCCATCTTCTTCTTCATCTTCTTCCTCATCTTCAGACATTCCAACATCAATCTTAGAGATCCACTCTCCATCAATTTTGATAAAACCCATCTTCCGCAAAGTGGAATCATCAATATTATTGGAGGCCTTGGGAGTTTCCACATATTCCCTTGCAAGATCTACTTCAAAGTATCTAAAAAATTGATTAATCAGCATAGCATATGGCAGTTTATAATCAGCCAATCTTTTTGCCTTTATAATATGATCCTTGATAACAAAAATCCAATTTACACGGATATTATTTTCAATATAATACATAAGAGCCAAATCACCCTCATTAAGTAATGCATGATTACTCCCTCTTGGAGTAAGCATCCATGCAATGATAAAAGCAAGAATCCTTGATTCAAGCTCCATTTTCCCAGCGTTAAGAGTTCTTACAGAATCATTCTGATTTTTGAGACAACTGCGGAAAAATTGAATTTTGTTAAAATCAGGTAACTCAGCAATGTTACCTCTAGATACCTTTACACCAACAACATGAAGACCAACCCCTTCTTCCCACACCTCAGGAGTGATCACCAAATTAATACCTTTGACCTGAGACCTAAGATTAGAGCCGTTGACAATAAGTTTGGCATAAAATACCTTTACCAGATCAGGTTGAATATTGCCAGTGTGCTCTAGAAAAGTTCTTAACTTTTGTCTTTTTAATTTCCTTCTCAAAGAGGTAAATCCTTCTTCATCCAACCAAGCAAACTTAATATACTTAGGAATTACCAGTTGCTTTTGCTGAAGTTGGAAATAAAGTTGTTCATTTTGTCAAAATCACCATTGAACCATGCTTCATTATGTCCTCCAGCTTGGCCAGCAGTAGAGGAGGATTCCCCCTTATGCTTCTTTCTTGATTTTGATCTCTTAAGCATCTTGTAGCACAGATTTGAGAAGAAATATGGTATGTGAGTACGGGAGAAGAGAGAAGAAAATTTGAACCAGAGAATGAAAGTGAGAGAAAAGAGTGAAGAATGAAACTGATAGACTCAAGTGTGCAGAACAATGGGTTTCGGATTTCAAATTTTGTAAATTGAAGTCCAATTTGACAGAACCTGCAAAGATACAACTTTAATTGTAAAATGTTCCCTTGACCAAGGCAGTGACACGGTTTTTGAACAGTGGGTATATCATCTAATTTGTTCTTTGGATAAGTTTTGACTAGGTCAAAATGAAACAGTAAATGCGTTTACAGATTTTGATAAACATTAAAACTTGGAAATTAGAACTTGATTAGCTGAAAATTCTATAATTGACTATAATTAAAATGATTTCTAAGAACGAATTAATCGATTAATCAACAAATTAACCAATTAATTTGATCCTGAATATTAGGTTTGAAAAAGTAACAGTGAAATAATCGATTAAAAACATAAAAGAATCGATTATTTTTGTACTGAATGTTTTAATAAAATGATAGCTCTGATACAAATTGTTAGAAAAGGAGGCTGAGATCAAGAGGGGGGTGAATTGATCTTTGAAAGATTTTCGCAAATTATAGATTATCTATTTCAAAGATTAAGAGTTCTGACCAATTCTTGAATCAAACAAAACAAACAATCAAAATAAAGGCAACAACAGAATTAAAGAGAGAAAGGTTTAGAGAGATACAACCAAAATTTATACTGGTTCGCCTAATCCCAGGGCTATGTCCAGTTCTCAGCCGAATTCCAGCTGAGTTTCACTAGATTGAATGTTTTACAGATTACAATTCCAATCACACACCCAATCTACCACAAGAACCAAAATTCCAGTCCTTGCACCTAAACCTTCACGAAGAACCAACTTCCAGTTCTTGAACCACCCTGCTGCCAAATTCCAGCCACAGAAACCAGTGCCCACACTTCTAGACACCCAATCTTACCACAAGAACCAAATTCCAGTTTTTGCACCTAAACCTTCACCAAGAACCAAGTTCCAGTTCTTGAATCAACCTGCAGCCAAATTCCAGCTATAGAACCAGTGCCCACACTTCCAGACACCCAAAATACAATAAAGAAATGTAAAAGAAACAAAGACAAGAAACTAGAACACTCAAACCCGGATAATGATGCTCTGCAGAATGAGTTTCTTCACAAAAGAAATGCAGAAAATGCCTCAAGAAAGAACTTTGAAAAACTTCACAAAACTTGCGTGATTCTTTCTTCAAAGTAGCTCTTATGATTGCTTCATTGATTGCTCAAAAGGTATATTTTAAAAGACTCAAGCAATCCTGTGTTATATAGAAGATTTTTCAAACTGCTGGTTTAATTAATCTGTTAAAATAATCTTTTAATCTGTTAAAAGTCTTGAATTAATCTGTTAAAACTTCTTTTAATCTGTTAAAATGTTCTTGCTCATTTTTCAGATTTGTTTTAACTGATACGACAACATTTATATCAATTAAAACACTTTGTAAAAAATCCCTTAAGTTGTTTTAATCGATTATTTTTGCCTTTTAATCGATTAAAATACTACAAAATGTTTTCATAAAACTTTCTAAGTGATTTTAACTAATAACAGACTTGTTTTAATCGATTAAAACACTTTGGGAAAAATCTCTTAGTTGTCTTAATCGATTATTTCGCATTTTAATCGATTAAAATCCTGCCAAATAGTTTCATAAAACTTTCTAAGTCATTTTAACTGATAACACATCGATTAAAATCCTGATAGAACTTCTTTCAAAAACTTTCAAGTGGTTTTAATCGATTAATTCGCATTTACATCGATTAAAATACTGACAGAACATATTTCAAAATACTTCAAGTTATTTTAATCGATTATTTTGAGTTTGTATCGATTAAAATACTGCCAGAACACTTTCCAAAACATCTTAAGTCATTTTAATCGATTATTTTGATTCTACATTAGTTAAAATACTGGCAGAAGGTTTTCAAAAACTCCTTTAATGAAAACAATCGATTAATTCGAAGATATATCAATTAAAACAGTTCCAATGTATGTTTTTAAAGGTTTAAATCGATTATTTCGAAAACCTATCTGTTAAAAACCTGTTATGTAAGTGTTAAGAACATTTTAACTGATAAAGCTCATATAATATCAGTTAAAACAATTACTTAAAAACCATTTAACTGATTACTTTGGTTTTTAATAGATTAAACATATTTAGAGGCATTTTGCAAAATCTTTTAAATGATGAAATCTCATGCAGCAGAGAGATATGAATGATTATACCTATGTATAGATGCAGACTCACTAATCACTTTACCCTTTTAACCAAGTAACCTTTGACATCAGCAGAATAGCCTTGACTTCATCAAATCAACAAGATCTTCGTTTAATCAAATGATTCAATAAGATCTTCATCACTTTCATCGCTAAATGAGACGGTCATTTGGGCTTTTCGAGGGTTTTTTTTTTAAATATAGGACCCTGTTTACAAACATCTATGCATGCAATGTTTTTATGTTATGTGTCCTATAATACTATGTCGTTAACTTTTTAGAAGGATTAACTGATGTGTCTTTTGAAGATGAGACCCTTCTAATGTCGTTATTTAGCTGTACTTGTTTATACCATTCCGGACTTACTATGACCGAAGAATAATTGTTGACTGTAGACCCCACATCTTTCCCGCCCTCAAAATAAAGAGCAAAAGGCCTCTAATTCGAAGATGGGAAAGTCCTAAAAGGTCCTTAGGATAGACTATTAGGCCCCATATTAGAGTAGGAAGGCTTTTTGTACAGAAAAAATAAGGAATTCCACCTGAAGGGTCGAGACTGTCGTCTCGCTTATCAAGACTGCCGTCTCACTTATTGGGACCGCCGTCTCACCATTTGCAAGGGCGAGACCGTCGTCTCGCCACTTGCCATGGCGAGACTGCCTTCCGGTTTGGCGATACGGCCTTCTCGCCATTTCTTAAATCGATACTACTGTCCCGTTTGGTGAGACAACGGTCTCGACCTAACAGGCGCGAATCCCTATAAAAGGAGGGTGCTCTCCCCTTTATTTCACACAGTTCTTCAACCTTTCCTTCTATCATTTCTTCAAATTCTTCTCCCTGAGCCCCTCCGAAGCATTTTCGGAGTTTTCTGAGTGTTCTTAGAGAGTTTTTATAACGTTGTGAGAAAGAGCGATCGACGTTGTAGAGCGAAGGACTACCAAAAAGTGTCCTATTTTAAGAGAATTAATCAAGAAAGCTTGCTTCATAGGTTTCTTTACTTTATCCCTCTCTTTTATCGCTTTGTGATTTATATTTATCTGTACATTAGCTACTAGGGCCATGTAGTCACTATTTACTTAATTCCGCAAATAAAAGGGTAAAAGCATCATTTTAAAGTTTATGTATGAAATAATTGGCCTATCATAGGGAACCCGAAAGGGGCGTTGTGGGGGTGCTAATACCTTTCCCACACGTAACTAACTCCCTTACCCAACTGTGATTATAATGGCCAAAGTTGGTTTTCTTAAAAACCAATGCCTTGTTTTTTTTTCTTTTCTGATATTTTTGGTAAAAACATCGGAGGTGACTCCATAAGAACCCTCTTCGAAAACCTTGCTTTTAGGTCCAGCCCGGTTATCGGACAACCTAAAAGCTCTTTTTCAAAAACCTCGCTCTTAGGTCCAGCCCGGTTATCGGACAACCTAAAGGCGTTGTAACGTCACATTTTTAAACGCAAAAATGGAAGTCGGAACCATCGTGTCGCTCCGACCGCCTATTTTGACGGTGGCGACAGATGGCGACTCCACTGGGGAAGCCTAGAGAGTTGATCCCATTTAGTGATGGGCCGGTTTAATAAATAAACTTAGAAATTTCGCTTTTACCCTACCTTGCCTTATAAAATGTTTATTTGCTTGGCTTTAATAACTGTTGTTTGCTTATTTTTTTCGCAATTGTTTGAAATACAAACTGTACACAAACCCTTGCACTCAACAGTTCCCTCTATACTCGGGGGCAAGTGAGAAATCCATAGGGAGTGGGTGGCACGTACGGTTTGTTGTAGTGAGGGCCATGAGCCCACCGGTATGATTGGAAACCACCACTCAAGGTGTTAACCTTCCTCTTTTGGCACAAAGACTGACTATGGCCTTAGTGCTAAGCATGGTCAGAACGCTGGAGAGTGGGGACCCTATAATGGGGGCACCTTGGGGGCCTAAGCCTTGGTGACAATAGTTAGAACCTACCTTTGCCAATACACTTTTCAGCAGGAAAACCCTACCTCATAATTGAAACGTCATCTTACCTGATCGCGAATGAGTGAATTGTGTGTGCATTTGTTTGTTGCATTTGATTGCATAGCATAACCAAACAACAAATAAAAAATAGAAAAAACTACAAAAAATACTTTCGCAATAAACACCCTTATCTCGGACAATCTGTCTTTTAGCTAGCTTGGTTTCAGGTTCTTTGTAAGCTAAGTAGCCACGCAATCCAACAGAAGGGATAAGGGATGCTAAGACCATTCTTTCGCAATAACCATTTTTATCTCGGACAGTCTACCTTTTAGCTAGCCTAGTTTCAGGTTCTTTGTATGCTAAGTAGTCACGCAGTCCAACAGAAGAGATAAAAGGGTAAAATAATAATAATAATAATAACAAAATCAAAACATTTATAAAAAGAATTTTGACAAAGTCGTATAATTTATATCACATCATGTCATAAGTGGAAAAAACAAGAGAGAAAATAAATGCATAAGGAAAGTACGCATACACATCATCTAAATCTCTCAAAAAATGGGTCTTAGGAGAGTTTTTTGCGAAAATTGCTGGGCCAAATCCTAGATGGGGATTTGCGTCCTGTTCTTCACCTTTTCCTCTTCGTTTTGATATATTGTGCGTCCAAATCGGACATCCCAGTCAAAAGTTATCGCACTTTGAACATTTGCCGCCCTTTTTATCATAAAAAGTCATTTTTTTACTAGTGCATGCATAAATACATTCATTCTAGGGGGTATTAGATATCCTTAAGACAAAGGTGAAAGAGACCCAAATGCGCTAGTAATATTGCACAAGGAAGGGAAAAGTGTGCTAAGGTATGTGGGGAGCTTCGTTATACTTGATAGGGAAGGAACCATTATACCGAAGTGGGTATGACACTCCGCAAAGCGTAAGCTTTAAGGATGATACCAGAGCCATTGTCTTAAGGCACATCTATCCCACACTAATCATTCATTTCATTTCAAAATAAAAATAAACGTTCTTAAATTCATGTGCATTCTAGAAAGTGGTTGGTCTTCTTCCTGTCCTCACTTGTGTGCAAAAGGCCAAGATGATGGAGAATGATGACTACATGGCCCTAATTAATGCACATATAAATAATAAAGCGATAAAAGAGAGAGGGAGAATGAAGAAACCTTCGAAGCAAGCTTTGATTAATTCTTGTGAAAAATAGGGTGCGTTTTGGCAGCCCTTCGCTCTTACAACGTCGAATTCTCTCTTGAAAACGCTATAAAAGCTCTCTTAAAACACTTAGAAACTTCAGAAATGCTTCGGAGGGGCTCTAAAAGAAGAATTTTAAGAAATTGCAGAAGGAAATGTGGAAGAACCGTCCGAAATGAAGGGGAGAGCACCCCCTATTTATAGGGATTCACGCCTATCAAGTCGAGATCGCCGTCTCGCCTGGCAAGGTAGAGACGGCGGTCTCACCATTTGGGACGGCGGTCTCGACTTTGATAAGTGGCAAGACCGCCGTCTCGTTTGGCGAGACGGTGGTATTGACTTACCAAATGGCGAGAGGGTTGTCTCGCCAAACGGGAGGCGGGTCTCGCCAATGGCAAGTGGCGAGACGGCGGTCTTGACTTGCCATTGGTCGAGACGGCGGTGTCGACCCTTGAAGGTTGAAATCCTTATTTTTTGTACAAGAAAGCCTTCCTACTCTAATATGGGTCCTAATAATCTCTCCTAGTGGCTTTTTAGGCTTTGTCCATCTTTGAATAGGAGGACTTATGTTCTTATTTTGAGGTCGGGCAAGATTTGGGGTCTACAGCTGCCCCCCTTCACCTGGCTAGCCGACTGTTGGCCTGTTGTGCCAAGAAGATCGGCTGGAGGGTGAAGGAGTTAACCCTCTTGCCTGGTTGTCATTCGGATGCTCCATCTTGTGGTGGCTGATCCTCTGAGGAAAATTGTGTTATGTGCCTCCAGGATGCTCCTTCTGACGGTAGTCGATCCCTTTGGTTGACACATGGTAGAACCTCAAGATACTCCTTCTAACGGTACCCGATCCTTCGGTTAATGAGTAAAAACCCCCTATCAGGCTGGTAGTTACAACCCACTATGCGTAGGATTGGATGAGTATAAACCCCCCATCAGGCTGGTAGTTGTAACCCATTGTGCATAGGGTTGGATGAGTATAAACCCCCCATCAGGCTGGTACAGTCCACTTTGTAGGATTGGAGGTGGTGGCGGCTTACTGCTCTGTAGCTCATGCACCGATGCTGAGATGCATTCTCTTGCTTTTTTATATTTGTTTTTGACTTTTCCAGAGTAGTCATCCGGTTTTTGCTGGGGATTATTTCGACTCTTTCGGTGGTCATCCAACTTGTTGGTTGCCGGGTAGTCTTGCTTTGTAGTTCAACTTTTGCTGGTTGTCGAAAATTATTGATTAATGTGGTTGATGCATGTTTTCGATAGAATCGATGAAGTCTTACCGGGATGCCTTTGGGTGTTTCCTGTTTTCGAATGCAAGCATAGAGCTAATTTTCTTACATGAATGCTCTTTTTGTTTTTATTTGCTTGAAGCATTTTTTGTTTGTTTCGATTTTGACAAAGTCATTTTTGTGCGACTATTTGTGCGTGGATGCTCTAAATGCAATCTATTTTTAGTTGGGGCACCTAGAAAGCGACTGGTATTCTTGTTTTCTGGCGATTACTCTGATGGGTTTTTATTTTGGTTTTAGCCCTATCTTTTGCCTAGACCGCCCTTTGCAAGTTTTCGATCTAGCGGGCTGCCATAATTTTTTCCTAGGATATCTTAGCGGGCTTTTTCCTTTTTATGAAGGCCTTAACTTTTGCCTAGACCGCCCTTTGCGGGTTTTCGATCTAGCAGGCTGCTTTAATTTTTGCCTAAGAATGTCCTAGCAGGTATATTTCTTTGCCTTTTCCTTTTTTCTTTCTTATGCTTTCTTGTATTGACTCTTTATGCATGCTTGTGTTTTATTAATACAGAGGCATTTTTATGAATTGGTCAAGAGAAAAGGAGACAATTTTTATTGATATAAAAAATGGTTTTATTTTTACAGAAGGATTTACAAAAGGGATTTAGAAGAAGAGCTGGACAGGGTTGGCTACATTGTATGAGCTATAACAATCATGTCCTTGACTTCTGTTTCCCTGCTTTTCCTGGTTGCTTTAGTTGAGATGCTCGAGTTCGGAGTGAAAACCATGCAAAGTTTGTTTACTTCTGGGAAGGCATTACCTTAGTCGCCTTACGGTTTTCGGCTAAGGTAATCATTGCTCTCATTTTTTCTTTTTTTTTTTTAGATCTCTAATTTTTTCCTAGGACGTATCCTAGCGAGGAATATGGACCCTATCTTTTACCCAGGATGCTCTTTGCGAGTTTTCATCCTGACAGGTCGTGAGCAATGTCTTTAAGCGTAGTATTTCTTTACCGCATCTGAGTTGACTGGATGTCGAAGCTCTTCTCCGTCCATTTTGGTGAGGATAAGGGCTCCTCTTGAGAAGGCTCGCTTGACCACAAAGGGTCCTTCATAGTTCGCTGCCCCATTTTCCAATTTTATCTTTCTGGGCTGGAAGCAATTTCTTTATTACTAGATCCCCTTCTCGGAAAGTGCGGGGATTGATTTTCTTGTCGTAGGCTTTCTTGATCTTCTTTTGATAAACTTTCCCCCGACATATGGCATCCAGTTGTTTTTCTTCGATTAGGTTCAGCTGATCGTACCGGTTTCGGACCCATTCTTCTTCTGTCAACTTTGCTTGCATAACAACTCACAGGGAGGGTATTTCGACTTCTACTGGTAGTACGACCTCCATGCCATATACGAGGGAAAATGGAGTGGCCCCTATGGAGGTTCGAACAAAAGTTTGGTATCTGTGCAAGGCAAAGGGTAACATTTCGTGCCAATCTTTGTATGTTAGTACCATCTTCTGGATGATTTTCTTAATGTTCTTATTGGCTGCCTCTACTGCACCATTCATCTTAGGTCGGTATGGAGAGGAATTGTGGTGCTAAATTTTGAAATCTTGACATAATTCCTCCATCATCTTATTATTGAGGTTGGTCCCATTATCAGTAAGGAGCCGATGAGGGATGCCATACCGACATAGAATATTTTTCTTGATGAAGGTGGTCACCACTTTTCTAGTCACGTGTGCGTATGATGCTGCCTCAACCCATTTGGTGAAATAGTCAATGGCCACCAAGATAAAACGGTGACCATTAGATGCTTTGGGCTCGATTGGTCCGATGACGTTCATGCCCCACATAGAGAATGGCCATGGTGTGGCCAGGGTGCTGAGAGGTGCGGGCAGAACTTGAATATTATCGGCATAGATTTGACATTTGTGACATTTTTTAGCATATTGGTGGCAATTGGCCTCCATTGTGGACCAAAAATACCCTGCCCTTAAGATTTTCTTTGCCATGATATGCCCAGGTGCGTGGGTCCCAAAAGCTCCTTTGTGAATTTCTTTTATCAAGGTTTGGGCTTCCTTATGATCCACACACCTTAACAGAGTGGAATTGAAGCTCTTTTTATAGAGGGTTTCTTTAATCAACGTGAACCCTACTGCCCTTTTACGAATGGTCCGTTTATCATTATCATTGATTCCTTCGGGGTATTCGCCCTTTATAAGGTATTGCTTGATGTCGTGATACCAGGGGTTTTGATCGTGCTCACCATTTACTGTCATGCAAAAAGCTTGTTTGTCATGCAACTTGATTTGAATGGTTGGCATCTCATGCTCTTGATCTAAAGAGAACATGGATGATAGAGTAGCGAGGGCATCAGCAAATTGATTGTCTTCCCAAGGAACATACTTGAAGGTGACGCTTTCCAGCCTCAAAACTAAATCACGGATGTGCTCTAGATATGGGAATAATTTAGAGTTCTGGGTTTCCCATTCTCCTTTAAGTTGATAGATAACAAGGGATGAATCACCGAAGACTTTGAGCTTGGTAACCTAATGATCTAGAGCTGCTTAGATTCCTAGTGGGCACGCTTCGTATTCGGCCATGTTATTAGTACAGTCAAAATTCAACCTAGCCGTTACGGGGATATATTTCTTTTCAGGGGATATCAAAATAGCTCCTATCCCGTGTCCAAGCATGTTTGAGGCTCCATCGAAGAACATGGTCCATGCCTCTTCTTTGGTCTCTTCGTGTTCAATGTGCATGATATGTTCATCGGGAAAGTCGTCCTATAGGGACTGATACTCTTTTGTTGTTCCATGGGCTAGATAGTCCGCTAGGGGGCTACCTTTAATAGCTTTCTGGGTGCATGAATGATGTCGAATTCTGAGAGGAGCAGTTGCCACCTAGCTATTCTTCCAGTCAGAATGGGCTTCTCGAAGAGGTACTTGATTGGGTCCATTTTGGAGACCAACCATGTTGTGTGTCGAGCCATGAATTGTCAGAGACGCTGAGTAACCCATACCAATGCGCAACAAGTTTTTTCAAATGGTGTATAACGGGTCTCATAATCTAGGAATTTTTTGCTGAGATAATAAATGGCTCGCTCCTTTTTCCCGGTTTCGTCTTGTTGACCGAGCACACATCCCATGGATTCTTTGAGTATTGACAGGTATAGGATCAGAGGTCTCCCTTCGATGGGTGGCACCAATACTGGTGGATTGGTTAAGCATATTTTGATTTTATCGAACGCTTGTTAGCATTCTTCATTCCACGTCGTTGGTTGATTTTGGCACAACAATTTATAGATGGGTATGCATTTATCCGTCAACTGTGCAATGAAACGAGCAATATAGTTGATTCGGCCCAGAAATCCTCTGACCTCCTTTTCCGTGCTTGGTGGGGGCATTTCCAAAATCGCCTAGGTTTTGTCAGGATCCACCTCGATTCCTTTTTTGCTAACGATGAACCCAAGAGTTTTCCTGACCGTACTCTGAAAGTGCACTTTGCTGGGTTCAATTTGAGTTGATACTTTTGAAGCCGATCGAATAGCTTCTTGAGATATTGAATGTGGTGTCCATCTCATTTCTGGACTTGGCGATCATGTCATCCACGTATACTTCTATTTCCTTGTGGATCATGTTGTGGAATAGTGTGACCATAGCCCTTTGATAGGTAGTCCCTGCATTCTTAAGTCCGAAAGGCATTACTCGATAGCAGAAGGTACCCCATGGTGTGATGAAAAAGGTTTTTTCTCTGTCCTTGACAGGCAATTTAATTTGATTGTACCCCGCATACCCGTCCACGAAGGAATAAAGTGAGTTGGTAGCGGTATGGTCTACTAGTGTGTTTATATGTGGCAGGGGAAAGTCATCCTTTGGACTTGCTCGATTGAGGTCCCTATAATCCACGCATAACTTGACCTTACCGTTCTTTTTTATGACAGGCACTATGTTGGCCAACTAGTCAAGGGTATTTGGACACCACTAGGAAATTGGCGTTCAGTTGTCTTTGCACCTCTTCTTTAATCATCAAGGACCAATCTGGTTTGATTCTTCTAAGTTTTTGTTTCACAGGTCGGAATCTTTCTTTTAATGGCAGTCGATGCTCTACTATACTTGTATCGAGCCCAGACATGTCATGATAGGACCAAGCGAACAAATCCATATATTCTTTTATAAGCTGCGTCAATCCCTCCCTTACGCTACTATCTATTTGGGTGACGATATTTATCTTTATCTCATCATCCCCTTCTCCCAAATTGATAGTTTATGTTTCTTCTTGATGTGGTTGTATAATGCATGCTTCTTTTTCCATCATTCTTTGTATGTCCGGGGAAATGGTCCCCTGCTCACTATCGGACTCGACCCATTGACCTTCAGCTTCCGGGGTCCACAGAGATTCATCAATCATAGACATTGAAAGTGATGAAGATCTTATTGAATTACTTTGGTAAAGATCTTGTTGATTTGATGAAGTCAGATATGAAGTCAAAAGCAACTTTGTGGCAATCAAAGGTCACTTAGATAAAAGAGTAGAGGGATTAGTGTGTCTGCAGCTCTGCATAGGTATAATCATTATTATCTTTCTGCTGCATGAGGTTTCTTCATTTAAAAGATTTTGCAAATGCCTCTAAAAAAACATTTAAACAGTTAAAAAACAAAGTATTTTGATAAAAGTTTTCTTAACCAACTATTTTAACTAATAGCATATAAACTTTATCAACTAAAAAGTTCTTAACACTTTTGTAACAGGTTTTTAACTGATATAATTTCGAAATAACCAAATTTTGAAAACCTTCTGTCAGTATTTTAACTGATACAGTTTCGAAATAACCGATTAAAATCACTTAAAATGTTCAGGGAAGTGTTCTGGCAGTATTTTAATCGATATAACTTCAAAATAATCGATTAAAACCACTTGGAATGTTGTTTGATCGATCAAAATAAGCATATGACCGATCAGAACTAGATATGATCGATCAACATTGAGTTATGACCGATCATAATTATTTTAATCGATTAAACTGCGTTTCAGTAGATTAAAACAACTTAAGAAAATTTGTACTAAGCGTTTTAATCGATTAAAACAGATTTTTATCAGTTAAAATCATTTAGAAAAGTGTATAAGAATGTTTTGCAGTATTTTAATCGATTGAAAGTCAAAACAATCGATTAAAATAGTTTGGAAGATTTTTTGCAAAGAGTTTTAATTGATATAAATGTTGTCGTATCAGTTAAAACAAATATGGAAAATAATCAAGAACGTTTTTAACAGATTAAAAGAAGTTTTAACAGATTAAAACAAGACTTTTAACAGATTAAAATATTATTTTAACAGATTAATTAAACCATCAGTTTTGAAAATCTTCTATATAAATAGAATTGTTTAACCTTTTTAAAACACATCTTTTAGCAATCAATCAAGCAATAAAAAGTGTTATTTTCAAGAGAGAATCACGCTAGTTTTTGTGAAGTTCATTAAAGTTCTTTCTTGAGGCAAATTACATTCTTTTGGAGAAGAAACACATATTGCAGAACTGCATAAAACTGGTTTGAGCGTTCTAAGTTTCTTCTGTTTGTTTCTTTACTTTCTTTTACTGTATTTTGGGTGCCTGGAATTGTGGGCACTGGTTTCTGTAGCTGGAATTTGGCTGCAGGGTTGGTCAAGAACTGAAAATTAGTTCTTGGTGAAAGGTTAGGTGCAGGAACTGGAATTGTGGTTCTTGTGGTAGATTGAGTGTGAGATTAAGGTTGTAATCTGTAAAACATTCAATCTAGTGGAACCCAGCTGGAATTTGGCTGGAGACTAGACGTAGACCTGGGATTGGGTGAACCTGTATAAACCTTGGTGATATCTTTCTAAACCTTTCTCTTCTTTAATTCTGTGGCTGCATTTATTTTTGATTGCTTATTGTGTAATTCAAGAATTGGTCATAATTCTTAATCTTTGAAATAGATAATCTATTAATTGCGAAAATCTTTCAAAGATCAATTCACCACCCTCTTGATCTCAGCCTACATTTGTAACAATTGGTATCTAAAGCAAGGTTCTTGAGAGTTATTCAAGTCTTTCGATCCATGGCTGGAAATAAATTTTCTGAGGGTGCTTGTATTGATAGACCTCCACTGTTTTGTGGAACAGATTATTCATTTTGGAAGATTAGGATGAAGATCTTTATTGAATCTGTTGGTATAAATGTTTGGAATATCATTGAACAAGAAACTGATGTTTTTAACAAAGATTGGTCTAGCTTAAATGATTGTGAAAAGAAATTAATCCAAGATGATTGTATTGCCAAAAATATCATCATATCTGCACTTGACAGAAACGATTTTTTCAGGATAGCACATTGTCAAACTGCTGCACAAATGTGGAAGATCCTTGAAATGACCTATGAAGAAACAACAGAGATATGCTTAATGGTCAACTCAGGTTTGCCAATAACCAGTGTAAGTTTTGACTCAACAACTACAATGAATTATAGTTCATTACAAGATGCTTTTTATGAAATGCATGCAGTAGCTAAAAGATTAGAAACTGAAAATAAAAGATTAAAAAGCATGAATAGGTTATTAGAAAACAAGATCACTATTCTTGAAAAGAAAATAGTTGATGAAGAAACCAAGAATGAGAATTTGGAAATAAGTAATAACTCTGATTGCATGTGTAATATTAAAGATTGCAAAAACTATCCTGAGTTACAAGAGAAATTAACATATTTAATAAAAACTGCATCTAAACTTGCACAAGGAAAAACTAGTCTTGATATGATACTTGATTCTCAAAAATTAGTTATTGATCGTGGTGGAATAGGTTTTACACCTTCTATTGGAAAGAAAACTAGAGCATTTAAAAACTATTTTGCATATAATAAATCCATGTCATCTCCATTTATTAAATGTTTTTACTGCATGAAAAAAGGTCATTCTATGAAGTATTGTAGAATTAAGAAATATGCTATTCCTAAAGGTAGAATGAAGTGGATACCCAAAAATTCATTTCAAATAACATGATTGGACCCAGTAATTAAAAAGGGGTACCAGAAATATGTCAAATCTGTTTTGCAGGAACAAAATCTGGAAGTCCTCAGGTATCAAATTAGCAAATTATGTTTCTGGGTTCTTGGACTGAGTATTTTAATTCATATAAAACTATTTTAATCGGTTAAAATCACTTACAAATAATACCAGAAAAGCTGTCCGTACAGTTTTAATCGATTGAAATACGAGTTAATCGATTAAAATGTTCTCTGGAATCTACTTTAGTTGTTTCAATCGATTAAAATGGATTTATATCAGTTAAAATAATTAAAAGGATAAATTTAACCGATTATTCCTCGTTTAAATCGATTATTATTCTGATATATTTTTTTTCAGAACTTGATTAATCGATTGAATATCAAATTAATCGATTAAAATGTTACTTCCAATGCAGAATTAATTGTGTATTTCAACTCTGTCTCGTTTTACTGCAACTATACTAATTTTCTCTTTCAGGCAAAACAAACTGAAGATCTCTCGTACCTTGACAGTGGCTGTTCTAAACACATGACAGGTGATATTACAAAATTTTACAACTTAAAACTAAAGAATGGTGGGACTATTGTCTATGGGGATAATAACAAAGGAAGAATCCTTGGAATAGGTGACATCAAATGCACAGAATCAGGTATTATTAACAATGTATTATATGTTGAGGGTTTAAAACATAATCTGATTAGTATTAGCCAACTTTGTGATAAAGGACACAAAGTTGTCTTTGGTCAAAATCAATGTCAAATAATCAAATCAGATTCAGAACAGGTATTGATTACTGGTAAGAGGATCAACAATATTTACATGTTAGATACCAATTCTGCTAAAGATTGTTGCTTAATCTCTGTAGACCCCTAATTTTGCCCGGCTTCTTAATAAAAGAAAAGGAGACCTCTCATAACAAGATAGAGTTCACCCAATCACCCAACAAAAGCTAAGGAGACTTCCTACATAAAGATAAAGCTCGCCCGGCATCTTAATGAAGGCCAAGAAGATTTCTTATATGAAGATAAAGCTTCAACGGACACATATCGGCATCAACCAATGTCCGAAAAAAGCAAGGAAAGCTTCCCGAGGTCCCAGAACGCAGAAACTGGACAAAACAGGTCGAGACCACCGTCCTAGAGTTGGGACGGTCGTCCCAACTAACCTAGGACAAGTGAGACGCGCGTCCCAAATGTGGGACGACCGTCCCAAGTCCCAGGGGGGCTGGCTCTGTGTAAAAAATTCAAGTGGGACGGCCGTCCCAACCCAGATGGTCGTCCCAGCCCAAACGGCCGTCCCAGATGTGCTTGGCAGTGAAAACTATAAATAGGAGGTTCATTTGCTCATTTCCCACACCCGAGACAACTCCTAGTACTTTTCTATCCTCTTCCCTCTTCGAATGAACTCTCTGATTGCCTTAATAAGGTAACAATCAGTTAAGGAATCATATTCCAGCATTCGATTCTTCTGTAAAATCGAGTCGAATCGATCTTGTATTTGGAGAGGAGAGTCTTTGTAGAGTGAAGGATTGCCAAAACGCATCCTTGCGATCAAAGATTTGCAATATAAAGCTTGCTACGGAGGTTCTGTTCAATTCTCTTCTCTTTTACTGCTTTATTTATTGCTTTCTGTATGCAATGTAAAATAAAGTGATGTAGATAGCCATTTTTAACATTATGCAATAAAATAGGGTAATCGCGTAATTTCTCATAATCTTTACTTAAATAAATTAATCCGTCATAGGGAACCCGAAAGGGGCGTTGTGGGGTGCTAACACCTTCCCCACACGTAACTAACTCCCTTACCTAACTCTGGTTATAATGGCCAAGTTTGGTTTTTAATAAAATCAACGCCTTTTTATCCTTTTCCAATGTTTATGGTCAAAACATTGGTGGCGACTCCAAAAGAACCCTTTTCGAAAACCTTGCTTTTATTAGAGGATAGTTCAGTTGTTGAGCACCTCGGAAGCAATGAACATAATTTTAACAAAAAACGCGAGTCTAAACCATCTTTTTGCGACCGCTCGCATAAACGTTCGAGATGTCCCTGGACGTCGGAACGGACGGCAGCGACAGATGGCGACTCCACTGGGGAAGCTAGAGAGTTGATCCCATTTAGTGACAGATAAATTCAAACTAAGTAAAGATTTGAAATTACGCCTTTACCCTTTTCTGTATTTTTATTGTATGGCTTTAATAATTGTTGTATGATTATTTCTGCAAATTGTTTGAAATATAAATTGCACACAAAACCCTTACACACAACAGTCCCTCTATACCCGGGGGCAAGAGTGAATACCTATAGGGAGTGGGTGGCAGATATGACCGGCTTGTTGGCACACGGGGCTACAACCGTTGTCGAAAAACACCAACTCAAGGTGATAACTCTCTTCTTTTGGTTTAAGGATGTCGACACGGAGTTCCGTGCATGACCCGAGGACTGAGAGATTGAGAGGTCCCTATAATGGGGGCACCTTGGGGACCTTTGGCCTTGGTGAGAACAGTTTAGAACCACCCAAACCAAGCACGTTTCTACAGGAAAACCCTACCTCGTGATTAAATAAGCGTGGCTCTGCTCGTTGGTGAATGAATTGTATGTGCATTTGTTTGCTGCATTTGTATTGATGCATTAGCATAGGGTAATCATACAATAAAAATAGTGAAAAAACCTAAAAATCAAAAAGTGATAAGATAACCACCTTTATCTCGGACAATCTTCAGTTAAGCTAGCCTGGTTTCAGGTTCTTTGTAAGCTAAGTAGCCACGTTGACTGACAAAAGAGATAAAGGGTCATAAAAATATAAAAACAATTCAAAGCCATAAAAATACTTTTTTATAATAAAAAGATTCTTGGCAAAGTCGTATCATTCATACCACATCATCCAATAAGTGGTAAAACCAAGAGAGAAAATAAATGCACTAAGGGAAATATGCATAAACATCATCATAATAAAATCTCTCATACATAAACACATTCATTCTAGGATGTATTAGATATCCTTAGACAATAGCAAAAGAGATAAGTACGCTAGGGTATGTTGGCAACCTTTGAAAAAAGGAAGTTAACACATTAAGGTGGGTATGGTATCCTTAAAACATAGGCTTTTGAGAAGATACCAAAGCTATTGTCTAAGACATATCTATTTCACACTAATCATTTGAAATAAAAAGCTATAATAAAAATCGTTAAAATCATTTAGAAAGTGGCTGGTCTTCCGCCCGTCCTCACGCGTGCCCAGAAAGCTAAAAAGATGGAACAACTAGAGGAACAAAACCGAAAGCTCACCACTGAGCTCAACACGCTGAAAGAGCAAATGGCTCAAATGTTAGAAATGATGCGCCAACAAAATCTCCATAAGGAAGGTCCTCAAAGTGGACAAGCCTCCCACCAAGAAGAAGAGGAGGAACCCAATGATGAGCATGACCAATCTGGTGCAAGGGTAGTACATATTCATGCTCCAGAAGTATCAAAACAACAGCTGACTGCCCTTGAAGAGAGATTGAAAGCCATGGAAGGGCATAATTTTGATGTTAAAGAGGCAACTAATATGTGCCTCGTAAAAAATATCCAATTCCCTAACAAATTCAAAACTCCGGACTTCCCAAAATACATGGGAATGACCTGCCCCAAAAGTCATCTTACAATGTACTGCCGTAAGATGGCTGCATATGCGGATAATGAAAAGCTCCTGATCCACTGCTTTCAGGAAAGCTTAGCTGAATCAGACCTAAATTGGTATATGCAATTGGAAGGAGGGCAAATCCAAACCTAGAGACATTTGGCGGACGCTTTTCTTCGTCGATATAAATATAATATCGATCTGACCCCTGAAAGAGCAGATCTACAATTACTAAGCAAGAGAAACGACGAAACATTCAAGGCATATGCTCAAAGATGGAGGGAATTAGCAGCTCAAGTAGAACCTCCTCTATCTGATAAGGAAACTACATCCATGTTCATCAATTCTCTGACTGGTCCCTATTATGACAAAATGATATGAAACACATCAACACTCTTCGCGGATGTAGTCATTATAGGAGAAAGAGTAGAGCAAGGTCTGAAAAGCGGAAGAATTGCACAGCAGACTTCCTCCAACTCCCCTGCTCCAAATATTAAGAAGAGCCATGGAAGGAAGAAGGAAGAAACCGTGAATGCAATCAACATTGCCATCCCTTCTTCTTCCTCGCAACAAACCAAGCTGCGCAGACAAGAGAGAAAATTCACTCCAATCCCAACCTCCTATGGAAGTCTGCTTTCGAAATTATTGGATGCCAAACTCCTCGTGCGCATCCCTCCCAGGAAAATGGAGCCACCTTACCCAGAATGGCATAAAGCTAACGAAAATTGTGATTACCATTCAGGTTCCCCGGGACATTCCGTTGAAAACTGTATGGCCTTAAAGCACAAGGTCCAGAATCTGATAGAGGCGGGATGGATTACCTTTGACGCATCTACTCCAAAGGTGGATGACCAGCCCTTATCAAAGCCCGAATAAAAGACGGGATAGGGAAGACCAACAATTTAGGGCTCATCATTTTTGCCATCTCTAAAAATATATAATAAACATAAAAAAATAAAAAAAAATATATTCAAGCTTCCGATGTATCTCTCGTGATCCTCGCCCATGATCACGGGATTTTTGATTAAAGTGGGCTCTGTAAATATTTCTTTTTGTCAATACAATAAGGCATTTTTCATAATATTCATATTCTCTTTCATTCTTTTCTCTCTCACACATTTAATAAAGAAATCTAAAACAAAGCATAACCGTACAGTCATGTCTGTGATTGAAAACTCTCTGGAAGATCCGAAAGCCGAAGGCGAATGGATTGAGTCAGACAGTGAGGAGGGGACCATTTCCCCGGACATGCAAAGACTGTTAAAAAAAGAAGCTAAGTTAATACAGCCCCATAAGGAAAAAACTAAGGCCTTCAATTTGGGACAAGGAGACAAGAAGAAAGAAGTAAATGTCGATACCCAAATTGATAATGTCAGGGAAGAGGCAATAACACCTTTGCGTTTATTCGCCTCGTCTTTTCCCTTATATATCGGATAAAGCTGTATTGTGGATATGCACAAAAGAATTGTCCGTCAATGAAGATATCTCCAATATAGCCAGCATTGGGGGCAGGACAATAAGCAAAAAAAAAAAAATTTCATCCAAGGAGCTACAAGATAATGCTCCTAAAAACAAAGGGAAAATAAAGAAACCGAAGAGGCAAAGGAAAAAAAGAATCCAAGGGGAAGATTAAATAGACCTTGGATTAACGGTGCTAGGGCAGTTTCTTCAAACGCTCCACCGAAAAATAAAACTCGTGGTAGGCGACAAATTGATCATGGTTCAAGTTAAAGACTACATTCGAATCAGCAAACCGTCTACCATACCTTAAATGGATGCGGCTGAAGAAGACATTTGAAAATATGGAAAGACTTCCTAGCAATTTAAAAGTGGCCCATATAATGAAGAGATATGGATACAGCCCAGACAAGGGCTTGGAAAGGATGCTCAAAGAATAAGAGAGCCACCAGATTTTTAAGGATAATCCTTTAAAGTACGACCCTACAAAAGATCAAGTCGTACAAAGAAAAAGAGAAGTCTCCCCTCCACACCTTAAAGACGATCTTCCGAAAAAGAGGGATATTAGCATCAAGGGTAGCATTAGTCATTAGATGTCTTTTTTCCGATTTTAAGGGATGTAAACCCAATGACTATTAGAGATCACTCCTCGGGGTGTGCCCGACCCCCGAGCATCTTTAGGGCACACATTTTCCCTGAAATTACAAAAGAATGTTATTCTTACTATCTGCTTCTCTTCCTGCTAAACATGTCTATACCCCATTAAATAACCATGTTTAGACAAACGTTTTGTTCCAAAATGTGTCAAAATAATCAAAGCGTCATAGACAAAATAAAGTCCGCTAGGTATCCCAAAAAATGAAAAAGGGGAACCTAGACAAAAGTTAGGACACATCACAACATCCTAGGCTGAAAACCCAAAAGGGTGGACTAGGAATGTTAATCAGTCACAAATAGGCAGCTGAAGACGCCACCTCATTAAAACAAAACGTTTGTTTAAACTAGCCTAAACACCGACAAACCTTGGCTAGCCATTCTTACAAAAACTATTATTTCAAAAAAAAAAAAATCTTACTAAAACACAAGCCTTTGCAATAAATCCCTTTCTTTCTATTCTCTTGACCCTTCATCATAAAGCATTCAAGTAATTGACTGGGAAATGTGGAAATATGGTGATCAATAGGAGGATTGAAATCCCTAAAGGAAAGGAAGAGGGGCATTGACATGACAATTGCTCTACATTCAAAAGGATTACTCTTCGGTTATAGCAAAGATCCGAGACGGCAAATCGGTACAGCTAATCATGTTGACAAAAGCACATGATGGAAGTAAACAGAAGCTGAATGCGTTCGAAGCTGATATGACCAGCTAAACCTTGTTGAAGAAAATGGTTGAATATTATATCTCACGAACAAGCCTATCAAAGGAAAATAAAAAAGGCTTATGAAAAAGTCAACCTTCATATTTACCATAAAGAAGGATTTAATGTTAAATAAGTTGCTTCCAGCCCAAAACAATAAAATTGGAAAATGGGCAGTGAACTATGAAGGACCCCTTGGGGTCAAATGAGCTTTCTCGGAAGGGGCTCTTATCCTCATCAATATGGATGGAAAAGAACTTCGACACCTAATCAACTCCGGTACGGTGAAGAAGTATTATGCTTGAAGACATTGCTCAAGACCCGTCAGGAATGAAAATCCTCAAAGGACATTCCTGGGCAAAAGATAGGGTCCATATTCCTCGCTAGGATACGTCCTAGGCAAAAAGAAGAGGTAAAAAAAAAGTAAATAAAAAAAAAAAGAAACTAAGAGCAATGGTTACTTCAGTCAAAAACCGAAAAGGCGGCTAAAGTAACATTCTTCTAGAAGCAAGCAGTTTGCATAGTCTTCACTCTGAGTTCAGGCATATCAACTGAAGCAATTAGGAGAACCAGGGGGCAGATATCATGGACATGACTGTATAAGCCTAAACAGTACAGCCAACCCTGACCACCTATTCTTCTAAATACCTTTTGAAATCCTTCTATAAAAGAAATAAAACTTTTGCTCATTTATCAATAAAAATTCCTTTTCATTTCCTTTCTTTTGACCAAATATTATGGAAATGCCTCTTTATTGATAAATCATAAATATGTGCAAAGACCTTTAATCAAAGATCAAGCATGCATCTAAAAAGAGGAAGCATAAAATTAATAAAAGAATAAGTGCCTGCTAGGATATTCTTAGGTAAAAACTAGGGTAGCCTGCTAGATCGCAAACCCAAAAAAAAAAAGATGATCTAGGTAAAAGATAAGGCAAAAGCCCCCTAAGATATTCTAGGCAAAAATTAAGGCAACCCGCTAGATCGAAAACTCGTAAAGGGCGGTCTAGGCTAAAGATAGGG
Organism: Sphenostylis stenocarpa; assembly: GCA_963425845.1. NCBI lineage: Eukaryota > Viridiplantae > Streptophyta > Magnoliopsida > Fabales > Fabaceae > Sphenostylis > Sphenostylis stenocarpa. The sequence continues at coordinate 37,385,148 of OY731403.1, forward strand.
CTAAAACCAAAAGATGAATAAAAGAGGAGTCCATCATCATGAAAGAGGAGCCCATCATCATGGTCATAAAGAAAGGAGCCCATCGGCATATTCATGAGAAGCCAACGGGAGAAGGCCAGTTACTTTCTAAATGCATCAAAAATAAATAAACAATAGATTGCATTTAGGACATCTACACACAAAGTAGTTGTATAATACGACTTTGTCAAAATCAAGAAAAAATTTTCTTCAAACTAGAATAATAAACATGCATATAAGGAGGATAGTCTCCATGGTTGTGATTGAAAATAGAAGGCGCCAAAATCCAGCCTCTAAATGAAAATCAAAATCGCGAAAGGCGAAATCAAAACCATTTCAGCAAAATAAAGAGCTTCAAGGAAATTAGCTCTAACCTTCTATCCCAATAAAAGAAGGTACACCAAAGAAAAAGGCCAACGGAAAGGCTTGATCATCCCCAAGAGGATCCTTGCCTACTCCAAAGGCAAAACAAAAAGACTATCTCACGGCTTAGCTACATCGCCACATGAGTCATCAAGCACACTCATACGAGGATCTCCGCCACTTCCCCAAAGGAGAATAAGGACTACACAAAAGTCCATCAAAGAAAATATGGAGTCAAATCCTCCACATCACCAGGAGGCAACAAAAAGAAAAGAAAGAAAATTTTTATCCCCTCACGGAGGCCACTACAGAAAAAGGCCGCATGAAAATCCCCAAAGTAGAGCATATCAAGAAAAGTCTACAAAAAAGAAAAAAGAAGAAAATATCTTCACCCCGCTCAATAAAGAATTTCACAAAGCCAGGAGCTAGGACTCCATCATACCTTCAGGAAGTCAATAAATTTCCCAGGGTTGCTAAAAAAGAAAAAAGAAGAAAAGAGATAAAATCTCTTTATCCCCAGCAGATAATAAAGAGCCTGTGTGCACAAAAGAAAAAAACACATGCATTCGAAATCAAAATTTCAAAATCGTGAAAAAGTATAATCGCAAGAAAAAGGCAAAAGCCCATTCCCCAATGGAATAAGAGCATATGCAAAGCCAGCTCAGAACAGCAACATCCAAGGGGTTAAAAAACTCCATTCCTCTCCAAGGGGCAAGTCAAAATAGATCCCCAGGAAAGCAATCAAATCCCCCGGTGGATCACCAAAATGAAAAACTATCCCCAGTAAGCCTACAACAGAGGCGAAAAACAACAAAGTATGAAGTCTTCACCACTAGTGAAGCATCCGCCTAATCAAGAGGCACAATCGACAAAAATCAACAAATCCCCAATGGATCCCTGCCTAAAAGAGGCAATCTGCAAGAATCCCCAGCAAAAGCCGGATGGCTAAAAGAAAAAGCCAAAACAATGGAATCCCCGGCAAAAGTCGGATGGCTAAAAGAAAAAGCCAAAACAAGGAATCCCCGGCCAAGATCGGATGGCTGAAAGAAAAAGCCAAAACAAAGAATCCCCGCCCAAGACCGGATGGCTGAAAGAAAAAGCCAAAACAATGAAATCCCCGGCAAAAGCCGGATGGCTAAAAGAAAAAACCAAAACAATGAAATCCCCGGTAAAAACCGGATGACTAGAAAGTCAAGAAGAAAAACCAAATCATTCCCCAAGGAATAGGCGCATGATCAAAGACAATAAGCCGCCAAACACATCTCTAAAACCAGATGACCATAGGATGGATTACAAAAGAATACATCCTAAAGAGCCTTGTCAAGATGCAGGTTCGCACCCAGTGGGGGTGTAAAAACCACTAGAGCCTTGTCAAGATGCAGGTTCGCACCCAATGGGGGTGTAAAAACCACTAGAACCTTGTCAAGATGCAGGTTCGCACCCAGTGGGGGTGTAAAAACCACTAGACCCTTGTCAAGATGCAGGTTCGCACCCAGTGGGGGTGTAAAAACCACTAGACCCTTGTCAAGATGCAGGTTCGCACCCAGTGGGGGTGTAAAAACAATTAGAGTCCGTCAAGATGCAGACTCGCACCCAGTGGGGGTGTAAAAACCACTAGAGCCTTGTCAAGATGTAGGTTCGCACCCAGTGGGGGTGTAAAAACCACTAGAGCCTTGTCAAGATGCAGGTTCGCACCCAGTGGGGGTGTAAAAACCACTAGAGCCTTTTCAAGATGCAGGTTCGCACCCAGTGGGGGTGTAAAAACCACTAGAACCTTGTCAAGATGCAGGTTCGCACCCAGTGGGGGTGTAAAAACCATTAGAGTCCGTCAAGAGGCAGATTCGCACCCAATGGGGGTGTAAAAACTACTAGAGTCTATCAAGATGCAAATTCGCACCCAATGGGGGTGTAAAAACCACTAGAGTCTGTCAAGATGTAGATTCGCACCCAGTGGGGGTGTAAAAACCACTAGAATTTGTCAAGATGCAGATTCGTACCAGGTGGAAGAATAAACCCACCAAAGCCTTATAAAATAAGGTTTATACCAGATGAGGGTAGATACTCATCAGAAAACCTAGCAAAATGCATCAGGTAAAGTAAAATACTCACCAGAGCATTTCAAAAAATGGGTGCAAAAACCTTGCTTCTATTAGAGGATAGTTAGTGTTGAGCACCTCGGAAGTAAGTACCCACAAGAGTTTAGCAAAATGCGAACTCATACCAGGTGAGGGTAGGTACTCACCAAAACCTTGCAGAACAAGGTTCATACCTAGTGAGGGTAGGTACTCACTAAAGTCCAGTAAAATACGGACTTATACCTGGTGAGGGTAAATACTCACCAGAGCCTTATAAAAGAAGGCTCAAACCAGATAGGGTTGGTACCTATCAAAATATTTATCATCCGAAGGATTAGCAAGGAGCGACATCCAAAGGATTACCGGGCAAAAGGGTTAACTCCTTCCCCTACTAACTAATTTTGTCGGCATATCAAGCCAACAAATTAGCTAGGCAGGTGAAGGGGGGGCAGCTGTAGACCCCTAATTTTGCCTGGCTTCTTAATAAAAGAAAAGGAGACCTCTCATAACAAGATAGAGTTCACCCAATCACCCAACAAAAGCTAAGGAGACTTCCTACATAAAGATAAAGCTCGCCCGACATCTTAATGAAGGCCAAGAAGACTTCCTATATGAAGATAAAGCTTCAACGGACACATATCGACATCAACCAACATCCGAAAAAAGCAAGGAATGCTTCCCAGGGTCCCAGAACGCAGAAACTGGACAAAATAGGTCGAGACCACCGTCCCAGAGTTGGGACGGCCGTCCCAACTAACCTAGGACAAGTGAGACGCGCGTCCCAAATGTGGGACGGCCGTCCCAAGTCCCAGGGGGGCTGGCTCTGGGTAAAAAATTCAAGTGGGACGGCCGTCCCAACCCAGACGGCCGTCCTAGATGTGCCAGGCAGCGAAAACTATAAATAGGAGGTTCATTTGCTCATTTCCCACACCCGAGACAACTCCTAGTACTTGTCTATCCTCTTCCCTCTTCGAATGAACTCTCTGATTTCCTTAATAAGGTAACAATCAGTTAAGGAATCATATTCCAGCATTCGATTCTTCTGTAAAATCGAGTCGAGTCGATCTTGTATTTGGAGAGGAGAGTCTTTGTAGAGGGAAGGATTGCCAAAACGCATCCTTGCGATCAAAGATTTGCAATATAAAGCTTGCTACGGAGGTTATGTTCAATTCTCTTCTCTTTTACTGCTTTATTTATTGCTTTCTGTATGCAATGTAAAATAAAGTGATGTAGATAGCCATTTTTAACATTATGCAATAAAATAGGGTAATCGCGTAATTTCTCATAATCTTTACTTAAATAAATTAATCCGTCATAGGGAACTCGAAAAGGGCGTTGTGGGGTGCTAACACCTTCCCCACACGTAACTAACTCCCTTACCTAACTCTGGTTATAATGGCCAAGTTTGGTTTTCAATAAAATCAACGCCTTTTTATCCTTTTCCAATGTTTATGGTCAAAACATTGGTGGCGACTCCAAAAGAACCCTTTTCGAAAACCTTGCTTTTATTAGAGGATAGTTCAGTTGTTGAGCACCTCGGAAGCAATGAACATAATTTTAACAAAAAACGCGAGTCTAAACCATCTTTTCGCGACCGCTCGCATAAACGTTCGAGATGTCCCTGGACGTCGGAACGGACGGCGGCGACAATATCCAAAGAAAATGATTCTTGGTTGTGGCATAGGAGGTTAGCTCATATTCATATGAATCATCTTAATAAACTGATTTCTAAAGATCTTGTAGTTGGCTTACCTAAACTTAAGTTTGTGAAAGACAAAGTATGTGATGCATGTCAAAAGGGGAAACAAGTAAAGAATTCTTTTTCACAGAAAAATATTGTTTCAACTTCTAGACCTCTTGAACTTTTGCACATGGATCTCTTTGGTCCTTCTAGAACTATAAGTTTAGGAGGAAATCTATATGCACTGGTTATAGTAGATGATTACTCAAGATTTACCTGGACATTATTTTTAAAACTAAAATCTGATACTTTCCATTTGTTTAAGAAATTTGCGAAACAAATTCAAAATGAAAAAGGCTATTTCATCTCTTGTATTCAAAGTGATCATGGGGGAGAATTTTCAAACGAAAATTTCAATAAATTTTGTGATAAACATGGTATTAAGCATAATTTTTCTGCTCCTAGAACTTCTCAACAGACTGGTGTAGTTGAAAGAAAAAATTGTTCTCTTGAAGAGTTAGCTAGGACAATGCTTAATGAGAAAGCTTTACCAAAATATTTTTGGGCTGATGCCGTTAGTATTGCTTGCCATGTATTAAACCGTGTTTTAATTAGACCTTTTCTTAAGAAAACTCCCTATGAATTATACAAAGGTAAAAAGCCTAACATAAACTATTTTAGAGTATTTGAAAGTAAGGTTTTTGTTTTAAACAATGGAAAGGAAAACCTTGGAAAGTTTGATTCCAAATCAGATGAAGGTATCTTCTTGGGATATTCATTAAATAGCCATGCCTATAGAATCTTTAACAAAAGGCTAAATACTGTAGAAGAATCTGTTCATGTTGTTTTTTATGAGACTAACCCAAATATGCAGAATATTTCTGAATATAGCACAGAAGATGATGTTTTAACCGATAAAATGTATCGATTAAAATTACCGAAATCAACAGTTTCTCAAAAACAAGTTGAAGATATTGAAGAATTTGAAGAGCAACTACCTAAAGAATGGAAAACTCCAAGAAATATTTCAATAGACAACATCATTGGTGAAATAAATCAAGGAGTTTCCACTAGAAGATCTTTAAATAAATTTTGCAATCACATGGCATTTGTATCACAAATTGAACCAAAAACCATATCTGATGCATTAAAGGATAATAACTGGATTAATGCTATGCATGATGAATTAAATCAGTTTACAAGAAATGAAGTATGGGAATTAATTCCAAAACCAGATAATGCAAATATTGTAGGAACAAAATGGGTTTTTAGGAATAAAATGGATGAAAATGGTATAATTACTAGAAACAAGGCAAGATTAGTTGCTAAGGGGTATAATCAGCAAGAAGGAATTGATTTTGATGAAACATATGCTCATGTTGCTAGATTAGAAGCTGTTAGACTTTTACTTGCTTATGCTTTAATGAAAAGTTTGAGGTTATTTCAAATGGATGTCAAAAGTGCTTTCTTGAATGGTTATTTGAATGAAGAAGTTTTTGTTACACAACCACCTGGTTTTGAAGATCATATTCATCCAGAATATGTTTATAGATTAAAGAAAGCTTTGTATGGTCTCAAATAAGCCCCAAGACAATGGTATGAAAGGTTAAGTAATTTTCTCATTTCAAAGGGCTATCAAAGAGGTTTGGTTGATAAAAATTTATTCTTGAAAAAATTGAATAATGATGTAATTCTAGTTCAAGTATATGTTAATGACATCATATTTTGAGCCACTAATGAGTCTTTATGTAAAGATTCCATCAAAGATATGCAGGGAGAATTTGAGATGTCTATGATGGGGGAACTTAACTACTTTCTTGGATTACAAGTTAAACAACTTCAAGAAGGAAGTTTTCTTCATCAATCTAAATACTGCATAGAACTTTTAAAGAAATTTGAAATGGAACATTGCAAAGAAGCATCAACACCAATGTCCACAAATTGCTATCTTGATTCTGATGAAAAAGGAAAATCTGTTGATGAAACCAAATATAGAGGGCTTATTGGTTCTTTACTATATCTAACAGCAAGTAGACCTGACATTATGTTTAGTGTTTGTATGTGTGCTAGGTTTCAATATGCACCAAAAGAATCCCATCTTACTGCTGCAAAAAGAATCCTCAAATATCTCAAAGGAACTTTAAATGTTGGGTTATGGTATCCTGGTGAGTCCAAACTAAATTTAATTGGATACTCTGACTCAGATTTTGCAGGTTGTAAGCTTGACAAGAAAAGTACCAGTGGCACCTGTCATCTCCTTGGAAGCAGTCTAATTTCATGGCACAGTAAAAAACAATCATGTGTTGCCCTTTCTACAGCTGAAGCGGAGTACATTGCAGCTGGAAGTTGTTGTGCAGCTGGAAGTTGTTGTGCTCAATCTCTATGGATCAAACAACAGCTTGAGGATTATGGTTTAATTCTCAGAAAAATTCCTCTCTTATGTGATATTACTAGTGCCATTATGTTAACTAAAAACCCAATTCAACATTCTAGGACAAAACATATAGAAATTAGACATCATTTCATTAGAGATCATGTTTTGAAAGGTGATTGTGAAATTTTCTTTATAGAAACTGAAAAACAACCAGCAGATATTTTTACAAAACCTCTTGCTCGTGATCGGTTTTACAAAATTCGCACTGAATTAGGCATGATAGATGCATCAAACATTACTTAGTTTTCAAAACTGGTTGTTTTAATCGATACAAACAAGCTTTAAATCGATTAAAAGCACTTATACAACATTTTTCTTTACTGTTTTAATCGATTAAATGTCGAATTAATCGATTAATTGAACTTATTTTTCAAACTTTCGAATTTCATCACTGTTTTAATCGATTAAACCATTATTTCAATCGATTAAAACCATTAACAAGAACTTTTTAATCGATTTTCTCCTGTTTTTAATCGATTTTTACTCTGGGAAGAAAAATTAAAGGCTTTAGTTAATGGTTGTTCGTGTAACATGCTACTAAAGCGTGATTCCCTTATCTTTACACGTGTTAATTGTATTCATTACAAATGTGTTAATGAAGATACGTTTGAATCAACTTTAATTGGTCTTTACATGAGTAAGGTATCATATTCAAATTTTTTGTACAAAATATAAAACTTGATACATACCATGCATATTTTTTTGTCCCTCTGTTCCCTATTTTTGATGAAGTCAAAAGGGGGAGAGAAAATTGTTTTACATTTGATCAATTTAGGGGGAGAGATAATTCTTTATTTAGGGGTAACTGCAATTTAGGGGGAGAAATGATTATTTTTTTATTACTCACTAATCTATATATTCAAGTGACTTCTTCTGCAGAGTTATTATTCAGAGGTGTCAAAGAGGTGTTTGTCTTCATCAAATAGGGGGAGACTGAAAGTGATGAAGATCTTATTGAATTACTTTGGTAAAGATCTTGTTGATTTGATGAAGTCAAAAGTAACTTTGTGGCAGTCAAAGGTCACTTAGATAAAAGAGTAGAGGGATTAGTGTGTCTGCAGCTCTACTTAGGTATAATCATTTTTATCTTTCTGCTGCATGAGGTTTCTTCATTTAAAAGATTTTGCAAATGCCTCTAGAAAAACGTTTAAACGGTTAAAAAACAAAGTATTTTGATAAAAGTTTTCTTAGCCAACCTATTTTAACTAATAGCATATAAACTTTATCAACTAAAAAGTTCTTAACACTTTTGTAACAGGTTTTTAACTGATATAATTTCGAAATAACCGATTGTTTTCATTAAAGGAAGTTTTGAAAACCTTCTGTCAGTATTTTAACTGATACAGTTTCGAAATAACCGATTAAAATCACTTAAAATGTTCAGGGAAGTGTTCTGGTTGTATTTTAATTGATATAACTTCGAAATAATTGATTAAAACCACTTGGAGTGCTGTTTGATCGATCAGAATAAGCATATGACCGATCAGAACTAGATATGATCGATCAGAATTGAGTTATGACCGATCAGAATTATTTTAATCGATTAAACTGGGTTTCAATCGATTAAAACAACTTAAGAAAATTTGTACTAAGCGTTTTAATCGATTAAAACAGATTTTTATCAGTTAAAATCATTTAGAAAAGTGTATAAGAATGTTTTGCAGTATTTTAATCGATTGAAAGTCAAAACAATTGATTAAAACAGTTTGGAAGATTTTTTGCAAAGAGTTTTAATTGATATAAATGTTGTCGTATCAGTTAAAACAAATCTGGAAAATAATCAAGAACGTTTTTAACAGATTAAAAGAAGTTTTAACAGATTAAAACAAGACTTTTAACAGATTAAAAGATTATTTTAACAGATTAATTAAACCAGAAGTTTTGAAAATCTTCTATATAAGCAGAATTGTTTAACCTTTTTAAAACACATCTTTTAGCAATCAATCAAGCAATCAAAAGTGCTATTTTCAAGAGAGAATCACGCTAGTTTTTGTGAAGTTCATTAAAGTTCTTTCTTGAGGCAAATTGCATTCTTTTGGAGAAGAAACACGTAATGCAGAACTGCATAAAACTGGTTTGAGCGTTCTAAGTTTCTTCTGTTTGTTTTTTTACTTTCTTTTACTGTATTTTGGGTGCCTGGAATTGTGGGCACTGATTTCTGTAGCTGGAATTTGGCTGCAGGGTTGGTCAAGAACTGGAAATTGGTTCTTGGTGAAAGGTTAGGTGCAGGAACAGGAATTGTGGTTCTTATGGTAGATTGAGTGTGAGATTAAGGTTGTAATCTGTAAAACATTCAATCTAGTGGAACCCAGCTGGAATTTGGCTGGAGACTGGACATAGCCCTGGGATTGGGTGAACCAGTATAAACCTTGGTGATATCTTTCTAAACCTTTCTCTTCTTTAATTCTGTGACTGCATTTATTTTTTATTACTTACTGTGTAATTCAAGAATTGGTCAAATTCTTAATCTTTGAAATAGATAATCTGTTAATTGCGAAAATCTTTCAAAGATCAATTCACCACCCTCTTGATCTCAGCCTACATTTGTAACAAACATGATGTGTTTTAGGTTTTGTTTTAGTCATATATTTTATTATTCAATTATTTCTGAAAGAATAATAAATAGAAGAGGGAAAAGAATGAAAGAAATGAATATGTCAAGAAAAGGCCTCATGTATTAAGAAAAATGAAAGCGTATTTACAAGCCCTTTTAGTCAAAGCTCCCGCGACCACGGGCGAGGACCGCGGGAAATACAAGAAAAAGCTTTTAAAAAGAAACTTATGGGCTAGTCCTCCCAATCCCTTTCCCCCATTACTCCGGTTTTGATAGAGGTTTGGAGTCCACATCAGAAGCAGAGGCATCAAAGGTTATCCACCAGACGTCGACTAATTCTTGGACCCGATACTTAAGGGTCAAGCAATTTTTCGTTGAGTGCCCGGGTGAACCCGAGTGATAATCGAATTTCTCGTTTGGTTTATACCACTCAGGGTAGGGAGGCTCTATTTGCTTTTTGGGAGGGGCGCAAGTCAAGAGCTTGGCCTCCAACAGATTGAGGTAGCAATTTACCATAGGAAGTTGAGATGGGAGTGAACTTCCTTTCTTTCTTGCGAGGCTGCCGTGCCGTTTGTGGAGCAGAAGAAGGAGTAGCGAAGACTATGCTATCTTCCCACTTCTCAGCCCCTGCTCCACTCTTTCCCCTATAGTGACTATGTCCGAAAAAAGATTGGATGTACTGGCTATTGCTTTATCGTAGTAAGCTCCAGTCAGTGAATCTATGAACATAGCCACCGTCTCCTTATCTGTCAGCAGATGCTCTATTTGGGTGGCCCTTTCCCTCCACCTTTGTGCATACGCTTTGAAGGATTCGTTGTTTCTTTTGCTTAGGGTCCTAAGATCTGACCTATCGAGGGTCAGATCAATGTTGTATCGGTAACGACAAAGAAAAGCATCAGCCAACTGCTTCTAGTTTTGGACCTGCCCTCTTTCCAACTGCATATACCAGTTGAGAGTCGTGTCATCTAAACTCTCCTGGAAGCAATGAATTAGGAGTTTTTCGTTCTCAGCGTGCGCAGCCATCTTACGACAATACATCGTAAGATGGTTCTTGGGGCAGGTCAGCCCGGCGTACTTGGGGAAGTCAGGGATCTTGAATTTTGGAGGGAAATGGATATTCTTTACTAGGCACATATCTGCCACCTCTTTGACGTCAAAATTGTGCCCTTCCACTGCCTTCAATCTCTCTTCTAGGGCGGAGATTCGTTGTTTGGACACTTCTGGGGTGTGGATGTGCATGGCCCGAGCGTCGTATTGGAGAGGTTCCTTTTGATCGAAGAGGAACTCTTCTTCTTCTTCTTCCTCTTCGTGGCGGGAGGTGTGCTCGGCTTGGGCTTCGCCTTTATTTTGGCCTTGGTGCATAGCCTCCATCAGTTGCACCATTTGCTCCCGGAGGGTGTTCACCTCTGCGGTGAGCTTGCGATTTTGCTCTTCCAGATTTTCCATGACCTTGGCATTTTGTGCGTGGGTTCGGACGAGGAGAGGACCAACCACTTTCTAGAATTCCCAAAAGAAGTTTATTAATGAATGTTGAGTGTGGAACTAGTATCTTTCAAGACAATGATTTAGGTATTATCCTTTAAGCTTACGCTTTGTGGAGTACCCTACCCACTTCGGTGTAATGGTTCCTTCCTTGTCATAGTTTTTGACAAGTATGACGAAGATCACCATATACCTTAGTACATTTGTCCCTTCCTTATGGATGGTTACAAATGTGCTTGGGGCCTCTTTCATCTTTGTCTTAGAGATATCTAATGCCCCCTAGCATGGATGTGTTTTGTGTATGAGAGATTTTGTTTAGATGATGCTAATGCGTTCTTTCCTTTTATTTTCTCTCTTGGTTTTCTTCACTCATGGTATGATGCGACATGAATGTTTTGACTTTGTCAAAAATCATTTTATTTATTTTTCATTTATTGGATTTATTTGATTTTATTTTTTAGAGACTTTTATCTCTTCTGTTGGACTGCATGATTACTTAGCTTACAAAGAATCTGAAACCAGGCTAGCTAAAAGGCAGACTGTTCGAGATAAAATGGTTTATTGTAAAAGAATTAGCGTCCCTTGTATCTTCTGTCAGACTGCATGACTACTTAGCTTACAAAGAACTTGAAACCAGGCTAGTTAAAAGGCAGACTGTTCGAGATAAGGGCGTTTATTATAAAAGATTTTTCTTTTTTGTGATTTTTCTATTGTTTGGTTATGCTATGCAATCAAATGCAACAAACAAATGCACACACAATTCAGTCACCCGCGAACACGTGAGGAGTCATTTTAATCACGAGGTAGGGTTTTCCTGCAGAAGAGTGCATTGGCAAGGGTAGGTTCTAACTGTTCTCACCAAGGCTTAGGCCCCCAAGGTGCCCCCATTATAGGGTCCCCACTCTCCAGCCTTCCGACCATGCTTAGCACTAAGGCCATAGTCAGTCTTTGTGCTAAAAGAGGAAGGTTATCACCTTGAGTGGTGGTTTCCGATCATACCAATGGGCACATGGCCCTCACTATGGCAAACCATACCTGCCACCCACTCCCTATGGATTTCTCACTTGCCCCCGGGTATACAGGGAACTGTTGTGTGCAAAGGTTTGTGTACAATTTTTATTTCAAACAATTGCGTAAAATAAACAAACAACAGTTATTAAATCCAAGCAATTAAAGCATGTTATAATACAAGGTAGGGTAAAAGCGAAATTTCTAAGTTTATTTATTAAACTGACCCATCACTAAATGGTATCAACTCTCTAGGCTTCCCTAGTGAAGTCGCCATCTGTCGCCGCCGTAAAAAAGAGGCGGTCGAAGCGACATGATGGTTCTGACTTTTCGTTTTTCACATTTTATTATGGTTGAGGTTACAACGCCTTTAGGTCATCCGATAACTAGGCTGAACCTAAGGGCGAGGTTTTTGAAAAGGTGTTTTTAGATCATTCGATAACCGGGCTGACCTAAGAACAATTTTGAAAGGGTTCTTATGGAGTCGCTACCGATGTTTTTACCAGAAACATCAAAAAAGGAAGGAAAAAGGCATTAGTTTTTTTAAGAAAAACCAACATTGGTCATTAAAACCAGAGTTGGGTAAGGGAGTTAGTTACGTGTAAGGGAGGTATTACGACGCCCCTTTCGAGTTCCCTATGATAGGCCAGTTAGTTTATAAATAATGTTTTGAAATGACGCTTTTACCCTTTTATTTATGGAATAAAAAAATGATGACTACATGGCCCTAATTAATGCACATATAAATAATAAACCGATAAAAGAGAGAGGGAGAATGAAGAAACCTCCGAAAGCAAGCTTTGATTAATTCTTGTGAAAAATAGGGTGCGTTTTGGCAGCCCTTCGCTCTTACAACGTCGAATTCTCTCTTGAAAACGCTATAAAAACTCTCTTAAAACACTCAGAAACTCCGGAAATGCTTCGGAGGGGCTCTAAAAGAAGAATTTTAAGAAATTGAAGAAGGAAAGGTGGAAGAACCGTCTGAAATGAAGGGGAGGGCGCCCCTATTTATAGGGATTCGCACCTGTCAGGTCGAGACTGCCTTCTCACCTGGCAAGGTCGAGACGGCGGTCTTGCCATTCGTAATGGCGGTCTCAACTTTGATAAGTGGCGAGACCGCCGTCTCGTTTGGCAAGACGGTGGTATCGACTTACCAAATGGCGCTAGGGCCATCTCGCCAAACGGGAGGGGGGTCTTACCAATGGCAAGTGGCGAGATGACCGTCTCGCCAAACGAGATGGCGGTCTCGACCCTTGAAGATGGAAATCCTTATTTTTTGTACAAGAAAGCCTTCCTACTCTAATATGGGGCCTAATAGTCTCTCCTAGTGGCCTTTTAGGCTTTGTCCATCTTCGAATAGGAGGTCTTCTATTCTTATTTTGAGGCCGAGCAAGATTTGGGGTTTACACTCACCATTGAGCTTAACGCCATAAAGGAGAAAATGGCTCGGTTAATGGAGCACATAGAAGAACAGAACTGCAAGCTAAAATTTGTTGACAATTCAAGGACTTGATGTTGCACTTGATGAATATGAAGAATGGATTTTGATGATGATCCAAGAACTAAAGACTTAGAATATTGAAGATTGAAGATTGGTGATAATTGTATTGTAATAACTCTGATTTATTTAAGATTGAGTCTGTATTTTTAGAGTCTAAGATAGCCGGTACATAGTCCGTAACTTAGAAGCTTCAAAAAGCTCAAATTTATCATTCGAGCTCGGGTTTAATCGATTATATAGGTAAATAATCGATTAAAACGAGTGAGAAAACACTTTCTATACAAACTCACTGTTTTAATCGATTAAAACAGACAAAAGAATCGATTGTTTTGTACCTGTCCGTACTGAATAATCGATTATTTCACCAAATAATCGATTATTCCGAAGAGGGTTGGGTTCTAAGTATTTGGCTCTGTTTTAATCGATTATTACTCCAAATAATCGATTATTTCGATCTGTTTTTCAAATTAAATTTCAAATTAACCCTATTTTCGAAAACCCAATTACCAAGAACCCTAGTTTCGAAATCCTCAATTCCTAAACCCTAATTTCCCTACTTAAACTCTGCTTTAGCACTCGAAACGATGAACAACTAAAGAACAACTCTTTCCATACAAAAGTTAAGTGCTTGTGAGTGCCGAGAACTGTTTGTTGCAAGGAAAGGGGGCTTTTGGAAACTTCGGTGTGAGGCTAGAAGCGATAAGAATCACTAAGTGGAGTTCTTAGTGGATTGAGTGCTTGTGCTCGTCTCCGGGAAAAGTCTGTTCTTCGGGGCTTTTGGAAACTTGGTGTGAGGCTAGAAGCGATAAGAATCACTAAGTGGAGTTCTTAGTGGATTGTGTCTTGTGCCGTCTCCAGGGAAAGTTGTTTATCATCTCTTGTGGATTTCAAGAGAGGTTTTATCTTTAACTTTATCTTTTTCATTATAATTTGTGTTGTAACAACTTTGTTCTTAGTGACAGCGTTAATCCTCTTTTGAGTGATTAGCAACTGGACGTAGGGTCTTTTGATCCGAACCAGTATAAACCTACTGTGTAATCTTCTCTACTCTTCTCTATTTACATTTACGCAGTTTTTAATCGGTAAAATTTGGGGAAATTTTGAAAACCTAATTTTTATTAAGAAACCAATTCACCCCCCCCTCTTGGTTTTTGTCCGACCACGCGAACATTCCGCTGCGCGATTCTAACAAAATTAAATATGAAAAAAGAGAGAGGCCCGACATCATATTCATAAAAATCCAGTAGGAGAATGCCGGTCATTTCTCTAGATGCATCAAATAAAAAGATAGACTGCATTTAGGGCATTCACACACAAGTAGTTGCACAAAACGACTTTGTCAAGATCAAAAACAAAAAATCACATCAAATAAATAGCAAAAAACAAAATTCTGCATATAAGGAGACTAGCTCCATGTTTGTGATTGAAAAATAAGATCACCAGGACCAAGTCTCCAAATAATGCTCCCCTCGAGAAAATGGAGCAAGTCGTCAATCAAGCGACTCAGCAGAATAAGTGCTTCCGAAAATCAAGAGCTCTAGCTACCATCCTTCTACCCAGAAAAAGAAGGCACATATAAGAAGTCTCCAAACATTGCTCTCCCTCAAGAAAGAAGAGCAAGTTGTCATCATCAAATGGCTTAGAAGAAATAAGAGCTTCCAACAGCCAAAGCTCCAACATTCTCCTTCTACCCCAATAAAGAGAAGGTACGTCAAAGAAAAGCCGATGGAAAGGCTCGATCATCCCAGGTGGATCCTTGCCTACCCGAGAGGCAACACAAAAAATTATCCCATGGCTCAGCACCGCCATCACATGAGCCATCGAGCACACTCACCCAAGGTCTCCTCCACACTCCCTAATGAAGAATAAAGGCTTCAAGAGCCCATCATCATCAACAATCAAAAGAGTCCAATCTCCATACCATCATGGGTTCAACAAAAAGAAGAAGAGAAAAGAAAACCCTTCATCTCCAGTAGGTGACAGAAAAGGCCAATAAACCCCCAAGTGGGACACGAAAAAGGAAATCCCTTGCAAATCCCGAAAAAGAAGAAAAAGTCTGCGTGCATAAAAGAAATTAAAAAGTAAAAAGGCACATGCATTATCAGAAAAGAAAAACCAAATTTCAAAATCGCGGAAAAAGGAAAAATTAAATAAAAATCCTAACTTTTAGGTAAACCGAATGTCCATTCCCCAATGAAATAAGAGCGTTGCAAAGCCAACTCACACCAACACCAAACAAGGAGTCAAAAGTCCATTCCCTAGTGGGCGACCAAAATTAGATCCCCAAGGAGTCAACCAAATCTCTGGTGGATTGCCAAAAAGAAAAACTTACCCCTAGTGAGCTTACTGAAAAGGTAATCTTCAAATTCATATCCTCAGTGAAGTCATGCATAGGAAAGACCTAGCAAACAAGAGCCAACACCCCAAAAAGGAATATCAGCCTGTTCAAAGGCGAAACAATGCAGCCAAAAGTCTTCACCTCAATGGAGTATTTGCCTACTCAAAGAGGCATCATCAAGATTAACCAATCTTCAATGGATTCCTGCCTACCTAAGATGCATTCATTAAGAATTCCCAACAGTCAAGAAGCTGGATGGTTGAAGAAAAATCCAAAAGCGAAGAATCCCCGACATACCGGATGACTACAACAACAGTTAAGCAAAAATATTCAAGCAAAAATTACTCCCCATGGAGTCGGCGCATGACTAGAAGTAGTAAGACGCCAACACATTTTTAGGTCTAAAACAAAGGACTCAGAACTAGATGAGGGTCCATACTCATCAGCCTCAGGATCAACTACCAGAAAAAGTATCCTGTAGTATCAAGATTATCGATAGTGAGAACCTTACAAAAGGGGGGTTCGAAACCAGATCAAGAGGGTCTTACAAAAGGGGATTCCTCAAACCGGCAGAGTGTTACAAAAGGGGGCTCGTCGGCTTACAACCTGATGGGGGTTCAAACTCACAAGAACCTTAAAAAATGGGGTTCGAGACCAGATCAAGTCTTACAAAAGGGGACTGATCGAGAGGGTCTTACAAAAGGGGATTACTCAAACTGGCAGAGCCTTACAAAAGGGGGTTCGAAACCAGACCAAGTCTTACAGAAAAAGACTTCAATGTTGGCGCATGAGCTAGAGCAGTAAGCCGTCACCACCACCAGTCCTACGAAGTGGACTGTACCAGCCAAATGGGGGGTTCATACCCATCAACTTGCGCATGAGCCAGAGCACTAAGTCGTAGTCAGTCCTATGCTGTGTACCATACCAGCCTGATGAGGGGTTTATACTCATCCAGTCCTACAAATGATGGATTGTAAACACTACCAACCGGATGGGGGTTCATACTCATCAACCGAAGGGTCGGCTACCGCAAGAAGGAGCATCCCGAAGCTACAACCAACCGGATGCGGGTTCATACACATCAATCGAAGGGTCGGCTATCGCAAGAAGGAGCATCCTGAGGTTCTATCACATGTCAACCAAAGGGGTCGGCTACCGCATGAAGAAGTATCCTAGAGGCGCACAACATTTTTTTGTCTAGAGGGTCCGCCACCACAAGACGAAGCATTTGAAGGACAGTCGGGCAAGAGGGTTAACTCCTTTACCCTCCAGTCGATCTTTTAAGCATAATAGGCCAACAATCGGCTAGTCAGGTGAAGGGGGGGGGGGTAGCTGTAGACCCCAAATCTTGCCCCGCCTCAAAATAAAGAGCAAAAGACCTCCAATTCGAAGATGGGCAAGTCCTAAAAGGTCCTTAGGATAGGCTATTAGGCCTCATATTAGAGTAGGAAGGCTTTTGTACGGAAAAAAATAAGGAATTCCACCTGAAGGGTTGAGACCGCTGTCTCGCTTATCGAGACTACCGTCTCGCCGTCCCGTTTGGCAAGACGGTCGTCTCGACCTGATAGGTGCGAATCCCTATAAAATGAAGGCGCTCTCCCCTTCTTTTCACACAGTTCTTCAACCTTTCCTTTTATCATTTCTTCAAATTCTTCTCCTAGAGCCCCTCCGAAGCATTTTCGGAGTTTTCTGAGTGTTCTTAGAGAGTTTTTATAACGTTGCGAGAAAGAGCGATCGACGTTGTAGACCGAAGGACTGCCAAAAAGTGTCCTATTTTAAGAGAATTAATCAAGAAAGCTTGCTTAGGAGGTTTCTTCACTTTCTCCCTCTCTTTTATTGCTTTGTTATTTATATTTATATGTACATTAACTACTAGGGCCATGTAGTCACTATTTTCTTAATTCTGCAAATAAAAGGGTAAAAGCGTCATTTTAAAGTTTATGTATGAAATAATTGACCTATCATAGGGAACCCAAAAGGGGCGTTGTGGGGGTGCTAATACCTTTCCCACACGTAACTAACTCCCTTACCCAACTCTGGTTATAATGGCCAAAGTTGGTTTTCTTAAAAACCAACGCCTTCTTTTTTTCCTTTTCCGATGTTTTCGGTAAAAACATCAGTGGCGACTCCATAAGAACCCTCTTCGAAAACCTTGTTTTTAGGTCCAGCCCGGTTATCGGACAACCTAAAACTCTCTTTCGAAAACCTCACTCTTAGGTCCAGCCCGGTTATTGGACAACCTAAAGGCATTGTAACGTCACATTTTTAAACATGAAAACAGAAGTTGGAACCATCGCGTCGCTCCGACCGCCTCTTTTGACCGCGACAACATTGACTGAGGAGTAAACTTGCCATGTTGGTGTAATTTTTCCTTCCTCTAGAGGTTTTAATCCTCTTGTTGATTATAAGCCTCCATATTCCTCCATTAATTATCAGAATATTGTGATAAGGGTCAAGAGAAGAGAAGTAAGAGGATAATTTATTCAAGGGCTTGTGTTTTACACGGTTCTATTTTGTACTTTTTATTCAAAGGGGGATTTTGTAAGAATGGCTAGCCAGGGTTGCTCAAAGTGTTTAAGCTAATGTTAAACAAACATCTTGTGTTTGAGGATATGCATCTTAGCCAATTTCTATTGCTTTCTTATGGTTGATTGACTTCCCTAGAATGCCCTTTGGGTTTTCAGACTAAGATATTGTGTTTTGGTCCTGACTTTTGTCTAGATTTCCTTTTTTCTTGTTTTGGGAATCCTAGCGGACCTTATTTTGTAACCCTAACTTTTGCCTAGGCTACCCTTTATTGTTGTTCGGGTTTCCTAGCAGGTCAACCCTAATTTTTGCATAGCCCCCTTTAGTGGGTTTCCTACCGGATAATTTGGCTTCTTTTTTTTTTTGGCCTTTGGCTTCGGTGGGCTTTTTTTGATTTATGTTCTTTCTTTTTTACACAATATTGGCGAAATATGGTTTTATTATGATGAGGTAAAACCTTATTCTGTGTTTCAAGTCAATTAGCTTGATTATTTATTTATTTTTTTGGCAATGGCACATTTTGCTTATTTTGACGCACTTTTAAAAACGTTTGCTTAAACATGGTTATTATGAGGTTTAGTCATGAATAACAAGAAGAGAAGCAGATAATAAGAATTGTATTCTTATTAATTAAGAGGGGAATATGTGCCCTTTAGATTCCCGAGGGTCGGGCTAGCCCCGAGGAATAATCTCTAATAATCATTGGATTTACATCCCTTAAAAAAGGAAAAAGAACTCCTAATGACTAGAGTTGCTCTCGACACTTGTATTCCTCCGCTTCGAAAGATCTGCTTGAGTGTGCGGAGGGGAGACTTCCCTTTTCTTCTCACAGCTCGGCCCTTTGTAGGGTCGTATCCTAGGCCATGCTTTAAAGGATTATCCTTAAATTTCGGGGGCTCCTTTATTCCTTGGGAGTCTGCACCGAGTCCTTGGCCAAGATGGTAACCATACTTCATCATTATGTGGGCTACCTTTGTGTTACCGGGAAGTCTCTCTACACTTGTGATTTCAAGTGCTTGAAAAGATGTTTCAAGGGCTTCTTCAGCTGCATCCACATAGGGTTGGGTAGACAGTCCACTGATCAAGATATCATCTTCTTCTTGGACCGTGATCAATTTGTCATCTACTATAAACTTGACTTTTTGGTGTAGCGTTGAAGGTACTGCCTTAGCGTCGTGAATCTAAGGTCTGCCAAGGAGACAAATGTATGCTAGACTGATATCCATCACGTGGAAATCGACATTGAAGATAGTGGGACTGTCGCCGCTGTTAGAAAAAGAGGCTGAGATCAAGAGGGGGGGTGAATTGATCTTTGAAAGATTTTCGCAATTAATAGATTTTCTATTTCAAAAATTAAGATTTCAGATCTGTTCTTGAATCACACAGCAAGCAATCAAAAAATAAATGCAGCAATAGAATTAAAGAAAAGAAAGGTTTAGAAAGATATCACCAAGTTTTATACTGGTTCACCCAATCTCTGGTCTACGTCCAGTCTCCAGCCAAATTCCAGCTGGTTTCCACTAGATTGAATGTTTTACAGATTACAACCTTAACCTTACACTCAATCTACCACAAGAACCACAATTCTAGTTCCTGCATCTAACCTTTCACCAAGAACCAAATTCCAGTTCTTGACAACCTCTACAACCAAATTCCAGCTGCAGAGAAACCAGTGCCCACAATTCCAGGCACCAACAATATAGAAAAGAATGTAAAGAAACAAACAGAAGAAACTAAAACGCTCAAACCAGTTTTATGCAATTCTGCAATAAGTGTTTCTTCTCCAAAGAAATGCAATTTTGCCTCAAGAAAGAACTTTGATGAACTTCACAAAAACAAGCGTGATTCTTTCTTGAAAGTAGTGATTTTGATTGCTTGATTGATTGCAAAAAGATGTGTATCGGATCTATATTAAAATGATCAAGCAACTCTGTTTATATAGAAGATTTTCAAAACTGCTAGTTTAATTAATCTGTTAAAATAATCTTTTAATCTGTTAAAAGCCTTGTTTTATTCTGTTAAAATTTCTTTTAATCCATTAAAACGTTCTTGATTATTTTCCAGATTTGTTTTAACTGATACGACAACGTTTATATCAATTAAAACTCTTTGTAAAAAATCTTCTAATTTGTTTTAATCGATTGTTTCGTCTTTCAATCGATTAAAATACTGCAAGATATTCTTATAAACTTTTTCAAGTGATTTTAACTGATAAAAGATCGTATTAATCGATTAAAACGCGTAGTATAAATTTTCTTAAGTTGATTTAATCGATTGAAACATAATTTAATCGATTGAAATAATTCTGATCGGTCATAACTAAATTCTGATCGATCATATCAGATTCTGATCGGTCATAATCGCATTCTGATCGGTCACACAGTATACCAAATGAAATTAATCGATTAAAATAAAGTTGTATCAATTAAAATACTGCCAAAACACTTCTCTGAACATTTTAAGTGATTTTAATCGGTTATTTCGAAATTATATCAGTTAAAAACTTGTTTATAAAAATGTGAAGAACATTTTAGTTGATAGAACATATATGCTATTAGTTAAAATAGTTAATTCAAAAGCTTTTATCAAAATACTTTTTTTTTAACTGTTTAAACGCTTTTAGAAGCATTTTGCAAAATCTTTTAAGTGAAGAAACCTCATGCAGCAGAAAAGATAAAAATGATTATACCTAAGCAGAGCTGTAGACACACTAATCCCTCTACTCTTTTATCTAAGTGACTTTTGACTGCCACAAAGTTGCCTTTGACTTCATTCTTGACTGCAACAAGATCTTTGCCAGAGTATTTCAATAAGATCTTCATCACTTTCAGCCGCCGTCAAAACGAGGGCGGTCGGAGCGACGCGATGGTTTCGACTTTCCGTTTTTCGCGTTTTTATTGGTGGTTACAACGCCTTTAGGTTGTCCGACAACCGGGCTGAACCTAGGGGAGAGGTTTTCGAAAAGGCGTTCTTGGATTGTCCGATAACCGAGCTAAACCAAGAACTAGTTTTTGAAGGGTTCTTCTGGAGTCGCCACCGATGTTTTTACCGGAAACATCGGAAAAGGAGTTAAAAAGGCGTTGGTTTTCGAAAAACCAACTTTGGTCATTAGAACCAGAGTGGGGTAAGGGAGTTAGTTACGTGTAAGGGAAGTGTTAGTTCCCTTACGATGCCCCTTTCGGGTTCCCTATGATGGGCTAGCTACTTTGGATAAATAAATAAACCGGTGAAAAATACGCTTTTACCCTTTATTTTGCGGAATTTAAAATTATGACTACATGACCCTAGTTTCTATTGCATAATTTAAAATTAAAGCGGTAAAGTAGAGAGAGAGAGTAAGAACCTCCGAAGCGGACTTTCTATTAATTCTTTGCAAAAATAGGGTGCTTTTTGGCAGCCCTTTCACTCTTTACAGCGCCGGAATCTCTCGAAAATGCTCTAAAATACTCTAGAAAACTCTCAGAAACTCTGGAAATGCTTCGGAGGGGTTCTAGAAAGAGAATTTGGAGAAAAGTCTAGAGAGAGAGTGGAAGAACTGTGTGAAATGAGGGGAATGGCGCTCCTATTTATAGGGATTTGCGCCTGTCAGGTCGAGACGGGTCGTCTCGTCTGACAAGGTTGAGACGGCCGTCTCACCAATCGAGACGGCTGTCTCGCCTTGCAGGAATGGCGAGACGGCCGTCTTGCCAAACGAGATGGCAGTCTCGCAATCCGCACAAGGCGAGAAGGTGGTCTCGAATCCTAGACGGTGGTCTTGACCTTAAAAGGCGAAAATCCTTATTTTTGAGCCAAAAATCCCTCCTATCCTAGTATGGGGCCTAATAGTCTCTCCTAGTGGCTTCTTAGGCTTCATCCATCTTCGAATAGAAGGTCTTCTGATCTTTATTATGAGGGCGGGCAAGATTAGGGGTCTACAACTGCCCCCCCTTTACTGACCAGTCGGCTGTTGGCCTGTTGTGCCAAGAAGAACGACTGGAAGGTAAAGGAGTTGACCCTCTTGCCCGGTTGCCCTTCGGATGTTCCGTCTTGCAGCGGTTGATCTTCTGGGAAAATTTGTGTCGTGCACCTCCAGGATACTCCTTCTGACGGTAGTCGATCCCTTTGGTTGGCACGTGGTAGGACCTCAGGATACTCCTTCTGACGGTAGTTGATCCTTCGGTTGATGGGTATAAACCCCCCATCAGGCTGGTAGTTGTAGTCCGTTGTGTGTTGGACTGGATGGGTATGAACCCCCAATCAGGCTGGTAGTTGCAGTTGTTAGAAAAGTAGTTTTAGATCAAGAGGGGGGGTGAATTGATCTTTAAAAGATTTTCGCAAATAACAGATTATCTATTTGTAAAAATAAGATTTCAGATCTGTTCTTGAATCACAAAGCAAGCAATAAAAAATAAACGCAGCAACAGAATTAAAAGAGGAGAAAGGTTTAGAAAGATATCACTGGTGTTTATACTGGTTCACCCAATACCAGGGCTACGTCCAGTCTCCAGCCAAATTCCAGCTGGGTTCCACTAGATCAAATGTTTTACAGATTACAATCTTACACTTAATATACCACAAGAACCACAATTCCAGTTCCTGCACCTAACCTTTCACCAAGAACCAAATTCCAGTTCTTGACAACCTCTACAACCAAATTCCAGCTGTAGAGAAACCAATGCCCACAATTCCAGGCACCCAATAATACAAAAAGAATGTAAAGATATGAAAAGAAGAAACTAGAATGCTCAAACCAGTTTTATGCAATTCTGCAGTGTGTTTCTTCTTCAAAAGAAAGCAATTTGCCTCAAGAAAGAATTTCAAAGAACTTCACAAAAACTGGCGCGAATATTTCTTGAACGAGTGCTAAAGTTTGCTTGCTTGATTGCTAAAAATTGATGTTCAATTGTTGTATTTAAAATGCTCAAGCCAAACTGTTTTTATAGAAGATTTTCAAAACTGCTGGTTTAATCAATCTATTAAAAAATCTTTTAATCTGTTAAAAGTGTAGTTTTAATCTGTTAAAACTTCTTTTAATCCATTAAAGCGTTCTTGATTATTTAACGATTTGTTTTAAGCTGATACGACAACGTTTGTATCAATTAAAACTCTTTACAAAAAATCTTCTAATTTGATTTAATCTATTGTTTCGTGTTTCAATCGATTAATATACTTGTAAAACTTTATTGTAAAATTTTCAAAGTGATTTTAAGCTGATAAAAATAAGTTTTAATCGATTAAAACGCTGTGTAGAAATTTTCTAAGTTGTTTTAATCGATTGAAGCGTGTTTTAATCGATTGAAAAAGCTCCGATCGGTCATAACTCAATTCGATCGATCATATCTGATTCTGATCGGTCATAACTCAATTCTGATCGATTATATCTGATTCTGATTGGTCATAATTGCATTATGATCGATCATCCTGAATGTTAAGTGGATTTAATCGATTAAAACCAAGTTGTATCGATTAAAATACTGCAAAAACACTTCTCTTTACATTTTAAGTGATTTTAATCGGTTATGTCGAAGCTTTATCAGTTAAAACACTGACAAAGGGTTTTCAAAAGTTTCTTTAATGAAAACAACCGGTTATTTCGAAATTATATCAGTTAAAAACTTGTTTAAAAAAGCTTTTGTTAAAATACTTTGTTTTTAACTGCTTAAACGGTTTTAGAGGCATTTTGCAAAATCTTTTAAGTGAAGAAACCTCATGCAGCAGAAAAGATAAAAATGATTATACCTAAGCATAGCTGCGGACACACTAATCTCTCTATTCTTTTATCTAAGTGACTGTTGACCGCTTTAGAGTTGACTTTGACTTTATCTTTGACTTCATCAAATCAACAGGATCTTTGTCAGAGTATTTCAATAAGATCTTCATCACTTTCAGTCTCCCCCTATTTGATGAAGACAAACACCACTTTGAATAATAACTCTGCAAAAGAAGTCACTTGATAAAACAGATTAGTGAGTAATAAAGAAATGAATTATGTTCCTATTTCTCCCCCTAAATTGTTGCTTCCTAAATAAAGAATTATTTCTGATCAAAAGTAAAGCAACTAAACTATTCTCCCCCTTTTGACTTCATAAAAAAAAAATAGGGAACAGAAGAGAAACAATGCAAATGTATGTAATAAGTTTGAGATTTTGAAAATTGAAAAAAAATGAATACGATATCTTACTCATGTAAAGATCAATCAAATTTGATTCAAACTTATCTTCATTAACACGTTTGTAATGAATATAATTAACACGTGTAAAGATAAGGGAATCATGCTTTAGTAGCATGTTACAAGAACAGCCATTAACTAAAGCCTTTAATTTTTCTTTCCAGAATAAAAATCGATTAAAAACAGGACAAAATCGATTAAAAAGTTCTTGTTTAATGATTTTAATCGATTGAAATAAAGGTTTAATCGATTAAAACAGTGAAGGACTTCGAAAGTATGAAACATAAGTGCATTTAATCGATTAATTCGACATTTAATCGATTAAAACAGTAAAGAAAAATGTTGTATAAATTCTTTTAATCGATTTAAAAGATTTTTTATTGATTAAAACAACCAGATTTGCAAACTAAGTAATGTTTTATGCGAATTTATCATGCCTAATCTAGTGTAAGTTTTGAAAAACCGATCATTTAGAAAGATGCTTTACAATAATATCAACTACATCGATTAAATTTTAACCAATAGACCCATCAAAATTAGAATAAAATCTTATTTAGCTAAGTTAACTGATGTAAACTGGTTTATATAGATTTTAATCGATTGATACGCAGTTTAATCGATTATTTTGTTGTGAAAGTGTTTCCTTTAATCGATTTAATCGATTAAGTCTATTCTGTATCAGCTAAAAGTATCAGGGATCTATGTTAAATTCTATCTAGGTTTTCCTGATTTGACTTAAAACCTACATTATATTAATCAAAGCTAAAAATATTGTTTCTGGTTAATAATCAGTTAATATTACAGTCCATAAAAGAGATTTTAGAAGTAAAAGAAATATGACGTAAAGAAAAAAAAGATAAGAATGGACCCTTTCTATCCAAAAAAAACTCAATCATCCCAGTTGCCTTGGTTCCACAATAACATCTGAAACTCCTTTAGAATTATTGAAAGATCCTCTTGTTGGTTTGTTGTTAGGGATGCCAGATCATCAGTATAAAATTTATCCCTGTACTTCCAATAAACACACATACTCGGTGCCAATTTTAGCTTTCCATTCAATTCTTGAATTTCTGTCTTCAGTATCACCTCGTGACCTTGATGATTAAAACTAATTCCAATGAATTTCACCAAGAGTCTTGAACCAATGCATGCCCAAAAATTATTCCAAATGTATTGCTAGGTAATACCAAGAAATTTAATGTAAACGTGTGTTCATTGAATCTCCAAGTTATTTGTTCACACTTCCTAGTAATCAACAACTTATTATCAGAAGCAACCATCACTGAAAAATCCTTGATAAACTATGTTTTCAGTTCCAACAACTTGACCCTAATGAAATTATGTGTACTCCCAGAGTCCATAAGAAAAGGGACAGTCTACTTCTTGATAATTCCTTTGATTTGCAATGTATTACCACCCAGCATTCCATGTAAGGTATTAAGAGAAATGTAGACATCTGCAGCTTGAATCATGTCTATGTTGTTGTCAAAATATAGTTTGTTCTTCCTCAAAGTCCATGTATTACACTACATCGGCCTCAATTTCTTCCTGGGCAAAGAAGATAGCGTTGGGCTTACCCCAAACTTTACATTTCAACTTATGCACATAACCTACACAATCCCTTTGCAATCATGTCAGTAACTTCCTTTCTAAATATGGAAGTTAAGGTGCTACCTTTCGAATCGGTAGTTGCTGAAACAAACACCTAAAGCTTCAAACTGATTGTAGAATGACTCTGCTACAAATTAACCGGAGTTGACCTTGTTTATGTTTCCGAATTGGACTCTTGTTTGCAGCAATTTATTTTCGAAAACTTTTAAAATTCCCTTTTGAAGTCTTGCAAGATGCATACCTTCTTGCAGAGACTGTGGTTTATGAATTCTCACAGATTTTTCCAGTTTAGTTTTTCATACTTAACAAAGAAAAACTTAATGTCATTGACTCAGATATAACTACATGAAAACAAAAACATAAACTCCCAAATCTTCCTCTTGTTGCAATCTTGATAATTCAACAATATCCTCAAAAGCACGATCATCAAATCGATATGACATATCTTGTGATATTTGTTCCCAAGATTTATTCTTCAAACTAGGTTAATGCATGCAATGTTGCTGCCAAGAAAAAGCCTTTCCATCCATGGATAACAACAATAACTTTCCCACATTATGCCACTAGTCTAGTTTCCAATTCAAAGATTTGTTCAGCCTTCACTAATCATGAAAGTTTGTGCCATGGAAAGGAAATTGGATGTTCCATAACAGACTACCCGAATTTAGACATGTCCAAAACTCATTCGGCATTATTCATGATTGTCTTGCCGCTATTCATGACAGTAATGGAAGAAACTAAATTCTCTAATGTATACTTCAGTGAAATAATCGATTAATTCATAAAGGAATCGATTAGTCTTGTATAGAATGAAATTAATAAAATGATAACAGAATTTAAATCGATTAAAACGAAAAAGAATCGATTAAATTTGACATCTTAGTGTTTTTAGTTGATATGAATTTCTTTTTGATCGATTAAAACAGTTAAACTCAAATCCTGAGAACATTTTAATCGATTAACTCGCATTTCAATCGATTAAAACTGTACGGACAGATTTTATAATATCCTTTGTAAGTTATTTTAATCGATTAATACTGTTTTATATCAATTAAAACAATCAGTTTATGAAAGCAAAACCTGATTTGTTGTTTTGAATACCAAGGGACTCCCAGATTTTGTTCCTGCAAAACAAATTTAACATGTTTCTGGTACCCTTTATAATTACTGGGTCCAATTAGGTTATTTGAAATGACTTTAACTTTGGAATCCATTTCATTCTACCTTTAGGAATAACATACTTTTTAATTCTACAGTATTTTACTGAATGACCTCTTTTCATGCAGTAAAAACATTTAATCACAGTATGATTTCCTATTTACATTTGTTTTTCTGACTTTCATCCTAGATTTAAATCCTATGCCAGATTTGTCAAAAATTAGTTTTTGTGACCCAAGTAAAACGTCAAGATTAGCTTGACCTTGTGTAAACCTTGAAACGGTTTGTGATAAAAAATCAATTTTCTTTTGTAATTCTGAACAATTATTACAGGGTTTATTACATGCACAATCAGAATTATCATGAATTAATTTTAAGAAATCACAATCAGTTTCATCTTCAAGAATTCTCTTTTCAAGAGAGTCTACTTTATTTACTAGCCAATTATTCAATCCTTTTAGCCTATCATTTTCTTTTTGTAGTTTCTTAGCCTCTTCATGCATTTCATTAAATGCTTCTTGTAATGAATTATAATTCACTAAATTTGAAGAAGAATTAGAACTTACACTGCTGGATTGAAGGTTTTGATTTGCCATTAGACACAGGTTGGCTTCTTCATTATCAGAATTGTCTGTTGATGAAGTGTCATTGTCATCCCATGCTACATAGGCTCTTTTTACATCTGTTGTCCCTTCATGAGTAACCTCAAGAACATCCCACATCTCCTTGGCAGATTTGCATTGGGAGACCCTGAAAAACTCATCCATGTTAACTGCAGAAGTAATTATATTTTTAGCATTGCAATCATTTTGAACATTTTTCTTTTCCTCATCATTTAAACTGGACCATTCTTTTTCTGTCATTAAAGGGCCATTAGCAATTACATCCCAAATATTTCTATCAATGGACTCAATAAAGATCTTCATCCTAATTTTCCAAAAAGGATAATCTGTTCCACAAAACAGTGGAGGTCTGTTAATAGAAGCTCCCTCAGAAAACGGTAATCTGTTTTCAACCATGGATCGAAGAACTTGAATAACTTTCAAGCACCTCACTCTGATGCCAATTGTTAGAAAAGTAGTTTTAGATCAAGAGGGGGGGGGGTGAATTGATCTTTAAAAGATTTTTGCAAATAACAGATTATCTATTTGTAAAAATAAGATTTCAGATCTGTTCTTGAATCACAAAGCAAGCAATCAAAAATAAATGCAGCAACAAAATTAAAAGAGGAGAAAGGTTTAGAAAGATATCATCGGTGTTTATACTGGTTCACCCAATACCAGGGCTACGTCCAGTCTCCAGCCAAATTCCAGCTGGGTTCCACTAGATCAAATGTTTTACAGATTACAATCTTACACTTAATCTACCACAAGAACCACAATTCCAGTTCCTGCACCTAACCTTTCACCAAGAACAAAATTCCAGTTCTTGACAACCTCTACAACCAAATTCCAGCTGCAGAGAAACCAGTACCCACAATTCCAGGCACCAAACAATACAAAAAGAATGTAAAGATATGAAAAGAAGAAACTAGAATGCTCAAACCAGTTTTATGCAATTCTGCAGTGTGTTTCTTCTTCAAAAGAAAGCAATTTGCCTCAAGAAAGAATTTCAAAGAACTTCACAAAAACTGGCGCGAATCTTTCTTGAAAGAGTGCTAAAGTTTGCTTGCTTGATTGCTAAAAATTGATGTTCAATTGTTGTATTTAAAATGCTCAAGCCAAACTGTTTTTATAGAAGATTTTCAAAACTGCTGGTTTAATCAATCTGTTAAAAACTCTTTTAATCTGTTAAAAGTGTAGTTTTAATCTGTTAAAACTTCTTTTAATCCATTAAAGCGTTCTTGATTATTTAACAGATTTGTTTTAACTGATACGACAACGTTTGTATCAATTAAAACTCTTTACAAAAAATCTTCTAATTTGATTTAATCGATTGTTTCGTGTTTCAATCGATTAATATACTGTAAAACTTTATTGTAAAATTTTCAAAGTGATTTTAACTGATAAAAATAAGTTTTAATCGATTAAAACGCTGTGTAGAAATTTTCTAAGTTGTTTTAATCGATTGAAGCGTGTGTTTAATCAATTGAAAAAGCTCTGATCGGTCATAACTCAATTCTGATCGATCATATCTGATTCTGATTGGTCATAACTCAGTTCTGATCGATTATATCTGATTTTGATTGGTCATAATTGCATTCTGATCGATCATCCTGAATGTTAAGTGGATTTAATCGATTAAAACCAAGTTGTATCGATTAAAATACTACAAAAACACTTCTCTTAACATTTTAAGTGATTTTAATCGGTTATGTCGAAGCTTTATCAGTTAAAACACTGACAGAGGGTTTTCAAAAGTTTCTTTAATGAAAACAACCGGTTATTTCGAAATTATATCAGTTAAAAACTTGTTTAAAAAAGCTTTTGTTAAAATACTTTGTTTTTAACTGCTTAAACGATTTTAGAGGCATTTTGCAAAATCTTTTAAGTGAAGAAACCTCATGCAGCAGAAAAGATAAAAATGATTATACCTAAGCATAGTTGCGGACACACTAATCTCTCTATTCTTTTATCTAAGTGACTGTTGACCGCTACAAAGTTGACTTTGACTTTATCTTTGACTTCATCAAATCAACAGGATCTTTGTCAGAGTATTTCAATAAGATCTTCATCACTTTCAGGACGGTCGTCTCACCTTGTAAAAATGGCGAGCCAAGAAGAACGACTGGAAGGTAAAGGAGTTGACCCTCTTGCCCATTTGCCCTTCGGATGTTCCATCTTACGGCGGTTGATCTTCTGGGAAAATTTGTGTCGTGCACCTCCAGGATACTCCTTCTGACGGTAGCCGATCCCTTTGGTTGGCACGTGGTAGGACCTCAGGATACTCCTTCTGACGGTAGCCAATCCTTCGGTGGATGGGTATAAACCCCCCATCAGGCTGGTAGTTGTAGTCCGCTGTGTGTTGGACTGGATGGGTATGAAACCCCCATCAGGCTGGTAGTTGCAGTCCGCTGTGTGTTGGACTGGATGGGTATGAACCCCCCATCAGGCTGGTAGTTTGTGTTAGAATCGCGCAGCAGAATGTTTGCGTGGTCGGACAAAATCCAAGACGGGGGGTGAATTGATTTCTTAATAAAAATTAGGTTTTCAAAATTTTCCCAAAATTTTACCGATTAAAAACTATGTAAATGTAAATAGAGAAGAGAAGAGAATCTTACACAGGAAATTTATACTGGTTCGGATCAAAAGACGCTACGTCCAGTTGCTAATCACTCAAACAGAGGATTAACGCTGTCACTATAATCAAGTTGTTACAAACAGTTTACAATTGAAAAGATAAAGATAAGAAAACACCTCTCTTGAAATCCACAAGAGATGATGAACAACTTTCCCTAGAGACGGTATAGCACACAATCCACTAAGAACTCCACTTAGTGATTCTTATCGCTTTTAGCCCACACCAGGTTCCAAAAGCCCCTTTTTCTTGCAACAAACAGTTCTCTGGCACTACAGCACTTAACTTTTGTATGAAAAAAGTTGTTCTACTTTTCTAAGTGCCATAGAGAAGCTTAAGTAGAGAAATTAGGGTTTGGGAATTGGGAATTTCGGAATTAGGGTTCTTGGGAAAAGGGTTTTCGAAAATAGGGTTGATTTGAAGTTAAAATTCGAAATCTGACTGAAATAATCGATTAAATCAAGAGTTAATCGATTATTACAGAGCCAAAATCAACAGAACCCTGAAACTCACTGTTTTCATTGATTAAAAGGGGTTTTAATCGATTAAACCGCCTGTTCATCGATTAACAGGAGTTTTAATCGATTAAACCAGTGAGCAGATACAGAAAATGGTTTTTCTCACTATTTTAATCGATTATTTCCTTATTTAATCGATTAAAGTCGAGCCTGGATGATAAATTTGAGCTTTTTGAAGCTTCTAAGGTGCAGACTATGTACCGACTATCTTAAAAACTAATATTACAGACTCAATCTAATTGAAAGAGAGTTATTACAATACAAAACAAGTCTTCAACACTCTAAGTCTTTGAGTTCTTGAATCATCATCAAAATCAACAATCTTCATGTCCATCAAGTGCAACATCAAGTCCTTGAATGTTCAACAATCTCCCCCTTTTTGATGATGATCAAAATTATCTTTTAAAGCCTTGTAATAACCTGTTTTATCTGTCATACTAACAAACACATTAAACATACCAGATAATATTTAAAAACAATAATATTAGGCTTTAAATATTTCTCCCCCTATTTTGATTATAATAAAAAATAATTCTTCTATGACAAACATAAGAGCTCCCCCTCAAAATATGCATAACTTAGAGAAAACTCCCCCTCAAACATAGCAAAAACAGAACACCACATTTTATTTCAGATAAAAGCATTCATTACAATATAAGAGAAAAATTACAAATTTTAAAATTCTTCACTATCATCACTATGAAAGTGTGCATCAAATCTATTTTCTAAGCAGCACACTTTATCATCTACATCAGATATACGGCGAATTATTTCCTCATGCCGTACTCCAGAAAGAGTGAAGAATGACTGCATCCTCTGATTCATGTCAGATAACATCTCTTCCATGGATTGTCGGGTTTCATGATGAGTAGAGGAAGTTCCAACACTTTGGATTTGATCAGAGGGAAACTCAGCAGCAGGAGGCATATCTTCATCAGATTCTTCATTGTCACCATCTTGATTCGGAACATCATCCTTGTGAACATAGATGTCGTTGACATGCACCATTTGTAGTTGGATCAATGTGCTGTCAAGCATGCGATTTAAGTTATTTGTTCTTACTATTTGTTCACCTTCGACATTGACTCCCTTATATTCAAGAATCCGAGAGACAAGGAGGGCATATGGTATTTTGAAGGTGGGATGATGTTTGGCTTTTAACATAGTCATGGTGACAAGAACGCCCCAATCTAAAGGCTCATTATTCATTATGGCATGAATAATCCTAAGATCAATTGAAGAACATTGAGCATGATTTGTAGCCCGAGGACATAGGATCCAGACAATTAGATGTAGAATCATGCGTTCCTCCTTCTTTAAAGGTCCAGCAAGAAGGAGACGCCCAATCTCCATGGAGGGATTTCGCAGAAAAGAGCGGTAAGCTAAGAACCTGTCAAAATAATCTAACTCACCATAAATGTTAATAACATCTTCTCTAATTGGAAAGTGGGCAACATTCTCCCAAATATCGTCATCAAGAATAATTGTGATGCCTTTGACTCTAGAAGTAGCAATTTGATCTCTAAATTTAAATCTAGAGTAAAATACCCTAACAAGGTCAGGATAATACGTACCTTGCATTTGGATGAAAGGGAGAACTCCTTGAAATTCAAGAAGGTTGGGAAAGTTGAATCCCCTATTGATGAACTGCTCACCAATAAGGAACTTTGGAGAGATAATAACAAGTTCCTTCCAATAGGTCAGAAATTCTTGTTGGCCATCTGTATCAGAAATCCATCCTTCTACAGAATTAGGACGGGAACGAGATGAGGGTGCAGATCTTCTTCTAGTAGGGATCTTAGCACGAGAAGATGAGGCCATTGAAAGATTTTAGGAATAACAATAAGATTTAGAGAGCTAAATGTATTGAGAAGAGGGCAAGATTGCTAGAATAAGGAAAGAAAGCTTGATTTCAAGAGATAGTAGTGAGTAGAAGTGAAATGGAGGCCCCTATTTATAATCAAGCATGTCTAACGGTCATATGGAAGTGAATATAGGTCAAGAGATCTGTTGGCAACGGCTAGGAGGCCAAACTTGCTAGGTTTAATCGATTAAAACTCAGATTAATTGATTAAACCAGTGAACCATTTAATCGATTAAATTGTGCAGTTAATCGATTAATTCTGTATTTAATCGATTAATTGGCGAATTAATCGATTAATCCAAAGAGGAATGCCCTGTTTTGAGTGTTTTGGATGCAAATAATCGATTATAACTCCAATTAATCGATTATTCCAGAGAGTACATCAAATTTTTGAGGTTTTTACACATGATTAACTATGAACATCCTACACAATGAATTATAACATCATAAACATCCAAAAACTGTCTTATTAAGCAGAATTTAAGCTATTTCTAATATCCCTAAGTCTCTTCTAAGATCATAAAATCTATCCTTGGGTAGAGGCTTAGTAAAGATATATGCTAATTGATGCTTTGTATCAACATACTCTATTTTACAGTTTCCTTTGCTGATATGATCTCTCAAAAAGTGATGTCTAATTTCTATGTGCTTAGTCCTAGAGTGCATTACTGGATTCTTAGTAAGATTAATTGCACTCATATTATCACACATCAAAGGTATGTCGTTTAAAAATATACTATAATCTTCTAATTGTTGTTTCATCCACAGAATTTGAGCACAACAACTACCAGCTGCAATATATTCAGCTTCAGTGGTAGATAAAGCAACACAAGCTTGTTTCTTAGAATGCCAAGATACTAAGGATGAACCTAACAAATGACATGTCCCACTAGTACTTTTCCTATCAATTTTGCATCCACCATAATCAGCATCAGAATATCCTATTAGACTAGTGCAAACATCAGATGGATACCATAAACCAAAACCACTAGTTCCTTTTAAATATTTTAAAATATGTTTTACTGCAATTAGATGAGATTCTTTTGGACAAGCCTGAAATCTAGCACACACACATATAGAATGCATAATATCAGGTCTACTTGCAGTTAAGTATAACAGTGAACCTATCATACCTCTATACATAGATTGATTAACTTCCAAACCTGATTCATCCTTGTCTAGATAGCATGAAGTTCCCATGGGTGTGTTAGCTTCCTTAGAGGTGTCCATTCCAAACTTTTTAAGGATCTCTTTGCAGTATTTGGTTTGAGAGATGAAAATGCCATCTTTAAGTTGCTTGATTTGTAGTCCAAGGAAGAACGTCAATTCTCCCATCATAGACATTTCAAACTCTCCCTGCATTATCTTAGCAAATTCTACACATAACGAATTATCAGTTGATCGAAAAATAATATCATCAACATATACCTGGACCAATAAGATATGTTCTTTAACTTTCTTTATAAATAGTGTAGAATCAATTTTTCCTCTAGAAAAATCATTTGAAGTAAGGAAACTACTTCGCCTTTCATACCAAGATCTAGGAGCTTGTTTCAACCCATATAATGCTTTCTTTAATTTAAAAACATGATTAGGAAAACTAAAATCTTCAAATCCAGAGGGTTGCTCCACATAAACTTCTTCTTTAATAAAACCATTCAAAAATGCACTCTTAACATCCATTTGATATAATTTAAATTTCATTAAAGATGCATAAGCAAGAAGTAGGCGTATAGCCTCTAACCTGGCAATAGGAGCATAAGTTTCATCATAGTCTATACCTTCCTCCTGACAATAGCCTTTGGCAACAAGTCTAGCTTTATTCTTTATTATGTTCCCATCTTCATCAAGCTTATTTCTAAACACCCATTTGGTTCCAATAACTTGATGTGATTCTTCCCTTGGGATTAATTCCCAGACTTGATTCCTTTCAAATTGGTTAAGTTCTTCTTGCATGGCTATGCACCATTGTTCATATTTAAGCGCTTCCTCAACGTTTTTGGGTTCAATCTGTGACACAAAAGCTACAGACATACAAAAATTAGTCATATTTCTAGTTCTTACCCCTTTTGAGATATCACCTATGATATTGTCCATTGAGAGTCCTCTAGGTGATTACCATTCTTTTGCTAATTCCAGCGTTTGAGAAGGCTCATTTTCTTCCAAATATAATTCATCAAGAGCTTCTCTTATATATTCATCATCACTTGCAAGTTCTTTATTTGACTCAAGAGGATTTCCCCCAAGGTCTACAATCTCATCAAAAGTAACATGAATAGATTCTTCTATATTTAAAGTTCTTCTATTAAACACCCTGTAAGCCTTACTAGTTAATGAATAACCTAAGAAAATGCCCTCATCGGCTTTAGAGTCAAATTTTCCTAAGTTATCTTTTCCATTATTCAACACAAAGCACTTACATCCAAAAATTTTCAAATGAGCAACATTAGGTTTTCTACCATTAAACAATTCATATGGAGTAGATTTAATAATTGACCTAATGAGCATTCTATTTAAAACATAACATGAAGTACTAACCGCATCAGCCCAAAAATACTTAGGAACATTAGATTCATTTAGCATAGTTCTAGCAAGTTCCTCTAATGACCTATTTTTCCTTTCAACCACACCATTTTGTTAGGGAGTCCTAGGAGCAGAAAAGTTATGTAATATTCAATTTTCTTCACAATAATTTTCAAACTTTTCATTTTGAAACTCACCACCATGGTCACTTCTTAAAACTTTAATTCTTAAGTCTTTTTCATTTTGAATTTGTTTTGCAAATTTTCTAAAGACCTTAAAAGCTTCACTTTTTGTAGTTAAGAAAAATGTCCATGTATATCTAGAATAATCATCAACAATCACAAGGCCATAATAATTTCCACCAAAGCTTTTTATCCTAGAAGGTCCAAATAAATCTAAATGTAATAATTCTAGGGGTTTTGAAGTGGAAACAACATTCTTTGATTTAAATGATGATTTTACTTGTTTACCTTTTTGACATGCATCACATAACCTATCTTTTTCAAATTTTAACTTAGGCAAACCAATAACTAAGTCTTTTGATATCAATTTATTCAAATGATGCATATTTATATGAGCAGCCCTTTTATGCCATAACCAAGGGTTCTCTTCCTTAGCAACTAAACATGTTATGCTAGAATCATGTAAACAATCCAAATCAATCAAATATATGTTGTTATGCCTAATACCTTTTAATTCTATATTTTCGGAATCTATCAAGTGAATGGTGCAAAATTGACTTTCAAATATTACCTTAAAGCCTTTGTCACATAATTGACTTATACTAAGGAGATTATGTTTAAGTCCATCAACAAGTAGCACATCCTTGATCTCCAAAGTGTTTGCACCACCTATGTTTCCAATTCCAAGGATCTTCCCTTTGTTGTTGTCCCCATAAGTTACATATCCTTGTTCCTTAGCTTTGAAACTCACAAATTTAGATTTATCACCGGTCATATGTTTTGAGCATCCGCTATCAAGATACCACATGTCGATGTTTATTTCTTTCTTATCGTCTCCTTGTCCCAAGTTGATAGTTTCTGTTTCTTCTTGATAAGGTTGTATGAAGCGAGCTTCTTTTTCTATCATTCTCTGCATGTCCGGGGAAATGGTCCCCTGCTCACTGTCGGACTCGTCCCATTCGCCTTCGGCTTCCGGATCCCACAGAGGTTCATTAGTCACAGACATGATTGTGTTTTTAGGTTCTGTTTTAGGCATAGATTTTATTATTCGATTATTTTGAAAGAATAATAAATAGAAGGGGGAAAAGAATGAGAATGAATATGATATGATGAAAAATGCCTCATGTATTAAGAAAAAAATGTACACATTCCCTTTTAATCGGTGATCCTACGGCCACGGGCGGAGACCGTAGGAAATACAAGAAAAGAAAAGAGCCCTAGCAACTGATCCTCCTAATCTGACCCCTTTTCACTTTGGTTTCGACAGAGGCTTGATATCCACATCGGAGGTAGGAGCGTCAAAAGTTATCCACCCGGCGTCTATTAACTCTTGGACCTTATATTTCAAGGTCAAGCAATTCTCCGTTGAATGCCCAGGCGCATTTGAGTGGTAATCACATTTTTCATTAGGTTTATACCACTCAGGGTAGGTGTAGACCCCAAATCTTGCCCGGGCTCCAAATAAAGTCAGAAGATCCCCTATTCGAAGACGGCCGAAGCCTAACAAGCCACTAGGAGAGACTATTAGGCTCCCGTACCAAGATAGGAAGGTTTTTTGGCCCAAAATAAAGTTTCTCGCGTGGAAGGGGACTCCCGGGTCAAGTCTCGCTCAAGCGAGTACGTCCGCCGCTTGAGCGACAGGTGCCGCAATCAAAGGGGACTTCCAGGTCGAATCTCGCTCAAGCGACTGGTGTACTCGCTTGAGCGACGGATGCTGCCACCAAAGGGGACTTCCGGGTCGAGTCTCGCTCAAGCGACCGATGTACTCACATGTACTCGCTTGAGCGAAAGATGCTCCAACGAGACCGGGGTCTCGTTCACCCAGACCGGGGTCTCGTTGCCAACGAAAACGAGACCGGGGTCTCGTTCACCCAGACCGGGGTCTCGTTGACGACAAAAACGAGACCGGGGTCTCGTTCACCCAGACCGGGGTCTCGTTGACGACGAAAACGAGACCGGGTTCTCGTTCACCCAGACCGGTGTCTCGTTGCTTATGCAAAACGAGACGGCGGTCTCGTTGTACGAGACGGCGGTCTCGTTGCTTCTGTCAAACGAGACGGCGGTCTCGTTGTGCGAGACGGCGGTCTCGTTTCTGTCAGACGAGACCGGCGGTCTCGCCACCTGACAGCGCGAAAACCTATAAATAGGGGCTCTCCCCCCCTCATTTCCACACACCACAGCTGCATAACTCTCCCTTCTCTCTAAAACTTCTCTCTAGAATCCCTCTGACGCATTTCCGGAGTTTCTGAGTGTTTTCAAGAGTGATTTTCGGCGTTCGAGAGGTTTCCGACGTCTTGTAGAGCGAAGGGCTGCCATAAAGCACCCTATTTTTCCAGAGAATTAATATAAAAAGCGTGCTTCGGAGGTTCAAATTCTCTCTTTCCACCTTTACCGCTTTTATCTTAAATTATGCAGTAGATAGTAGGGCCATGTAGTCACACTTTTAAATTCCGCAGAATAAAAAGGGCAAAAGTGCGTTTTTCTAGTTTATCAATAAAAATAAGCCGGCCTATCATAGGGAACCCGAAAGGGGCGTCGCAAAGGGACTAATACTCCTTTTGCACGTAACCAACTCCCTTACCCAACTCTGGTTCTAATGACCAAAAGTTGGTTTTCGAAAACCATCGCCTTTTTAAACCCCTTTTCCGATGTTTATGGTAAAAATATCGGTGGCGACTCCATAGAACCCAAAATAAATAAGTCCTTGGATTAGCCCGGTTATCGGACAGCCCAAGGACACTTTTCAAAAACCTCGTCTCTAGGTTAGCCCGGTTATCGGACAACCTGAAGACGTTGTAACCACCAATAAAAACGCGAAAACAAGAGGGTCGATAAAACCATCGCGTCGCTCTGACCGCCTCTTTTTGACGGCGGCGACAGATGGCGACTCCACTGGGGAATCCTAGAGAGTTAGTCCCATTTAGTGATAGGTCGGCTTAAACAATAAATAAACCAAGAAAATAGCGCTTTTACCCTACCTTGTATTATAACATGCTTTATTGTCTGGCTTTCAATAAACTGTTGTTTGTTTATACTTACGCAAATTGATTGAGATATAAACTGCACACAAGTCCCTTGCACACTACAGTTCCCTCTATACCCGGGGGCAAGTGAGAAAACCATAGGGAGTGGGTGGCAGGTACGGTTCGCTGCAGTTAGGGCCTTGTGCCCACCAGTGTGATCGGAAACCACCACTCAAGGTGATAACCTTCCTCTTTTGGCAACAAGACCGACTCTGGCCTTAGTGTTGAGCATGGTCGGACGGCTGGAGAGTGGGGACCCTATAATGGGGGCACCTTGGGGGCCTTAGCCTGGTGAGAACAGTTAGAACCAACCCTTGCCAATGCACTTTTCTGCAGGAAAACCCTACCTCGTGATAAAAATGAATTCTCGCCTGTTCGTGGATGATCGAATTGTGTGTGCATATGTCTGTTGCATTTGACTGTTGCATAGCATAAACAAACAACAGAACAAAATCACAAAAAAAAAATATATTTTACAAATAAACACCCTTATCTCTGGACAGCCTGCCTTTTAGCTAGCCTGGTTTCAGGTTCTTTGTAAGCTAAGTAGCCACGCAGTTCTGACAGAAGAGATAAGGGACGCTAAATATTCTTTCGCATAAAGCCACATTTTATCTCGGACAGTCTGCCTTTTAGCTAGCCTGGTTTCAGGTTCTTTGTAAGCTAAGTAGCCACGCAGTTCCGACAGAAGAGATAAAAGGCTATAAAATAAAAAGCAATAAAAATCAAAATAAAAATCCAAAAAAAATAAAATAAAATAAAATAATAATAACAAAATCAAAACATTTATAAAATAATGTTGACAAAGTCGTGTCATTCATATTGCATCATGCCATAAGTGAAAAAACAAGAGAGAAAATAAATGCATAAGGAAAGTATGCATACGCATCATTTTAATAAACCTCTCAAAAATGTGTCTTAGAGGCGTTTTTTGGGAAAAATACTGGGCCAAATCCCCTTCGGGAATTTGCAGTTTGGTTCTTCACCTTTTTCTCTTCGTTTTGGTATGTTGTACGTCCAAATCTGGACATCTCAGTCAAGAGTTATGCCACTTTGAACATCTGCTGCCTTTTGTAATGGTGCATGCATAGATACATTCATTCTAGGGACCACTAGATATCCCTAAGACAATGGCGAAAGAGGCCCCGAGCACATTTGTGACCTTCGCGGCAAGGAAGGGACAAGTGTACTAAGGTGTGATGGTGACCCCCATTATACTTGTCAAATCCGTGATGGGTAAGGAACCATTACACCAAGGTGGGTAGGATACCCCACAAAGCGTAAGCTTTAAAGAGGATACCTAAGTCATTGTCTTAAGGAATATCCATTTCATAAATAATTCATTTTAAACAATAAAAATCTTTTGGCATTCTAGAAAGCGGCTAGTATTCTTCATGCTGTCATCCTCATGCAAAAAAAAAACACATAAAATCCCAAACACTATCATACATCATGTTAGAAAATAAAACATGATAATGTTTAGGAAAAACAAACACTTGCATACATGCATCCACCAAACTTCATACATCTAACAATAGACAGTTGAAGAAAGTGAACATTCCTCAATACCATGAAAAGAGGGTAAGGCATTCGCATGCCATGCACAAAAAAAAAAGAAATTAAATAGAAATTCTAACCCGCCTATTTAGGCTTCAAAACATTGCATTGAGGAATGTACACTGTATGGACGAAATAAATAAAATTGTTTCTTTTCATCATCTCTCAACCGTCTATTGCGTTGCATTCATGAATTGCATTCATTCTCATAATAATAAGATAATAAAAAGAAAGGATTAGTCGATGTGCTCTCCGTGAATTAGAATAAGATGGAGAGTAAGCCTTCGTCATCAAGTTCTCTCCAACGGTTGATCCGCCCAAGGAGGATAATAAGCCTCAACCGTTGGGTATCCGAGTTAATAAGGAAGAAGGGGCAAGGATATCGTTACATTTGTTCACCCCATACATCAAATAAGGTTGCACCATGGAGATACGCAAAAACACTGCCCATTAACAAGAATATCTCCACAATAGCTGGCATTGGGGGCAAAATTAGAAATGGAAGAATCTACTCCCCCGAGGAGCTACCAGACAATGCTCCCAAGAATAAAGGAAAAATAAAAAGACCGAAGAAAAACATAATCCAAAGAGGAAACTGAGAAGACTTTGGACTCATGACGCTAGGCAATAAGCTGGTCACAAAGACGACATTCGGATCAGCAAGTCGTCTATCCTACTTTGAATAAAAGCGGCTAAAAAGGACCTTCGAAATACCTTTTGCCAATATAAAAAGACTTCCCCAACAATATGAAGGTGGCCCACGAGATAAGAAAATATGGATGCCGCCCAAACCAAGGGCTCGTTAGAAACTCTCAAGAAATAAGAGAGCCACCAAATTTTAAAGACGATCCTTTAAAGCATTACCCTATAAAGGATCAAGCTGCACAACGGAGAAAAGGGAAGTCTCCCTTCGCACCTCAAATCAGATTCTCCGAGTAGAGGGATTCAAGCGTCAAAAGCGACTTTAGTCATTAGGTGTTTTCCTTCTGATTCTTAGGGCTTGTAAATCCAATGACTATTAGAAATTACTCCTCGGGGCTAGCCCGACCCCGAGCATTGTAGGGCACACATTTCCCTATTAATTACAAAGAATGCCATTCTTACTTTCTGCTTCTCTTCTTGCTATTCATGTCTAAACCTCATTAATAACCATGTTTAAGCAAACGTTTTCAAAAGTGCGTCAAAGTAATCAAAATGAGCCATTGACCAAAATAAAAGTCAAATCCATCATCACTGATTGACTAGAAACACAAAATAAGGTTTTACCTCGTCATAAATAAAGTCATGTTTCGCCAATGTTGTGCAAAAAGAAAACAAAAATCAAAAGAAGCCCATAAAAGCCAAAAGTCAAAAGAAAAAGGCAGGATACCCGGTAGGAAACCCATTAAAGGGGGCTACGCAAAAGTTAGGGTAAACCCGCTAGGAAACCCGAACAACCATAAAGGGTAGCCTAGGCAAAAACTAGGGTTACAAAATAAAGTCCGCTAGGTTTCCCAAAGTAACAAAAAAAAAAAAAAAAAACCTAGACAAAAGTTAGGACAAAACAAAACACAACATCCTAGGCTAAAAACCCAAAGGGTAGACTAGGGAAGTCAATCAGTCATAGCAAGCGCCATACAATAGGACGTCACTCCATAAACAAAACGTTTGTTTAAACTAGCCTAAACACTCTAACCAACCTTGGCTAGCCGTGCTTACAAAAACCATTTTTTGTCAAAATAAAACAATTCTAAAACACAAGCCTTTGAATTAAATATCCTCTTCTTTCTCTTCTCTTGACCCTTACTACTACAACATTCTAGTAATTAGTAGGGAAATGTGGAGATAGTAATCAATAGAAGGATTGACATCCCCAAGGAAAAGGAGGGGCGCACTGACACGGCAAAGTCGCTCTACAATTAAACACAATCATTCTTTGGTCATGATAAAGTCAAGACGGCGAAATTGGTATAGCCTATTCTGTCAACGAAAGTACAAAACGTCAGAAGCATATCAAGAGTAAAAGCACATTGGTTAATCCTTTTGAAAAATTAATTGAAATAGCATTATAGGATGCATATCGCAAACATTGCATGCATATGATAGGCTCCTATCTCTCAAAAAAAAAAAAAAGAGAAAGAAAAAATGACAATAAAAAGAATAATGCCTGCTAGGAGATTCTTAGGCAAAAGTTAGGGTAGCCTGCTAGATCGAAAACCCGCAAAGGGCGGTCTAGGAAAAAGTTAGGGCATTCAAAAAAAAAAAAAAAAAAAAAGAAAGGGAAAAAAGCCCGCTAAGATATCCTAGGCAAAAAGTAAGGCAGCCCGATAGACCGAAAACCCCAAAAGGGCGGTCTAGGCAAAAGATAGGGCTAAACCAAAAAATGAATAAAAGAGAGGGGTCCTTCATCATAATCATAAAAAAGTCTAGCAGGAGAATGCCAGTCACTTTTCCAAATGCATCAATAAAAAAGAATAGATTGCATTTAGGGCATCCACATACAAGTAGTCGCACAAAACGACTTTGTCAAGACAAAAAATGAAAGAAATAAAAAATTACTTCAGATAAAAAAAAAACAAAAAAAATGAAAAGCATTCATACATATAAGGAGACTAGCTCCATGATTGTGATTGAAAACAGGATCACCGAGACCAACTCTCCAAATAATGCCCTCAAGAAAACAGAGCAAGTCGTCAATCAAGCGACTCATCAAAATAAGAGCTTCAGCTACCATCTTTCTACCCAAAAAAAAGGCACATATAAGAAGAAGAGCGAGTTGTCATCATCAAATAAGCTCAGAAGAAATAAGAAGCTTCCAGAAGCAAAAGCTCCAGTCATCATTTTTCTACCCAATAAAAGAGGGCACAATCATCAAGACATCATAAAAGAAAAGTCGACGGAAAGGCTTAGTTATCCCCAAGAGGATCCTTGCCTACTCCAGAGGCAAAACAAAAAGATTACCTCACGACTCAGCTGCATCACCACATGAGTCATCGAGCACACTCACCCAAAGTCGCCTCCACACTCCCCAATGGAGAATAAAGGTTTCAAGAGCCCATCATCATCAATAGTCAAAAGAGTCCAAACCAACAAGGGCTCAACAAAATAAAAAGAGGAAAAAAGAAGAAAACTCTTGCATCCCCAGCAGATGTCCAAAAAGGCCATGACAGAGAAGGCCAAATAAAAATCCTCAAGTGGATCTCCAAAAAATCCAACAAAAAAAGAATCAGAAATTCCCACTCTCCAATGGAATAAGAGCTTCACAAGTCTAGCTCGCATCAACCTCAATCAAGGAGCCAAGACTTCATTCCTAGAAAAGAAAAATCAGATCCCCAGGAAGTCAAAAAGAAAAAAAAAAAAAAAAAAAAACGTCAAAAAGAAAGGAAAAAGCCAGCGTAATAAAAAGAGACTAAAAAGTAAAAAGGCTTACGCATTATCCCCACAAAAGCCAGATTTCAAAAATCGCGATAAAAAAGAGATAGATCGCGGAAAAAAGGCGAAATCAAAACCATTGCAGCAGAATAAAGAGCTTCAAGGAAAATAGCTCTAACCTTCTACACCAATAAACAAAGGTACACCAGAAAAAGCCAACGGAAAGGCTTGGTCATCCCCAGCAGAATAAGAGCATAGGCAAAGCCAGCTCAAAACAACAACATCCAACAAGGAGTCAAAAACTCCATTTTTCCCTCAGGGGGCAAATCAAAATTAGATCCCCGGGAAGGAAACCAATTCCCCGGTGGATCAATCAAAAAGAAAAATCATCTCCAGTGAGCCTACGACAAAGGCAAGTTCCAAAGGCAAGAGCCAATTTCCCCAGAAAGGGACATCCACCTATTCGGAGGCAAGCAAGTATAAAGTCTTCACCACTAATGAAGCATCCGCCTACTCAGAGGCATAGGAAACAAAAAAAAAAAAAAAAAAAAAAAAAAAAACTCCATTTCCCCAGAGAAATAAGAGCTTGAAAAAACCAGCTCTCATCAACACCAAACAAGGAGCCACAA
Source organism: Sphenostylis stenocarpa (assembly GCA_963425845.1). Taxonomy (NCBI): domain Eukaryota; kingdom Viridiplantae; phylum Streptophyta; class Magnoliopsida; order Fabales; family Fabaceae; genus Sphenostylis; species Sphenostylis stenocarpa. The sequence goes on from OY731403.1 coordinate 37,428,929, forward strand.
CTCCATTCCCCAAAAGACGATCAAAATTAGATCCCCGGGAAGGCAACCAATTCCCCGGTGGATCAATCAAAAAGAAAAACTTACCCAGAGAGCCTACTGCAAAGGCAAAACTTCAAACGCATATCCTCAGAAAGCTACTTGCCTAACATGGATATCCCTAGTGGAACGCATAGGCAAAACCTTGCAAGCAAAAAAGCAACATTAGCCTATTCAGAGGCAAAGAAAAAGTCAAAACCAAAAGTCTGCACCTCCAAACAGAACATCTGCCTACTCAGAGGCATTACCAAAAACTCAATGGATATCCGCCTACCCAAGAGGCGTCACCAAGATCACCAAATCCCCAGAGGATTCCTGCCTACCTAAGAGGCACTTATCAAAAAATCCCCGACAACCAGCAAAGTCGGATGACCACCACAAAAGATCAAAAACAAAGAATCCCCAGCAATCAACAAGCTGGACGAACACCAACAAAATCCCCGGCGTGACCCGGATGACTATTCAAGAAATCCGAAAAGCAGTCAACTCAACACAAGCAGCACTCTCCAGAGAGCTGCGCTTGATCTGCGCCCGAGCCAGATCAGTAAGTCGCACTACCACCCTGATGGGGGGCTCATACCCATCCGGTCCCATACAACGGACCGTACCACCCTGATGGGGGGCTCATACCCATCCGGTCCCATACAACGGACCGTACCACCCTGATGGGGGGTTCATACCCATCCGGTCCCGCACAACGGACTGCAACTACCAGCCTGATGGGGGGTTTATACTCATCAACCGAAGGATCGGCTACGTCAGGAGTAGTATCCGGAGGTTCCACCACGTGTCCATCGAAAGGATCGGCTACGTCAGAAGTAGTATCCTGGAAGTGCACGAGCACAGAAATCATTCCCCAGAGAGTCGGCGCATGAGCGACCTGAGCAGTAAGCCGCCATCACCACCAGTCCTACGCAGTGGACTGCGCCAGCCAGATAGGGGGTTTATACCTATCAACCAACACACGAGAAGCGCCTTGCCGGCGCATGGGCCACATGAACTGTAAGCCGCCATTACCACCCTGATGGGGGGTTCATACCCATCCGGCCCCACACAACGGACCGTACCACCCTGATGGGGGGTTCATACCCATCCGGTCCCACACAACGGACCGTACCAGCCTGATGGGGGGTTTATACCCATCAACCAAAGGATCGGCTACGTCAGAAGTAGTATCCGGAGGTTCTACCACGTGTTCACCAAAGGGATCGGCTACGTCAGAAGTAGTATCTCGGAGGCACACGACCACCACATCTCCCCAGAGGATCATCCGCCACAAGATGGGACATCCGAAAGGCAACCGGGCAAGAGGGTCAACTCCTTTACCCCCCAGTCGATCATCCTGACAACAGAAGGCCAGCAGTCGACTGGATGGGTAAAGGGGGGGCAGCTGTAGACCCCAAATCTTGCCCGGGCTCCAAATAAAGTCAGAAGATCCCCTATTCGAGGACGCCCGAAGCCTAACAAGCCACTAGGAGAGACTATTAGGCTCCCGTACCAAGATAGGAAGGTTTTTTGGCCCAAAATAAAGTTTCTCGCGTGGAAGGGGACTCCCGGGTCAAGTCTCGCTCAAGCGAGTACGTCCGCCGCTTGAGCGACAGGTGCCGCAATCAAAGGGAACTTCCAGGTCGAATCTCGCTCAAGCGACTGGTGTACTCGCTTAAGCGACGGATGCTGCCACCAAAGGGGACTTCCGGGTCGAGTCTCGCTCAAGCGACCGATGTACTCACATGTACTCGCTTGAGCGAAAGATGCTCCAACGAGACTAGGGTCTCGTTCACCCAGACCGGGGTCTCGTTGCCAACGAAAACGAGACCGGGGTCTCGTTCACCCAGACCGGGGTCTCGTTGACGACAAAAACGAGACCGGGGTCTCGTTCACCCAGACCGGGGTCTCGTTGACGACGAAAACGAGACCGGGTTCTCGTTCACCCAGACCGGTGTCTCGTTGCTTATGCAAAATGAGACGGCGGTCTCGTTGTACGAGACGGCGGTCTCGTTGTACGAGACGGCGGTCTCGTTGCTTCTGTCAAACGAGACGGCGGTCTCGTTGTGCGAGACGGCGGTCTCGTTTCTGTCAGACGAGACCGGCGGTCTCGCCACCTGACAGCGCGAAAACCTATAAATAGGGGCTCTCCCCCCCTCATTTCCACACACCACAGCTGCATAGCTCTCCCTTCTCTCTAAAACTTCTCTCTAGAATCCCTCCGACGCATTTCCGGAGTTTCTGAGTGTTTTCAAGAGTGATTTTCGGCGTTCGAGAGGTTTCCGACGTCTTGTAGAGCGAAGGGCTGCCATAAAGCACCCTATTTTTCCAGAGAATTAATATAAAAAGCGTGCTTCGGAGGTTCAAATTCTCTCTTTCCACCTTTACCGCTTTTATCTTAAATTATGCAGTAGATAGTAGGGCCATGTAGTCACACTTTTAAATTCCGCAGAATAAAAAGGGCAAAAGTGCGTTTTTCTAGTTTATCAATAAAAATAAGCCGGCCTATCATAGGGAACCCGAAAGGGGCGTCGCAAAGGGACTAATACTCCTTTTGCACGTAACCAACTCCCTTACCCAACTCTGGTTCTAATGACCAAAAGTTGGTTTTCGAAAACCATCGCCTTTTTAAACCCCTTTTCCGATGTTTATGGTAAAAATATCGGTGGCGACTCCATAGAACCCAAAATAAATAAGTCCTTGGATTAGCCCGGTTATCGGACAGCCCAAGGACACTTTTCAAAAACCTCGTCTCTAGGTTAGCCCGGTTATCGGACAACCTGAAGACGTTGTAACCACCAATAAAAACGCGAAAACAAGAGGGTCGATAAAACCATCGCGTCGCTCCAACCGCCTCTTTTTGACGGCGGCGACAGTAGGGAGGCTCCATCTTCTTGGGAGGAACGCGAGCCAGGAGCTTGGCCTCTAGCAATTGGGGCAGCAATTTCCCGTAGGAGGTCAAAAGATGGGTAAACTCCCTTTCCTTTTTACGTGGCTGCCAGACCGTCTGCGGAGCGGAAGAAGGAGTAGCGAGATTGATCGCATGCACAACCTCCTCCTTCTTTTTGTTAAAGGGCTTTTTGAATGAAATGCTGGAAGAGGAAGATCATGCTATTTTCCCACTTCTTAACCCTTGCTCCACTCTCTCCCCGATGGTGACCATGTCTGAGAAGAGGTTGGATGTGCTTGCTATCGCCTTATCATAATAAGGGCACGTCAACGAATCAATGAACATGACCATCGTTTCTTTGTTTGTCAGTGGGGGCTCTACTTGGGAAGCCATCTCCCTCCACCGCTGGGCATACGCCTTGAAAGGCCAGTCGTTCGTTTTGCTCAGAGTTCAAAGATCTTACCTATCTGGGGTCAGATCAATATTGTATCGATACCAATGGAGAAAGGCGTCTGCCAACTATTTCCAGGTTTGGACTTGCCCCTTCTCCAACTGCATATACCAGTTGAAAGTTGAATCAGCCAGGCTCTCCTGGAAGCAATGGATCAAAAGTTTCTCATTCTCAGCATGTGCAGCCATCTTACGACAACACATCATAAGATGATTTTTGGGGAAAGTCAGCCCTGCGTACTTGGGGAAGTCTGGGGCTTTGAAATTCAGAGGGAATTGGATGTTCTTGACAAGACACATGTCAGCTACCTCCTTAATGTCAAAGTTATACCCCTCGACCGTCTTTAGTCTTTCCTCCAAGGCAGATATCTGCTATTTGGATACCTTGGGGGTGTGGATATGCATTGCCCTTGCGTCAGATTGTACGGGGGACTTTCTACTCGTAAAAGAACTCCTCTTCCTCCTCATGGTGAGAGATGTGGTCACCATGAGTTTCTCCCTTATTGCGGTTCTGCTGGCGCATTACCTCCATCATCTGCGCCATTTGTTCTCTTAAGGAGTTGACCTTCACGGTGAGCTTGCGGTTCTGTTCCTCCAAATGTTCCATCGCTCTAGCTTTTTGCGCTCAGGTTCGGATCACAGGAAGACCAGCCACTTTCTAAGATGCCAAAATGAATTTTATTAATTGAAATAAATGATAGGTGTGGGATTAGTATATCCTAAGACAATGGCTTAGGCGTCATCCTTCAAGCTTACGCTTTGTGGAGTGTCATACCTACTTTTATGGTTTCTTCCCTACCGAAGATTCTCGTACTTGTTCAAGTATACTTGGGCCTCTTTCGCCTTTGTCTTAAGGATATCTAATGTCCCCTAGCATGAATACATTTATGTATGAGAGGTTCTATTAGGATGATGCGTGTGCTTTCTTGTGCATTTATTTTCTGTCTTGGTTTTACCACTTTACAAAATGATGCAATATGAATAATACGACTTTGTCAAAAATCGTTTTGTTAAATCGAGTTATTTCTAAATGAATGAGTTTTATTTTTGCTCTTTTATTCTAATATGTCTTTATCTCTTCTGTCGGTTTGCGTGACTACTTAGCTTACAAAGAACCTGAAACCAGGCTAGCTAAAATGCAGACTGTCCGAGATAAAGTTAGTTATTGCAAAATAATGGTTTTAGATCCCCTTATCTCTTCTATCGGTCCACGTGGCTACTTAGCTTACAAAGAACCTGAAGCCAGGCTAGCTAAAATGTGAACTGTCCAAGATAAAGGTGGTTATTGCAAAATAATGGTTTTAGATCTCCTTATCTCTTTTTCGGTCCACATGACTACTTAGTTTACAAAGAACTTGAAGCCAGGCTAGCTAAAATGTGAACTATCCGAGATAAGAGTGTTTGTTATGAAATAATGATTTTTTGGGATTTTATTTATTATTGTATGATTATGCTATGCAACAAACAAATGTAACAAATGAATGCACAAACAATTCACTCATCCACGAACAAAGTTTTATTATGAGGTGGGGGTATCTTGCAGAAAAGTTCATTAGCAAACGTAGGTTCTAACTGTTCTCACCAAGGCCAGGCCCCCAAGGTGCCCCCACTATAGGGTCCCCTCTGTCTCCCAGTCTTCAAACCATGCACGGATCTTCGTGTTGACGTTCATGGACCAGAAAACAAAGGGTTATCACCTTGAGTGGTGGTTTCCGACAATGACCTGCTGGCACTAAGGCCATTACAACGGTCGGTCGTACTTTCCACCCACTCCCTATGTGTATTCTCTCTTGCCACCGGTATAGAGAGATTGTTGTGTGCAAGGGGTTGTGCACAGTTGTTATTTCAAACAACTGCATAAAGTAAGCATACAACAGTTATTAAAGTCAAACAATAAATCATGTTATAAAAGCAAGGAAGGGTAAAAACATAATTTTGAGTTCTTATTGATTAAACTAGTCCATCACTAAATGAGATCAACTCTCTAGCTTCCCCAGTGGAGTCGCCATCTGTCACCGCCGTAAAAAGAGGCGGTTGGAGTGACACGATGGTTTTGATGACTCGCATTTTTTAAAGATGGTCAACATTTTTAAGATGTCCGATAACCGGACTGACCTTAAGAATGAGGTTTTTAAAAAGGGTTTTGGAGAAATTAAAATCCTAACTTTTAGGTAAATAGAATGCCCATTCCCCAATGAAATAAGAGCATCGCAGAACTAGCTCACACCAGTACCTAACAAAGAGTCAAAACTCCAAAGGGCAAACATCAGATTCCTAGGAAGGCAATCAATTCAGAGAAAAATCATCCTCAGTGAGCCTACGACAAAGGCAAATTTTAGACTCACATCCCCAGAAGGGTCATTCGCCTATGCATAGGCAAGATCTGGCAAATAAAGAGCCAACATCCCCAGAATGGGATATCAGCCTATTCAGAGGCAAAACAGTTCAAGCACGAAACCTTCACCTCTAGTTGAAACATCTGCCTACTCAGAGGCACCATCAACAAATCCTCAAATGGATATCCACCTAATCCTCAGTGAATTCTGGCCTACTTTAGAGGCATTTAACAAAGAATCCCCAGAAATCAACAAGCTGGATGACTATTGGAAAAAGCTAAAAATCAAAGAATCTCCCACACACCGGATGACTGCAAAAAGTCAAAAACATTTATCAAAGCAAGAATCACTCCCCATGGAATCGACACATGACCAGAAGTAGTAAGACGCAAGCACATTTTTAGGTCCAAAACAAAGGACTCAGAACCAAATGAGTGTTCATATTCATCAGCCTCAGGATCAACTACTAGAAAAAATATCTTGTAGTCTAAAGATTATCAACAACAAGAGCCTTACAAAAGGGGGTTCGAAACCAGATCAAGTCTTACAGAAAAAGACTTCAAAATCGGTGCATGAGCTAGAGCAGTAAGCTGCCACCACAACTTCGGGACAAGGAAGGTCCCGAAGACAAAGACGTGCACACAGGTAAGAACGACGCATGAGCTAGAGTAGTAAGTCGCCACCACTACAAGTCCTACAAAGTGGACTGCACCAACCGGATGGGTGTTCATACTCATCAACCGAGGGGTCGACTACCGCAAGAAGAAGCATCCCAAAGCTACAAGCAACCGGATGGGGGTTCATACTCATCAATCGAGGGGTCAGCTACCATAAGAAAGAGCATCCCAAAGCTACAAGCAACCAGATCGGGGTTCATACTCATAAACCGAGGGGTCGGCTATTGCAAGAAGGAGCATCCCAAAGGTTCACACCTTTTTGTCCAAAGGGGTCGGCTACCGCATGAAGGAGCATCCCAGAGACACACACACACATTTATTGTCTTGAGGGTCGACTACTGCAAGAAGGAGCATCCGAAGGATGACTAGGCAAGAGGGTTAACTCCTTCACTTGCCAACCGATCTCACTGGCATATTAAGCCAACGGTCAATTAGTCAAGTGAAGGGGGGGGGCAACTGTAGACCCCAAATCTTGCCTAGCCTCAAATAAAGAGCAGAAGACTTTCGTTCGAAGATGGGCAAGGCCTAAAAGGCCCCTAGAATTGATCAATAGGCCCCATATTAGAATAGGAAGGATTTTTGTACACGAAAAATAAGAAATTCCACCCAAAGGGTCGAGGCCGCCGTCTCGTTTGGCAAGACCACCGTCCCGTTTGGCGAGACGATGGTCCCGACCTGACAGGTGCAAATTCCTATAAAAGAGGGGAGACTTTCTCACTCTTTACAGACAATTCTACAACTTTCCCTACTATACCATTCACAAATTATTCCCCTAGGACCCCTTTGAAGCATTTCCAGAGTTCTTAGAAAGCGTTCTAGAGTGCTGCGAGAAAGATCGATCATCATTATAGAGCGTGGGGTTTGCCAAAAAGTACCCTCTTTCAAGAACATATTATAAAAGCTTGCTTCGAAGGTTCCTCTATACTCCTTTCTCTATTTTATTTCTTTTTAGATAATATCATTATGCATTAGTCATATAGGGCCATGTAATTGATAACTTAATTTTTGCAATGAATAAATAAGTGTAAAAGCATAATTTTATAGTTATTATTTCTTTATAAAAATGGTCCATCATAGGGGACCCAAAAGGAGCGTCGTAGGGAAGCTAATACCTTCCCTACACGTAACTAACTCCCTTACCTAACTCTGGTTGTAATGACCAAAGTTTGTTTTTCTTTAAAAAACCACTGCCTTCTTTTTCCTTTTCTAATGTTTTTGGTAAAAACATTGGTGGCGACTTCTCGAATCTTTCGAGAACCTCGCTTTTAGGTCCAATTCGGTTATCGGACAACCTAAAAAGAGTTAAACCACACTTTTAAAAATGCGAGTCAAACAAAACCATCGTGTCGCTCCGACTGCCTCTTTTGACAGCGGCGACAAATGGCAACTGCACTGGGGAAGCTACAAAGTTGATCCTATTTAGTGATGAACTAGTTTTAAGAAATAAAACTTAAAATTGCGCTTTTACCCTTCCTTGTTTTATAACATGTTTTAACTGTTTGGCTTTAATAACTGTTGTATGTTTATTTTACGCAATTGTTTGAAATACAAACTGTACACAAACCCTTGCACACAATAGTTCCCTTTATACTTGGGGGCAAGTGGGATAACCATAGGGAGTGGGTGGCATTGTACGATTTGTCGTAGTGAGGGCCATGAGCTCACTGGTATGGTCGGAAACCACCACTCTAGGTGATAACCTTCCTCTTTTGGCCCAAAGACTGACAAGGCCTTAGTGTCGTGCATGGTCTGAAGGCTGGGAGAGTGGGGACCCTATAATGGGGGCACCTTGGGGGTATGACCTTGGTGAGGAAATTTAGAACTACCCTGAATATGCACTCTTCTGCAAGATACCCCTACCTCGTGATTAAAAAGGTTGTCCCACTATTCGCAGATGAGTGAATTGTGTGTGCATTTGTTTGTTTCATTTATTTGTTGCATAGCATAAACATACAACAAAAAAATAAAACAAAAATCTCAAAAAATCTTTTCACAATAAACACCCTTATCTCGGACAGTCTACCTTTTAGCTAGCTTGGTTTCAGGTTCTTTGTAAGCTAAGTAGTCACGCAGTCCGACATAAGAGATAAAAGGTTATAAAAAATAAATAAACCAAATAAATCAAATAAATCAAAAAATGGGATCCTATTGATAAACATTATACTCATGAACATCCATATAGGTAGTTTTTCTTTTGGAAAAATACAAAAAACCAAACACTATCATGCATCATGTAGAAAATAAAACATGATAATGTTTAGAGAAAAAAAAAACTTGCATGCATGTTTGCATCAACATCATATTCATAGCATGCATTTTATTGGTTTCTATAAAATGGAGGGGTCGGGTAGACAATTGAAGAAAGTGGATATTCCCCGATACCATGTCGAGAAGATAGAACGGCTATGTGCATTGATGCCACTAGGGGTCCGCTCTGACCTTGAAAAATCCTATGGACGGATTCTCGACTTATTGAAGATCTATGTCAACCCCATTTTCATCAGGATTTTGGTTCATTTTTGGAACTCCAGTCTGCATTGCTTTGAATTTCCACAATTCGATATAGTACCCGCTTTGGAGGAGTATGAGATTATGTTAGGATGGCCCAAGTCAGTCGGGGTCCATATTCGCCAAGAAGCATATATCCCTGCAGCCAAGGTTGCTGCCATCATCTGATTGCCACCTCAATAGACTGCCCTGATAGCAAAAGGGAATATCTAGGGTTGGAAAGTTGCAATGTTGGAAGACCATCTGTCCTCTTTGGCTGAAAAGGCAGACTGGTTCGCTTTTAACAAAACCCTAGCTCTGATCGTGTTTGGGACTATGTTGTTTCCATTTCACCTCGACACAGTGGATCAAGCCGTCATGGACGCCTTCTCTGCTTGGGACGTGCACTCGAAGAGTCCCTTGTCTGCACTTCTTGCCGACACCTTGCTTTCGGTTGAATTCTAACACCAAAAGCAAGGGAGAACACTCAGATGATGCTCTTCACTGCTATTCGTGTGGGGTATAAGAGCTTCTCAAGAATCCCTCTCCATCGACGTCTAACCATGGAGTGGAAGGTCGAGTTGGAACAATGGGATGCCAACCGCTTATCCTGGGCATGTCCTTGGTTCCGACCTGGCCCTATCCTCATCAGATGTGGAGATTATCCAAGCGTACTGTTAGTAGGTCTCAAAGGTTGCATAGCTTATTCTCCAAAAGTGGCTATGAGACAACTCATGAGGACCCAAACCGCATTATCACGGGAAGAACTCGGAGGACTGTGTTTCTTCGGAGACCCATGCAATGTTGCGAACTCACTTGCTGTACGGAGGGAGAAACCAGTCTTCATGGGAGATAGAGAGCTAAGTAAAGCTCGAGTAACTGTTTCCAGTGACTATGAGGAATGGAGGAGAAGAAGAGGGATGTCACAACCATTCACCCCACCTACTGCACCTTTAGCCAGTGGAGAGCTCCAAAGCCAAGTTGATGCCTTAACCCAGAGGATAGAAATCATGGGAGCCCACATGAGGGCCCTTGAGGAAAAAAAGCAAGAATCTATCCTCACTATAGACGGTCTCCAAAGGCAATGCAAGAAGAAAGATCAAGAGATAGAGCGCCTCAAGCACCAATGCGCTGATTCCAGTGAGAAGGTTATCCGAGCATCCAAAGTTTCAAGATTAAGCTCGGATAATCAACTCCAAGAAATAACCGCCAAATCAGCGCACCTTGAAGCCGAATGTACAACATAGGCTCAGACAATCAAGGGAATGCTACAAGGTCTCGCAAGGACTCGTTCTGAAACACGTCAAGGACGGGAGACTACCCACAGACTTAACATGAGCCTTACTGAGTTGCGCTACAAAGAAAGAGACGGGTTAGCTTAGTATGACCAAGTTCTACAAGAAAGAGACCAAGTCATTGAGAGACTCAACAATCTACAAGCCTTGGTCGTCCATCAAGAGGCGAAGATTAAAGAGGCTCAGAAGTATAGTGAAGACATGAGCCAGGCGGTCTACCAGCAGACCGAAGCACTCACTCATCATATACGGGTGTAGACCCCAAATCTTGCCCGGGCTCCAAATAAAGTCAGAAGATCCCCTATTCGAAGACGGCCGAAGCCTAACAAGCCACTAGGAGAGACTATTAGGCTCCCGTACCAAGATAGGAGGGTTTTTTTGGCCCAAAATAAAGATTCTCGCGTTGAAGGGGACTCCCGGGTCAAGTCTCGCTCAAGCGAGTACGTCCGTCGCTTGAGCGACGGATGCCTCAAACAAAAGGGACTTCCGGGTCGAGTCTCGCTCAAGCGACTGATGTACTCGCTTGAGCGATGGATGCCTCAAACAAAGGGACTTTCGGGTCGAGTCTCGCTCAAGCGACTGATGTACTCGCTTGAGCGACGGATGCCTCAAACAAAGGGAACTCCCGGGTCAAGTCTCGCTCAAGCGACGGATTTCTCGCTTGAGCGAGCGAAGGACGAGACGGCGGTCTCGTTTTTCCAGACGGCGGTCTCGTTGCCTACAAAAACGAGACGGCGGTCTCGTTGGACGAGACGGCGGTCTCGTTGGACGAGACGGCGGTCTCGTTGGACGAGACGGCGGTCTCGTTGGACGAGACGGCGGTCTCGACCCTGTCAGACGAGAACGGCGGTCTGGACCCTGACAGCGCGAAAAACTATAAATAGGGGTCCTCCCCCCCTCATTTCCACACAGAAAAACAAGAGTTCTCCCTTCTCTCTAGATTTTCTCTCTCTAAGAATCCCTCCGAGGCATTTCCGGAGTTTCTGAGCGTCTCTAGGCATAGATCGAGCGTTCTAAATCTTCTTAAGAATCCCTCCGAGGCATTTCCGGAGTTTCTGAGAGTTGTAGAGTGAGAGGGCTGCCACAAAGCACCCTTTTTTTAAAGAATATAAGAAAGCTTGCTTCGAAGGTTCATAAACCTCTTTCTTTACTTTACCGCTTTCATTTAAATTATGCAATAGACGTTAGGGCCATGTAGTCATAAATTTAAATACCGCATAATAAAAGGGTAAAAGCGCAATTTTCTAGTTTATCAATAAAAATAAGCCGGCCTATCATAGGGAACCCGAAAGGGGCGTCGCAAAGGGACTAATACTCCCTTTGCACGTAACCAACTCCCTTACCCAACTCTGGTTCTAATGACCAAAGTTGGTTTTCGAAAACCAACGCCTTTTTAAAACCCCTTTTCCGATGTTTATGGTAAAAATATCGGTGGCGACTCCATAGAACCCAAAATAAATAAGTCCTTGGGTTAGCCCGGTTGTCGGACAACTCAAGGACACTTTTCGAAAACCTCGTCTCTAGGTTAGCCCGGTTATCGGACAACCTAAGGACGTTGTAACCACCAATAAAAAACGCGAAAACAAGAGGGTCGATAAAACCATCGCGTCGCTCCGACCGCCTCTTTTTGACGGCGGCGACAGATGGCGACTCCACTGGGGAAGCCTAGAGAGTTAGTCCCATTTAGTGATAGGTCGGCTTAAACAATAAATAAACCAAGAAAATAGCGCTTTTTGCCCTTAACTTGTATTTATAACATGCTTTATTGATTGGCTTTCAATAAACTGTTGTTTGTTTATACTTACGCAATTGATTGAAATACAAATTGCACACAAACCCTTGCACACTACAGTTCCTCCTATACCCGGGGGCAAGTGAGATAACCATAGGGAGTGGGTGGCAGGTACGGTTCGCTGCAGTTAGGGCCTTGTGCCCACCAGTGTGATCGGAAACCACCACTCAAGGTGATAACCTTCCTCTTTTGGCAACAAGACCGACTCTGGCCTTAGTGTTGAGCATGGTCGGACGGCTGGAGAGTGGGGACCCTATAATGGGGGCACCTTGAGGGCCTTAGCCTGGTGAGAACAGCTAGAACCTACCCTAAACCAACGCACTTTTCTGCAGGAAAACCCTACCTCGTGATAAAAACAGAATCTCGCCGGTTCGGGGATGATCGAATTGTGTGTGCATATGTCTGTTGCATTTGACTGTTGCATAGCATAAACAAACAACAGAACAAAATCACAAAAAAAAAATATATTTTACAAATAAACACCCTTATCTCGGACGATCCGCCTTTTAGCTAGCCTGGTTTCGGGTTCTTTGTAAGCTAAGTAGCCACGCGAGTTCCGACGAGAAGAGATAAGGGACGCTAAATATTCTTTCGCATAAAGCCACATTTTATCTCGGACGAGTCTGCCTTTTAGCTAGCCTGGTTTCGGGTTCTTTGTAAGCTAAGTAGCCACGCAGATTCAGACGGAAGAGATAAAAGGCTATAAAATAAAAAGCAATAAAAATCAAAATAAAAATCCAAAAAAAATAAAATAAAATAAAATAATAATAACAAAATCAAAACATTTATAAAATAATGTTGACAAAGTCGTGTCATTCATATTGCATCATGCCATAAGTGAAAAAACAAGAGAGAAAATAAATGCATAAGGAAAGTATGCATACGCATCATTTTAATAAACCTCTCAAAAATGTGTCTTAGAGGCGTTTTTGGGAAAAATACTGGGCCAAATCCCCTTCGGGTATTTGCGAGTTTGGTTCTTCACCTTTTTCTCTTCGTTTTGGTATGTCTGTACGTCCAAATCGGACATCTCGGTCAAGAGTTATGCCACTTTGAACATCTGCTTGCCTTTTGTAATGGTGCATGCATAGATACATTCATTCTAGGGACCACTAGATATCCCTAAGACAATGGCGAAAGAGGCCCAGAGCACATTTATGACCTTCGCGGCAAGGAAGGGACAAGTGTACTAAGGTGTGATGGTGACCCCCATTATACTTGTCAAATCCGTGATGGGTAAGGAACCATTACACCAAGGTGGGTAGGATACCCCACAAAGCGTAAGCTTTAAAGAGGATACCTAAGTCATTGTCTTAAGGAATATCCATTTCATAAATAATTCATTTTAAACAATAAAAATCTTTTGGCATTCTAGAAAGCGGCTAGTATTCTTCATGCTCGTCATCCTCATGCAAAAAAAAAACACATAAAATCCCAAACACTATCATACATCATGTTAGAAAATAAAACATGATAATGTTTAGGAAAAACAAACACTTGCATACATGCATCCACCAAACTTCATACATCTAACAATAGACGAGTTGAAGAAAGTGAACATTCCTCAATACCATGAAAAGAGGGTAAGGCATTCGCATGCCATGCACAAAAAAAAGAAATTAAATAGAAATTCTAACCCGCCTATTTAGGCTTCAAAACATTGCATTGAGGAATGTACACTGTATGGACGAAATAAATAAAATTGTTTCTTTTCATCATCTCTCAACCGTCTATTGCGTTGCATTCATGAATTGCATTCATTCTCATAATAATAAGATAATAAAAAGAAAGGATTAGTCGATGTGCTCTCCGTGAATTAGAATAAGATGGAGAGTAAGCCTTCGATCATCAAGTTCTCTCCAACGGTTGATCCGCCCAAGGAGGATAATAAGCCTCAACCGTTGGGTATCCAGAGTTAATAAGGAAGAAGGGGCAAGGATATCGTTACATTTGTTCACCCCATACATCAAATAAGGTTGCACCATGGAGATACGCAAAAACACTGCCCATTAACAAGAATATCTCCACAATAGGCGGCATTGGGGGCAAAATTAGAAATGGAAGAATCTACTCCCCGAGGAGCTACCGAGACAATGCTCCCAAGAATAAAGGAAAAATAAAAAGACCGAAGAAAAACATAATCCAAAGAGGAAACTGAGAAGACTTTGGACTCATGACGCTAGGCAATAAGCTGGTCACAAAGACGACATTCGGATCAGCAAGTCGTCTATCCTACTTTGAATAAAAGCGGCTAAAAAGGACCTTCGAAATACCTTTTGCCAATATAAAAAGACTTCCCCAACAATATGAAGGTGGCCCACGAGATAAGAAAATATGGATGCCGCCCAAACCAAGGGCTCGTTAGAAACTCTCAAGAAATAAGAGAGCCACCAAATTTTAAAGACGATCCTTTAAAGCATTACCCTATAAAGGATCAAGCTGCACAACGGAGAAAAGGGAAGTCTCCCTTCGCACCTCAAATCGAGATTCTCCCGAGTAGAGGGATTCAAGCGTCAAAAGCGACTTTAGTCATTAGGTGTTTTCCTTCGATTCTTAGGGCTTGTAAATCCAATGACTATTAGAAATTACTCCTCGGGGCTAGCCCGACCCCAGAGCATTGTAGGGCACACATTTCCCTATTAATTACAAAGAATGCCATTCTTACTTTACGCTTCTCTTCTTGCTATTCATGTCTAAACCTCATTAATAACCATGTTTAAGCAAACGTTTTCAAAAGTGCGTCAAAGTAATCAAAATGAGCCATTGACCAAAATAAAAGTCAAATCCATCATCACCGATTGACTAGAAACACAAAATAAGGTTTTACCTCGTCATAAATAAAGTCATGTTTCGCCAATGTTGTGCAAAAAGAAAACAAAAATCAAAAGAAGCCCATAAAAGCCAAAAGTCAAAAGAAAAAGGCAGGATACCGGTAGGAAACCCATTAAAGGGGGCTACGCAAAAGTTAGGGTAAACCCGCTAGGAAACCCGAACAACCATAAAGGGTAGCCTAGGCAAAAACTAGGGTTACAAAATAAAGTCCGCTAGGTTTCCCAAAGTAACAAAAAAAAAAAAAGAAACCTAGACAAAAGTTAGGACAAAACAAAACACAACATCCTAGGCTAAAAACCCAAAGGGTAGACTAGGGAAGTCAATCGATCATAGCAAGCGCCATACAATAGGACGTCACTCCATAAACAAAACGTTTGTTTAAACTAGCCTAAACACTCTAACCAACCTTGGCTAGCCGTGCTTACAAAAATCATTTTTTGTCAAAATAAAACAATTCTAAAACACAAGCCTTTGAATTAAATATCCTCTTCTTTCTCTTCTCTTGACCCTTACTACTACAACATTCTAGTAATTAGTAGGGAAATGTGGAGATAGTAATCAATAGAAGGATTGACATCCCCAAGGAAAAGGAGGGGCGCACCTGACACGGCAAAGTCGCTCTACAATTAAACACAATCATTCTTTGGTCATGATAAAGTCAAGACGGCGAAATTGGTATAGCCTATTCCGTCAACGAAAGTACAAAACGTCGAAGCATATCAAGAGTAAAAGCACATTGGTTAATCCTTTTGAAAAATTAATTGAAATAGCATTATAGGATGCATATCGCAAACATTGCATGCATATGATAGGCTCCTATCTCTCAAAAAAAAAAGAAGAGAAAGAAAAAATGACAATAAAAAGAATAATGCCTGCTAGGAGATTCTTAGGCAAAAGTTAGGGTAGCCTCGCTAGATCGAAAACCCGCAAAGGGCGGTCTAGGCAAAAGTTAGGGCATTCATAAAAAAAAAAGGGAAAAAAGCCCGCTAAGATATCCTAGGCAAAAAGTAAGGCAGCTCGATAGACCGAAAACCCCAAAAGGGCGGTCTAGGCAAAAGATAGGGCTAAACCAAAAAATGAATAAAAGAGAGGGGTCCTTCATCATAATCATAAAAAAGTCCAGCAGGAGAATGCCGAGTCACTTTTCCAAATGCATCAATAAAAAAGAATAGATTGCATTTAGGGCATCCATATACAAGTAGTCGCACAAAACGACTTTGTCAAGACAAAAAATGAAAGAAATAAAAAATTACTTCGAGATAAAAAAAAAACAAAAAAATGAAAAGCATTCATACATATAAGGAGACTAGCTCCATGATTGTGATTGAAAACAGGATCACCGAGACCAACTCTCCAAATAATGCCCTCAAGAAAACAGAGCAAGTCGTCAATCAAGCGACTCATCAAAATAAGAGCTTCGACTACCATCCTTCTACCCAAAAAAGAAGGCACATATAAGAAGAAGAGCGAGTTGTCATCATCAAATAAGCTCGGAAGAAATAAGAAGCTTCCAGAAGCAAAAGCTCCAGTCATCATTTTTCTACCCAATAAAAGAGGGCACAATCATCAAGACATCATAAAAGAAAAGCCGACGGAAAGGCTTAGTTATCCCCAAGAGGATCCTTGCCTACTCCGGAGGCAAAACAAAAAGATTACCTCACGACTCAGCTTGCATCACCACATGAGTCATCGAGCACACTCACCCAAAGTCGCCTCCACACTCCCCAATGGAGAATAAAGGTTTCAAGAGCCCATCATCATCAATAGTCAAAAGAGTCCAAACCAACAAGGGCTCAACAAAAAAAAGAGGAAAAAAGAAGAAAACTCTTGCATCCCCACGAGATGTCCAAAAAGGCCATGACAGAGAAGGCCAAATAAAAATCCTCAAGTGGATCTCCAAAAAATCCAACAAAAAAGAATCAGAAATTCCCACTCTCCAATGGAATAAGAGCTTCACAAGTCTAGCTCGCATCAACCTCAATCAAGGAGCCAAGACTCCATTCCTAGAAAAGAAAAATCAGATCCCCAGGAAGTCAAAAAGAAATAAAAAAAAAAACGTCAAAAAGAAAGGAAAAAGCCAGCGTAATAAAAAGAGACTAAAAAGTAAAAAGGCTTACGCATTATCCCCACAAAAGCCGATTTCAAAAATCGTGATAAAAAAGAGATAGATCGCGGAAAAAAGGCGAAATCAAAACCATTGCGGCAGAATAAAGAGCTTCAAGGAAAATAGCTCTAACCTTCTACACCAATAAACAAAGGTACACCAGAAAAAGCCAACGGAAAGGCTTGGTCATCCCCAGCGGAATAAGAGCATAGGCAAAGCCAGCTCAAAACAACAACATCCAACAAGGAGTCAAAAACTCCATTTTTCCCTCAGGGGGCAAATCAAAATTAGATCCCTGGGAAGGAAACCAATTCCCCGGTGGATCAATCAAAAAGAAAAATCATCTCCAGTGAGCCTACGACAAAGGCAAGTTCCAAAGGCAAGAGCCAATTTCCCCAGAAAGGGACATCCACCTATTCGGAGGCAAGCAAGTATAAAGTCTTCACCACTAATGAAGCATCCGCCTACTCAGAGGCATAGGAAACAAAAAAAAAAAAAAAAAAAAAAAAAAACAAAAAAAAACTCCATTTCCCTAGAGAAATAAGAGCTTGAAAAAACCAGCTCTCATCAACACCAAACAAGGAGTCACAACTCCATTCCCCAAAAGACGATCAAAATTAGATCCCCGGGAAGGCAACCAATTCCCCGGTGGATCAATCAAAAAGAAAAACTTACCCAGAGAGCCTACTGCAAAGGCAAAACTTCAAACGCATATCCTCAGAAAGCTACTTGCCTAACATGGATATCCCTAGTGGAACGCATAGGCAAAACCTTGCAAGCAAAAAAGCAACATTAGCCTATTCAGAGGCAAAGAAAAAGTCAAAACCAAAAGTCTGCACCTCCAAACAGAACATCTGCCTACTCAGAGGCATTACCAAAAACTCAATGGATATCCGCCTACCCAAGAGGCGTCACCAAGATCACCAAATCCCCAGAGGATTCCTGCCTACCTAAGAGGCACTTATCAAAAAATCCCCGACAACCAGCAAAGTCGGATGACCACCACAAAAGATCAAAAACAAAGAATCCCCAGCAATCAACAAGCTGGACGAACACCAACAAAATCCCCGGCGTGACCCGGATGACTATTCAAGAAATCCGAAAAGCAGTCAACTCAACACAAGCAGCACTCTCCAGAGAGATGCGCTTGATCTGCGCCCGAGCCAGATCAGTAAGTCGCACTACCACCCTGATGGGGGGCTCATACCCATCCGGTCTCATACAACGGACCGTACCACCCTGATGGGGGGCTCATACCCATCCGGTCCCATACGGACGGACCGTACCACCCTGATGGGGGGCTCATACCCATCCGGTCCCATACAACGGACCGTACCACCCTGATGGGGGGTTCATACCCATCCGGTCCCGCACAACGGACTGCAACTACCAGCCTGATGGGGGGTTTATACTCATCAACCGAAGGATCGGCTACGTCAGGAGTAATATCCGGAGGTTCCACCACGTGTCCATCGAAAGGATCGGCTACGTCGAAGTAGTATCCTGGAAGTGCACGAGCACGAAATCATTCCCCGAGAGTCGGCGCATGAGCGACCTGAGCGATAAGCCACCATCACCACCGGTCCTACGCAGTGGACTGCGCCGGCCAGAATAGGGGGTTTATACCTATCAACCAACACACGAGAAGCGCCTTGCCGGCGCATGGGCCACATGAACTGTAAGCCGCCATTACCACCCTGATGGGGGGTTCATACCCATCCGGCCCCACACAACGGACCGTACCACCCTGATGGGGGGTTCATACCCATCCGGTCCCACACAACGGACCGTACCAGCCTGATGGGGGGTTTATACCCATCAACCAAAGGATCGGCTACGTCCGAAGTAGTATCCGGAGGTTCTACCACGTGTTCACCAAAGGGATCGGCTACGTCAGAAGTAGTATCTCGGAGGCACACGACCACCACATCTCCCCAGAGGATCATCCGCCACAAGATGGGACATCCGAAAGGCAACCGGGCAAGAGGGTCAACTCCTTTACCCCCCAGTCGATCATCCTGACAACAGAAGGCCAGCAATCGACTGGATGGGTAAAGGGGGGGCAGCTGTAGACCCCAAATCTTGCCCGGGCTCCAAATAAAGTCAGAAGATCCCCTATTCGAAGACGGCCGAAGCCTAACAAGCCACTAGGAGAGACTATTAGGCTCCCGTACCAAGATAGGAGGGTTTTTTTGGCCCAAAATAAAGATTCTCGCGTTGAAGGGGACTCCCGGGTCAAGTCTCGCTCAAGCGAGTACGTCCGTCGCTTGAGCGACGGATGCCTCAAACAAAAGGGACTTCCGGGTCGAGTCTCGCTCAAGCGACTGATGTACTCGCTTGAGCGATGGATGCCTCAAACAAAGGGACTTTCGGGTCGAGTCTCGCTCAAGCGACTGATGTACTCGCTTGAGCGACGGATGCCTCAAACAAAGGGAACTCCCGGGTCAAGTCTCGCTCAAGCGACGGATTTCTCGCTTGAGCGAGCGAAGGACGAGACGGCGGTCTCGTTTTTCCAGACGGCGGTCTCGTTGCCTACAAAAACGAGACGGCGGTCTCGTTGGACGAGACGGCGGTCTCGTTGGACGAGACGGCGGTCTCGTTAGGACGAGACGGCGGTCTCGACCCTGTCGAGCGAGAACGGCGGTCCGGACCCCGACAGCTGCGAAAAACTATAAATAGGGGTCCTCCCCCCTCATTTCCACACGGAAAAACAAGAGTTCTCCCTTCTCTCTAGATTTTCTCTCTCTAAGAATCCCTCCGAGGCATTTCCGGAGTTTACGAGCGTCTCTAGGCATAGATCGAGCGTTCTAAATCTTCTTAAGAATCCCTCCGAGGCATTTCCGGAGTTTCGAGAGTTGTAGAGTGAGAGGGCTGCCACAAAGCACCCTTTTTTTAAAGAATATAAGAAAGCTTGCTTCGAAGGTTCATAAACCTCTTTCTTTACTTTACCGCTTTCATTTAAATTATGCAATAGACGTTAGGGTCATGTAGTCATAAATTTAAATACCGCATAATAAAAGGGTAAAAGCGCAATTTTCTAGTTTATCAATAAAAATAAGCCGGCCTATCATAGGGAACCCGAGAGGGGCGTCGCAAAGGGACAAATACTCCCTTTGCACGTAACCAACTCCCTTACCCAACTCTGGTTCTAATGACCAAAGTTGGTTTTCGAAAACCAACGCCTTTTTAAAACCCCTTTTCCGATGTTTATGGTAAAAATATCGGTGGCGACTCCATAGAACCCAAAATAAATAAGTCCTTGGGTTAGCCCGGTTGTCGGACAACTCAAGGACACTTTTCGAAAACCTCGTCTCTAGGTTAGCCCGGTTATCGGACAACCTAAGGACGTTGTAACCACCAATAAAAAACGCGAAAACAAGAGGGTCGATAAAACCATCGCGTCGCTCCGACTGCCTCTTTTTGACGGCGGCGACAACGGGAAGTCGAAGAGGAATTACATAGAAATCAGAACCCGCCTGTGGGTTTCTTTACGCTTTTCCGTTTCTGTCAAAAAGTGCTTCATAGCATGGTGTAGGGGAATGTACACTTTCTATAAATAAATAAAATTTCCTTTTGTTTATTCAACAATTGTCTACTTGCATACATTTCATTCATAATTTGCATGCTTGCTTATCCCTCCTTCACTTTTAATAAATAAGATAATAAAAAGAAAGGATTAACCGATACGTCTTCCATAATCAGAAGGATGGAAAGAAAGCCATTTGTAATCAAGCTCTCCCCAACGGTCGATTCACCCCAAGAAGACAATAAGCCTCGGTCGTTGGTTATCAAAGTCAATAAGGAAGAGGGGGCAAGGATGTCGTTACCTTTGTTCATGCCTCGAATCGAATAAAGTGGTATGTAGACCCCTAATTTTGCCCCGCCTATCAATAAAGACTAGAAGATTTCCTCTCGAAAAGCGGGTAAAGCTTCGGTGAACATTCATCGGCATCAACCAGCTTCCGTCTGAAGAAAGGAAAGCTTCCCTGAAGTCCCAAAACACCAAATTTGGCCAGAACACTGGAGACTGCCGTCCCAGAAAGCAGGACTGCCGTCCAGATAGGCCAGACGCTCGTCCCAAATGTGAGACGCGCGTCTCACTAAAAAAAAAACACTTGGGACGGCCGTCCCAACCTCTGCAGACCGTGGTCCCTATTTTTTGCACCCCAGACAGCCGTCCCAAGCTATCAGGATGAAAAAACTATAAATAGGGACCTCATTTGAGTTTTTTAGATACACCTCACTCCTCTCTTCTCTCCCTATTTCGAATGATCTCTCCGATTGCCTATAAGGTAACAATCGGTTAAGGAAGTTTCTTCCGACATTCAATTCTTCTTAGAATTTTTGTAGAGTCAGTCCTGTATTCGGGGAGGAGAGTCCTTGTAGTGCGGGGGATTGCCAAAACGCATCCTCACAGTTGCAGAGTTATAATAAAAAGCTTGCTATGGAGGTTATTTTCACTTCTCTTCTCTTTTATTGCTTTATTTACTGCTTTATGTATGCAATAGAAAATAGAATCATGCAAATAGCCATTTTGTAATATTGTATAATAAAATAGGGTAATAGCGTAATTTCTCTTAATCTTTACTTTCTGAATTAATCCGTCATAGGGAACTCGGAAGGGGCATCGTGGGGGTGCTAACACCTTCCCCACACGTAACTAACTCCCTTACCTAACTCTGGTTATAATGGCCAAGTTTGGTTTTTCTTAAAATCAATGTCTTTTTATCCTTTTCCAATGTTTATGGTCAAAACATTGGTGGCGACTCCATAAGAGCCCTTTTACGAAAACCTTGCTTTTATTAGAGGATAGTTCAGTTGTTGAGCACCTCGAGAGCAATGATCACATTTTTAAATAAATGCGAGTCTAAACCATCTTTTCGCGACCGCTCGCATAAACGTTCGAGATGTCCCTAGAGGTCAAAATGGACGGTGGCGACAGATGGCGATTCCACTGGGGAAGCTAGAGAGTTGATCCCATTTAGTGATGTATAAATTTAAACTAAGTAAAGATTTGAAATTACGCCTTTACCCTCCTTTGTATGCTTTATTATGGCTTTAATAACTGCTGTATGAATATTTTCTGCAAATTGTCTGAAATATAAACTGTACACAAAAACCCTTGCACACAATAGTCCTTCTATACCTGGGGGCAAGAGTGAATACCTATAGGAAGTGGGTGGCAGATACGACCGACTTGTTGGTACACGGGGCTACAACCATTGTCGGAAAACCACCAACTCAAGGTGATAACTCTCTTCTTTTGGTCCAAGGATGTCGACATGGAGTTCCGTGCATGATCCGAAGACTGGGAGATTGAGAGGTCCCTATAATGGGGGCACCTTGGGGACCTTTGGCCTTGGTGAGAACAGTTTAGAACCGCCTTAACCAAGCACGTTTCTGCAGGAAAACCCTACCTCGTGATTAAATAAGCGTGGCTCTGCTCGTGGATGAATGAATTGTGTGTGCATTCGTTTGCTGTATTTGTATTGATGCATTAGCATAGCGTAATCATACAACAGACAAAAAATGATAAAAATTCTAAAAAATAATAAAAATGATAAGAATAAACCAACTTTATCTCGGACAGTTTTCATTTAAGATAGTCTGGTTTCAGGTTCTTTGTAAGCTAAGTAGCCACGTTGACCAACAGAAGAGATAAAGGGTTATAAAAAATAGTTTAAACCAATAAAAAATACCTCTTACAATAAAAAGATCCTTGACAAAGTCTTATTATTCATACAACATCTATTCATAAAAATAATAAGAGGAGAAAATAGGACTCTCTTCATCAAAATCCATAAACATCCATATAGATAGTTTCCTTTTCAAGAAAGAAAAAACCAATCACTATCATGTATCATACTAAGAATAAAACATGATAATACTTAGAAAAACAAACACCTGCATGCATGCATTTACAAAGACTCATCCTCATATCATGCATTTTCATTTCTTTTAGATAATGGAGGGATCCAGTAATAGACAGTTAAAGAAAGTGGGAATCCTTCTATGCTGTGTACAGAAGCTAAGACAGTTGTGCTCATATATGCCGTCGGAGGTCAGTGCTAATTTTGAGAAATCTTATGGAAGGATTCTTGATCTCCTGAAAATCAGCATCGATCCTATCTTTGTTAAAGCATTGGTCCACTTTTGGAATCTCAATCTACACTGCTTTGAGTTTTCGCAATTTGATTTAGTACCAACCTTAGAAGAATATGAACTCATGGTTAGATGGCCTCAGTCAGTCGGGGTCTATGTCTGCTCAGGAGTATATGTTGCCGTGAGTAAGGTTGCTACTATTATACGATTGTCTTCTCATCAATCCATCCTAGAAGGAAAAGGGAACATCCGAGGTTGGAAAATGTCAATAGTAGAAGACCACTTAATCTCTTTAGCTGAAAAGAAAGACTGGTCTACCTTTAACAAAACTCTAGCATTGGCAATGTTTGGAATCATATTATTCCCATTTCATGTGAACGTTGTGGATCATGCTGCAATAGATGCATTCTTTGCCTGGGATGTATATTCTAAGAGTCCTATACCTGCAATTCTCACTGATACCCTGCTCTCAATAGATTTTTGCCGACAAAAACAGGGTAAAACACTTAGATGTTGCTCTTCATTACTATATGTATGGGGCATTACTCATTTCTACGCTTCAAGCTACATGGGCATATTCCCTGATCCTTTAAGGAGTTTTTCAAAAATCCCTCTTCAACATCATCAAGCTTTAGAATGGAAAATCGAGTTGGAAAATTGGAAAATAGAACATGTATCATGGGTTTGCCCTTGGTTCCGACCCAGTTATATTCTTATACGATGTAGAGATTACCTAAGCATACCACTACTAGGCCTCAAGGGTTGCATAGCTTACTTTCCCAAGATAGCTATGAGACAACTCATGAGAACCCAAACTATGCCGACTCAAGAAGAGCTCAGAGGGTTGTGTCTATGCCATTACTCCCATAGCTTTGAAGAAGTATCTGTTGTCCGAAAAGCATGGGAAAGACCAGTCTATATAGGAGATAAAGAACTCGGAAAGGTTCAGGTGTCTACGTCCCACGAATATGAGGAGTGGAGGAAAAGTAGAAGGATACCCCAACCATCCGCTACATTCACCACAACATTAGTTAATGAAGAGCTACAATTGCAGGTCAATGCCTTAAATAAAAGGGTAGAAGTAATGGAAGCTCAGTTGAGGGCTTTTGAAGAAAAAGAGCAAGAATCAACCCTTATAATAGATGGTTTAAAAAGGCAATGTAAAAAGAAGGATCATGAAATAGAGCGCCTTAAGAATGATTGTGCTGATTACCAAGAACAGACTAAACAAGCATTGAAAATTCCAAGACTTGAACAAGATAGTCTATTTCGGGACATGAATGATGAAATAGCACACCTTGAGAATGTGCTTGCAGAACAGGCAAAAACGATCAAGTTAATACAAGATGACCTAACAGAAACTCGGTCAGAAGCACAAAAGTGATGGGAAACCGCTGAAAGATATAGTGAAAACCTGGATGAGCTACATGATAAAGAAAGAGATGGATTAGCTCAGTATGGTCAATTACTTCATGAAAGAGACCAAGTAATAGAGAGGTCTGACCAACAGCAAGCCTTGATTGTTCATCAGGAAGAAAAGATAAAAGAGGCTCGTCGATATAGTGAAAATATGAGTCAGGCGGTACATGAGCAAGTTAAGGCACTCAGAAATCATGTGAGAGTAGCTGAAGATGAATTACAAAGAAAGCCTAATTTACCTATAGGGTTCTTCAAGCTTCTCCATTTTTGTCAACACTTACTTCAAAGCATTGTATAGAAGGATGAACACTTTCTAGATGAAATAAAAAAGGATTATCCTTAAACTGTCTATTACATTCATAAGTTGCATACATTCATACATCCCTCCTCATTTTAATAATAAAGATAATAAAAAGAAAGGATTAATTGATGTGCTTTCCACAAATCAAAATAAATGGAAAAGAAGCCTTTCGTCATCAAAGTCTCTACAACGGTCGATATACCCGAAGATGATAACAAACAAGCATCGTTGGTCATTCAAATCGACAAAAGGGAAGGGGCAATAACGCCTTTACGTTTATTCATGCCTCGTCCTTTCCCTTATTCATCAAATAAAGTTGTACCTTGGAGATATGCAGAAGAAACACCAGTCAATCAAGATATCTCCAACATAGACGGTATTGGGGGCATGACTAGAAGTGGAAGAATATATTCCCCCAAGGAATTACAAGATAATATTCCTAAAGATAAAGTAAAAAATAAAACCAAAGAGGAAAAAGAATCCAAGGAGGAGACAAATGAGTTACTCCAGTATATAAGACAAAGTGAGTACTCCATCATCGATCAACTCAATCGCACTCCTGCAAAGATAACTTTGTTATCACTTATAATGAGTTCAGAGCCGCATCGAAACACACTGTTAAAGGTTTTGGATGAATCATTCATTCCACATGCAATATCCCAAGACAAGTTTGAGGGAATCATTAGTAACATTACAGCCAATGATCATCTTACCTTTACAAATGAAGAGCTCCCTTTAGAAGGGTCAAATCATAACAAGCCCTTGCATATTTCTGTTAAATGCAAGGAATATCTCATTTCCAAAGTTCTTGTGGATAATGGGTCATCCTTAAACGTTATGCCTAAATGCACACTTGATAAGATAACAGTGCAAGGAACCCACATGCACCCAAGTAACACAATTGTTCGAGCCTTTGATGGATCAAGACGTGAAGTAATAGGGGAGATTAGTCTACCAATCCAAATTGGCCCTATTATTTTTAACATAGACTTCCATGTGATGGATATCACTCCGACATATAGTTGTCTCCTTGGTAGACCTTGGATTCATAACGCTAAGGCAATACCTTCAACGCTCCACCAGAAAGTCAAGTTTGTGACAAATGATAAACTCATCACGGTTTAAGCTGAAGAAGATATTTTGATTAGCAAACCATCTGTCCAACCATATGTGGATGCAACTGAAGAGGCTCTTGAAACATCTTTTCAAGCGCTCGAAATTGCCAACATAGAAAGACTTCCCAATACTACAAAAGTGGCCCATATGATGAAAAGATATGGATATCACCCAGGACAGGGGCTTGGAAAGAATGCTCAAGGAATAAAAGAGCCCCCAAATTTCAAAGATAATACTTTAAAGTATGACTTAGGGTATGACCCTACAAAAGATCAAGCTATACGGAAAACAGGGAAGTCTTCCCCCTCAAAGATGATATTTCGAAAAGAAGGGGTATTAGCGCAAAGGGTAGCGTTAGTCATTAGGTGTCCTTCTTCCAATTCTAAGGGATGTAAACCTAATGACTATTAGAGATCACTCTTCGGGGTATGCCCGACCCCCGAGCATCTCTAGGGCACGCATTTCCCCTAAAATTATAAAAGAATGTTATTCTTACTATCTGCTTCTCTTCTTTCTAAATATGTCTATACCCCATTTTAAATAAACAATGTTTAGATAGACGTTTTGTTCTAAATGCGTCAAAACAATCAAAGTGTCATAAAACAAAGTCAAATATGATTGATTAACTAGAAACACGAATAAGATCTATCTCGATAGAACCAAGTTTCGACAATGTTGTGCAAAAAATATATATATGATAAATAAAAAATTTTATTGTTAAAAAAAAACGCCCGTCAAGGCCAAAGGCCAAGACAAAAAATAAAAGGGGCAACATACCCGGCAGGAGACCCGAACAATAATAAAGGGCAGCCTGGAAAAAAGTTAGGGTTACGGAAAAGTCCGCTAGGTATTCCTAAAAATAATACAAAGGGGAACCTAGACAAAAGTTAGGACATAGCACAACATCCTAGATTGAAAACCCGAAAGGGCGGGCTAGGAAAGTTAATCAATCACAAAAAGGCACCGCAAAGCAATGAATAAAGACGCCACATCATGAGAACAAAACGTTTGTCTAAACTAGCCTAAAACACCGACCAACCCTGGCTAGCCATTCTTACAAAAACTTCTGTAAAAAAAAATCCCTCTAAAACGCAAGCCCTTGTTATAAATCCTTTTTCTTTCTCTTCTCTTGACCATTTCACTATAAAGCATTCAAGTAATAAAAGAGGAATGTGAAAACATAGTGATCAATAGGAGGGTTGAAATCCCTAATGAAAGGAAGAGGGGCATTGACATGACAATTGCTCTACGTCCAAAAGATTACTCTTCGGTTATAGCAAGAAAGTCTGATACGGAAAATAAGTACAGTTAAGCTTGTTGATCGAAAAGCATGATGACAAGAAAGGTACTACACCAAGAGTGCGCCCGAAGTCAAAGAACATCAGTTAAGACTTTCAAAATATTAACTGAAATAGATCATATGACGCATATCATAAAACATTACATGCATTAAAACATTAATGAATAGAGTCCTATCTTCCTTTTCATAAAAAAACATGAAAAACAAACTTAAAAAGCTCGGGACAGTCGTCCCAAAGGTCGAGACAGCCGTCCCAAATGGCAAAATTCAAGTGGGACCCCCGTCCCACATCTGAGACGCACGTCTCATGTCAATTTTTTGAATGGGACAACCATCCCACTTCATAGACGGTCGTCCCAAGGTGTCCGTTGGGCTGAGACAGCCGTCCCAACCCCCAGACGACCGTCCCAACCTTCCAAACCTCACCTATAAATAAGGAGCGCAGATCCTTGCATTTGCATCCCATTCCAAGCATCCCATCTTGCTTCTTCTCCCTTTCTACGCATTTCTAGCCTTTTTGAGTGAGTTAGGCACAAAATGGAGCATGGAGAGGCTTCATCTAGGAGGAAACGCACCCGGGCCTCCACTAGAGGAGCTCCCATCATCAACAATCAGCTGGCAGAGTCACATCAACAGAGGCTGGCAAACATCCAACAATATTCCTGGAATCCTATGCTATGTCTGGATTTTGAAATCCTAACTGCATTCGGTTGGGATCAAGATGTCAGAAAGTATATCTAGAACATAGGATGGGATTTTCTACTCCGTGAGCCACCCTCTCGAATCCACCGTACCACCACTCTGGAATTCCTTGCCTCCGTCACTCTGGTGGAGATGCCGTCTATGACCCCTGGAGTGCCCCCTACTCAAGCTGTCTCTTATTGGATGGATGGGACATATTGGACCATCATGCTGGATGACTTCAATGTCATAATGGGCTTTTGCCAGCAAGCGGGTACGAGAACACCAGAATATAGGTCTGCATATTATGAGAAACCCACTGCTCTCACTACCATCAACATGTGGAAAGACCTCACCGGAGCGTAGAACCTGCCGACACATCTGAAGGGCGTAGCTTTTCCTCCTCCGTTCGCATATGCCACAAATTGCTAGCTGGGACCATACACAGCCGGAAGGAAAGCCAAGGAAAGGTGACATTGGTTGATCTCTTTATTGTCTATTGCATGCATCAAGGGCATCGATGTAACCCAGGGTACACTTTCCTGAAAGCCTTAAAGGATTATGGAACTCGTGGCTCAGTAGGAGCTATCATGATTGCTCCTTTTCTCACCCCTTTAGCCGAATATTGGGGATGTACTGACGGAGAAGACATCCCGACAAACCTCTAGCCAAAACCGATTAATGGGGCAATGCTGGTCCACATGAACATCCTTAGTCGACAAGGATCCGGGTTTGTCTTACCCCCCATGATCTCAATTTCACTAGATATGCATGATTTCAGCATGCCACAAGATATCCCCGTGACTTCGGAGTCCCAACAGCAATCATATGATCCAGATTTCGCTGGCTTATACCGACATATGGACGACGAGCATGCTTACATGGATGGACAATTCCAGTTCATGCGACAACAATTCAGCCAACTGAGTATGAGGCAAGAAAGGACGGACCACCAAATAGAAAATTTGGTCCAAATCCAGGCAAGGTTCCAGCGCTATATGCTCCGCCGCATTCCTTCGCCAACACCATCCTCCCACTCCAGCGCAGAAGCTGATGACTAGGATCTTTCTAGATATTTGTTGTTAGACTAATAATGTTTGAATGTACTACCCGAAAAAAAAAGAAAAAGGGAAGTAATAAATAAAAAGTTGTTATTTCTGTTTACCTTCCAAAAGCCCACGTGTATAAAAAAATTATTATAATAAAATAAAAGGCACACGTGATATATTAAAAAGCCAGATTTCAAATAACTCGCAAGAAAAATTAAAATCGCAAAAGAGAAGGCGAAATCAAAACCAATCCAGCAGAATAAAGAGCTTCAAGAAAAATAGCTCTAACCATTCATTGTCTACCCCAATAAAGGAGGGCACACCGCAAAGAAAAAGGTCAGCGAAAAGGCTCAATGATCCCCAAACAGATCCTTGCCTACTCCAAAGGCAAAACAAAAATTACCCCATGGCTCAGCATCACCACCAAATGAGCCATCAACATAGGAAAGCTAACAGGAAAAAGCTTGATCACCCCAAGCGAATCTTTGCCTACTCCAGGGGTAAAACAAAAATATTACCTCATGACTCAACTTCATCACCACATGAGTCATCGAGCACGTTCATCCAGAAGTCTCCACCACATTTCCAAAGGAGAATAAGGACTACACAAAAATCAACCAAAGAAGATATGAAGTCAAAATCTCCATATCCCCTGGGGTTCAACAAAAAAAGAAAGAAAAGAAAAACCTTCATTCCCCAATAGAGGCCACAACAGAAAAAGGGCTGAATAAAGACTCCAACTAGAGCATATCAGAAAAATCTACAAAACGAGGAAAACAAGAAAATTCCCATCCTCTAGCTCAACAAGAGCTTCACAAAGCCAGGAGCCAAGACTCCATCATCAAAAAAATCAAATCAAAGTTGGATCCCCAGGAAGCCAACAAACTCCTGGGTGGATCGCCAAAAAGGAAAAAAAAGAAAATCTTTCGTCCCTAGCAGATTAAGAAGAAAAAGCCTGCGTGCATAAAAGAGATTATAAAGGCGCACGCTTTATCCAAAATAAAAAGTCAAATTTCAAAATCGCGGAAAAAGAAATAAATCACGAGAAAAAAAAGGCAAAAATTCAAATAATTAAAAAACCCATGCCCCAGCAAAACAAGAGCATCGGCAAAGACAACTCAAGCTAACAACATCCAACAAGGAGTCAAAAACTCCATTCCTTTCCCCAGGGGGCAAAACAAAATAGATCCCCGGGAAAGCAATCAATTCCCCGGTTCAAAAAGAAAAAAACTATCTCCAATGAGCCTATCAGCAAAGGAAAAATTACAAATTCATTGCTTATAAATATATAGGCAAGACCTGGCAAGCAAAAGAGCCAATATCCCAAAAAAGGGAAATTAACCTATGTAAGAGGCAATACAAGCCCAAGCATAAAACCTTCATCAATGAAGCATCTGCCTACATAAGAGGCACAATAAGCAAAAATCAAAAATTCCCAATGGATTCCTGCCTAAATAATAGGCAACCAACAAATAATCCCTGACAAACAACATATCGGATGGCTAAACAGAAAAGCCAAAAATAAAAATCCCTGGCAAGACCGGATGGCTAAACAAAAAAGCCAAAAACAAAAAATCCCCAGCAAAACTGGATGACTACAACAGAAAAGTCAAAAACAAAATCACTCCCTGTGAAATGGGCGCATGATCAGAAATAGTAAGCGGCCAACACATCTCTAAAACCGGATGAGGGTTTGTACTCATCAACCATAGGATTGACTACCAAAAAGAGCATCCTAAAGAGCCTTGCAGAACGGGGCTCGTCAAGAGTTTAGCAAAAGCGGACTCGTACCTGGTGGGGGTAGGTACCCACAAGAGCTTAGCAAAAGCAGGCTCGTACCATGTGAGGGTAAGTACTCACAAGAATCTAGCAAAAGTGGATTCATACCTGGTGGGGGTAGGTACCCACAGGAGCCTTGCAGAATGGGGCTCGTCAAGAGTTTAGCAAACGCGGACTCATACCTGGTGGGGGTAGGTACCCACAAGAGCTTAGCAAAAGAGGGCTCGTACCATGTGAGGGTAAGTACTCACAAGAATCTAGCAAAAACGGATTCATACCTGGTGGGGGTAGGTACCCACAAGAGCTTAGCAAATGCGGGCTCGTACCTAGTGAGGGTAAGTACTCACTAGAATCTACCAAATGTGGATTTGTACCTGGTGGGGGTAGGTACCCACAAGAGCTTAGCAAATGCGGGCTCGTACCTGGTGAGGGTAAGTACTCACTAGAATCTAGAAAAAGCGGATTCATACCTGGTGGGGGTAGGTACCCATAAGAGCCTTGTAGAACGGGGCTCGTCAAGAGTTTAGTAAATGCGGACTCATACCTGGTGGGGGTAGGTACCCACAAGAGCTTAGCAAAAGCGGGCTCGTACCATGTGAAGGTAAGTACTCACAAGAATCTAGCAAAAGCGGATTCATACCTGGTGGGGGTAGGTACCCACAAGAGCCTTGCAGAACGGGGCTCGCCAAGAGTTAACCAAACGCGGACTCGTACCTGGTGGGGGTAGGTACCCACAAGAGCCTAGCAAAAGCGGGCTCGTACCATGTGAGGGTAAGTACTCACAAGAATCTAGGAAAAGCGGATTCATACCTGGTGGGGGTAGGTACCCACAAGAGCTTTGCAGAACGGGGCTCACCAAGAGTTTAGCAAAGCAGACTCATACCTGGTGGGGGTAGGTACCCACAAGAGCTTAGCAAATGCGGGCTCGTACCTGGTGAGGGTAAGTACTCACTAGAATCTAGCAAATGCGGATTCGTACCTGGTGGGTGTAGGTACCCACAAGAGCTTAGCAAATGCGGGCTCGTACCTGGTGAGGGTAAGTACTCACTAGAATCTAGCAAAAGAGGATTCATACCTGGTGGGGGTAGGTACCCACAAGAGCTTAGCAAATGCGGGCTCGTACCTGGTGAGGGTAAGTACTCACAAGAGTCTTATAGAAGGAGGTTCGGACTAGATGAGGGTCATTCTCATCAAACCAGATAGGGGTTGGTACCTATCAAAAATATTTATCATCCAGAGGATCAACAACTTCAGCAAAGGAGCATCCGAAGGATGACCGGGCAAAAAGGGTTAACTCCTTCACCTACCAACTAACACCAATAGTTAGTCTGGCAGGTGAAGGGGGGGCAGCTGTAGACCCCTAATTTTGCCCGGCCTATCAATAAAGACTAGAAGATTTCCTCTCTAAAAGCGGGTAAAGCTTCGGTGAACATTCATCGGCATCAATCGACTTCTGTCTGAAGAAAGGAAAGCTTCCATGAAGTCCCAAAACACAAAATTTGGCCAGAACACTTGAGACAGCAGTCCCAGAAAGCAGGACAGTCGTCTAGACAGGCCAGACGCCCATCCCAAATGTTAGACGCGCGTCTCACTAAAAAAAAACACTTGGGGCGGTCGTCCTAGATCCCAGATGGCCGTCCCAACCTTTGTAGACTATGGTCCCTATTTTCTGCACCCCAGACGGCCGTCCCAAGCTGCCAGGCTGAAAAAACTATAAATAGGGAACTCATTTGCGTTTTTTAGATACACCTCACTCCTCTCTTCTCTCCCTCTTTCGAATGATCTCTCCGATTGCCTATAAGGTAACAATCGGTTAAGGAAGTTTCTTCCGCCATTCGATTCTTCTTAGAATTTTTGTAGAGTCAGTCTTGTATTCGGGGAGGAGAGTCCTTGTAGTGCGGGGGATTGCCAAAACGCATCCTCATAGTTGAAGAGTTATAATAAAAAGCTTGCTACGGAGGTTCTTTTCACTTCTCTTCTCTTTTATTGCTTTATTTACTGCTTTATGTATGCAATAGAAAATAGAATAATGTAAATAGCCATTTTTTAATATTGTATAATAAAATAGGGTAATAGCGTAATTTCTCTTAATCTTTACTTTTTGAATTAATCCGTCATAGGGAACTCGGAAGGGGCATCGTGGGGGTGCTAACACCTTCCCCATGCGTAACTAACTCCCTTACCTAACTCTGGTTATAATGGCCAAGTTTGGTTTTTCTTAAAATCAACGTCTTTTTATCCTTTTCCAATGTTTATGGTCAAAACATTGGTGGCGACTCCATAAGAACCCATTTACGAAAACTTTGCTTTTATTAGAGGATAGTTCAGTTGTTGAGCACCTCGGGAGCAATGATCACATTTTTAAATAAACGCGTCTAAACCATCTTTTTGCGACCGCTCGCATAAACGTTCGAGATGTCCCTAGACGTCGGAATGAACGACGGCGACGTTGTACCATGGAGATACGCAAAAACATCGCCCATCAATGAGGATATCTCCAGCATAGTCGGTATTGGGGGTAGGATTAGAAGTGGAAGAATTTATTCCCCCAAGGAGCTATAAGATGACGCTCCTAAGAATAAAGGAAGAAATAAAAAGACCGAAGAAAAACATAACCCAAAGAGGAAATTGAGTAGACTTTGGATTCACGACGCTAAGGCAGTTCTTTCAACGCTCTGCCAAAGAGACAAACCCACGGTAGGCGACAAGCTGGTCACGGTTCGAGCTAAAGACGACATTCAGATCAGTAAAGTCGTCTGCCCTACCTTGAATGAATGCGACTGAAGAGGACCTTTGAAATATCTTTTGCCAATATGAAAAGACTTCCTCAACAATATGAAGGTGACCCATATGATGAGGAAATATGGATACCGCCCAAACCAATGGCTCATTAGGAACTCTCAAGGAATAAGGGAGCCACCAGATTTTAAAGACAATCCTTTGAAGCATGGCCTAGGGTATGACCCTACAAAGGATCAAGCTACACGGAGAAAAGGGAAGTGTCCCCTCCGCACCTCGAATAAGATTTTCCCAAACGAAGGGGTTCAAGCGTCGAGAACGACTTTAGTCATTAGGTGTTCTTCTTCCAATTCTTAGGGTTTGTAAATCCAATGACTATTATAGATTACTCCTTAGGGCTAGCCCGACCCCCGAGCATTGTACAACTCATATTTCCCTTTTAATTATAAAGAATGTCATTCTTACTATCCGCTTCTCTTCCTTCTATTCATATCTAAACCTCATTAATAACCATGTTTAAGCAAACATTTCCAAAACGCGTCAAAATAATCAAACTGCGCCATTAACCAAAATAAAAGTCAAATCCATCACCACTGATTGACTAGAAACACAAAATAAGGTTTTACCTCATCATAATAAAGTCATGTTTCACCAATGTTGTGTAAAAAGAAAAGAAAACAAAAATCAAAAGAAGCCCATAAAAGCTAAAGGCCAAAAAGAAAAGGCAAGATACCCGGTAGGAAACCCATTAAGGGGGCTACGAAAA
The DNA here is from genome assembly GCA_963425845.1 of Sphenostylis stenocarpa. NCBI lineage: Eukaryota > Viridiplantae > Streptophyta > Magnoliopsida > Fabales > Fabaceae > Sphenostylis > Sphenostylis stenocarpa. Next base: position 37,463,065 of record OY731403.1, read on the forward strand.
TGTTAGGGTAAACCCGCTAGGAGACCCAAACAACAATAAAGGGTAGCCTAGGCAAAAATTAGGGTTACAAAATAAAGTCTGAAAAGAGGAAACCTAGACAAAAGTTTGGACATAGCACAACATCTTAGGCTGAAAACCCAAAGGGCAGACTAGGGAAGTTAATCAGTCATGATAGGTGCCATCGAATAATCATTTAAGACGCCACATCATAAACAAAACGTTTGTCTAAACTAGCCTAAACACTCTAACCAACCTTGGCTAGCCGTGCTTACAAAAACCATTTTTGTCAATAATAAAACACTTCTAAAACACAAGCCTTTGAATAAATAACTTTCCTTCTTTTCTCTTCACCCTTACGACATTCTAGTAATTAGTAGGGAAATGTGGAGATAGTAATCAATAGGAGGATTGACATCCCCAAGAAAAGGAAGGGGCGCACTGATATGGCAAGTCGCTCTACAATCAAAACAACTATTCTTCGATCATGGCAAATCCGAGACGGAAAAGTGGTACAACTAAGCATGATGTCAGAAGCTCATGAAATAAAAGTACATCGGTTAATCCTTTTGAAAAATTAACTGAAATAGTATTATAGGATGCATATCACGAACATTGCATGCATGAATATGGGTCCTTTCTCGCAAAAAAAAAAGAGAGAATAATACTTGCTAGGAATTCTTAGGCAAAAGTTAGGGTAGCCCACTAGATCGAAAACCCACAAAGGGCGGTCTAGGCAAAAGTTAGGGCATTCATAAAAAGGGAAGAGTCCGCTAGATTGAAAACCTCGCAAAGGGCGGCTAGGCAAAAGATAGCGCATTCATAAAAAGGGAAGAGCCCGCTAAGATATCCTAGGCAAAAGTTAAGGAAGTCTGCTAGATCGAAAACCCCAAAAAGGGCGGTCTAGGCAAAAGTTAGGGCTAAACCAAAAGAGAGGGGCCCATCAGCATATTCATGAAAATACAACAGGAGAATGTCGATTACTTCTCTAGATACATCAAATAAAAGGATAGATTGCATTTAGACACTCACACACTAGTAGTCGCACAATACGACTCTATCAAAATAAAAAATAAAAAATAAAAAATCTATGTAAGTAAATAAACAAAAAATAATACTCATGCATGTAAGGAGACTAGCTCCATGTTTTTGATTGAAAACAGGAAGCGCCAAAAAAAGGTCTCCAAGTAATGCTCTCCCTCAAGAAAGCAGAGTAAGTTTCCACCAATAATTAAGCGACTCAGAGCAAAATAAGAGCTTCCAGAAGTTAAAGCTCCAACTGCTATCCTTCTACCCAGAAAAGAAGGCACAAAGAAAATAATAAGTCTCCCTCAAGAAAGAAGAGCGAGTTATCATCATCAAATAGCTTAGAAGAAATAAGAAGCTTCTAGAAGCCAAAGCTAGAGTCATCATTCTTCTACCCAATAAAAGAGGGCACAATCGTCAGGCATCATAAAAGAAAATTCGATGGAAAGGTTTAGTTATCCCCAAGCGGATCCTTGCTTACTCCGAAGGCAAAACAAAAATACTCCTCACAGCTCAACATTACCACCACATGAGTCATCGAGCACACTCACCCAAAGTCTCCTCCACACTCCTTAATTGAGAATAAAGGCTTCAAGAGCCCATCATCATCAACAGTCAAAAGAGTCCAATCTCCATAGCATCAAGGGCTCAACAAAAAGAAGAAGAGAAAAGAAAACCCTTCATCTCCAGCAGGTGACAAAAAAGGCCATGACAAAGAAGACTGAATAAAATCCCCTAGTGGATCTCCCCAGAAAAGTCTACAAAAAGAATGAATCAGAAATTCTCATCCCTCAGTAGAATAAGAACTTCACAAGTTTAGCTCGCATTAACATCAATCAAGGACCAAGACTCCATCCCTAGAAAAGAAAAATCATATCCCCAGGAAGTCAACAATCCCCTGGTAGATCACCAAAGAAAGCTTTATCCCCTACTGATCCCTAAAAAGAAGAAAAGGCCTGTGTGCATAAAAGAAACTAAAAAGTAAAAAGGGACACGCATTATCCCCATAAAAAAAGCTAGATTTCAAAATCGCGATAAAAAAGAGTTAAATTGCGGAAAAACATGAAATTAAAATCATAACTTTTAGGTAAACAGAATGCCCATTCCCCAATGAAATAAGAGCATCGCAGAACCAGTTCACACCAGTACCTAACAAAGAGTCAAAACTCCAGAGGGCAAACATCAGATCCCTAGGAAGGCAATCAATCTAGAGAAAAATCATCCTCAGTGAGCCTACGACAAAGGCAAATTTCAGACTCACATCCCCAGAAGGGTCATTCGCCTATGCGTAGGCAAGATCTGGCAAATAAAGAGCCAACATCCCCAGAATGGGATATCAGCCTATTCAGAGGCAAAACAGTGCAAGCACGAAACCTTCACCTCTAGTTGAAACATCTGCCTACTCAGAGGCACCATCAACAAATCCTCAAATGGATATCCACCTAATCCTCAATGAATTCCTGCCTACTTCAGAGGCATTTAACAAAGAATCCCCAGCAATTAAAAAGCTGGATGGCTATTGGAAAAGCCAAAAATCAAAGAATCACTCGCACACCAGATGACTGCAAAAAGTCAAAAACATTTATCAAAGCAAGAATCACTCCCCATGGAATCGACGCATGACCAGAAGCAGTAAGACGCCATCACATTTTTAGGTCCAAAACAAAGGACTCAAAACCAGATGAGGATTCATACTCATCAGCCTCAGGATCAACTACTATAAAAAGTATCTTGTAGTCTCAAGATTATCAACAACAAGAGCCTTACAAAAGGGGGTTCGAAACCAGATCAAGTCTTACAGAAAAAGACTTCAAAATCGGTGCATGAGCTAGAGCAGTAAGCCACCACCACAACTTTGGGACAAGTAAGATTTCGAAGACAAAGACCTACACACCGGCAAGAACGGCGCATGAGCTAGAGCAGTAAGCCACCACCAGCACCAGTCCAACAAAGTGGACTACGCCAACCGGATGGGGGTTCATACTCATCAACCGAGGGGTCGGCTACCGCAAGAAGGAGCATCCTGAGGTTCTACCACTTGTCAGTCGAGGGGTCGACTACCGCAAGAAGGAGCATCCCAAAGCTACAAGACACCGGATGGGGGTTCGTACCTTTTTTAGCAAAGGGGTCGACTACCACATGAAAGAGCATCCTGGAGGCACACACACATTTATCATCTAGAGGGTCAATTACCACAAGAAGAAGCATCCGAAGGACGACCGGGCAAGAGGGTTAACTCCTTCACTTGCCAACCGATCTCACTGGCATATTAAGCCAACGGTCGATTAGTCAAGTGAAGGGAGGCAGCTGTAGACCCCAAATCTTGCCTAGCCTCAAAATAAAGAGAAGAAGACTTTCGTTCAAAGATGGGAAAGACCTAAAAGGTCCCTAGAATTAATCAATAGGCCCCATATTAGAATAGGAAGGATTTTTGTACACGAAAAATAAGAAATTCCACCCAAATGGTTGAGACCTCCGTCTCGCTACTCACCAATGGTGAGACCGCCATCTCGTCGTCTCGCCACTTGTCGAAGGCGAGACCATCGTCCCATTTGGCGAGACGGCAGTCTCGACCTTGTTAGGCGAGACGGTAGTCCCGACCTGACAGGTGCGAATTCCTATAAAAGGGGGGACTTTATCACTCTTTACAGATAATTCTACAACTTTCCCTATTGCACCATTCTCAAATTATTCTCTTAGGACCCCTCTTAAGCATTTTTAGAGTTCTTAGAAAGTATTCAAGAGTGCTGTAAGAAAGAGCGATCATCATTGTAGAGCGTGGGGTTTTCCAAAAAGCACCCTATTTCAAGAACATATTATAAAAGCTTGATTCAAAGGTTCCTCTATACTCCTTTCTCTATTTTATTAATTTTTAGATAATAACATTGTGCATTAGTCATTTAGGGTCATGTAATCGATAACTTAAATTTTGCAATGAATAAATAACGGTAAAAGCATAATTTTATAGTTATTATTTCTTTATAAAAACGGTCCATCATAGGGAACTTGAAAGGGGCATCATAGGGAAGCTAATACCTTCCCTACATGTAACTAACTCCCTTACCTAACTCTAGTTGTAATGACCAAAGTTGGTTTTTCTTTAAAAAACCACTGTCTTCTTTTTCCTTTTCCAATGTTTTTGGTAAAAACATTGGTGGCGTCTCCTCGAACCTTTCTAAAACCTCGCTTTTAGGTCCAGCCCAGTTATCGGACAACCTAAAAAGCGTTGAACCACACTTTTAAAAATGCAAGTCAAACAAAACCATCGCGTCGCTCTGACCGCCTCTTTTGATGGCGGCGACAGGGAGTTAGTTACGTGCAAGGAAGGTATCAGCTTCCCCACGATGCCCCTTTCGGGTTCCCTATGATGGACTGCTTATTTTTAGAATAAAAACATTAAAATTATGCTTTTAACTATATTTAATCATCGCAAAATTTAAATAATTGACTATATGGTCCTAATAACTAATGCACAGAGAGAGTAATTAACAAAAGTGATAAAATACAATAAGAGGTTTAGGAACCTTCGAAGCAAGCTTTTATAAATTTGCAAGGGGTGCCTTTTTGGCGATTCCCCGCTCTCTACACGCACACTCCTCTCTTGAACCGGAAACTACCGAAACTGCTTAGACGAGCTAGAATTGGACTTTCAAAGCAATAAAAGCAAGTATACAGAGTATCGGAGTAAGAACTATATAATTTATGGGTTTTTTCGTGTCCTTTCCTCCTTAAACGAAGGTCCTATTTATAGAAATTCATGTCCGTCAAACTGGGACGACCGTCTTGCCTAACAAAGGTCGAGACGACCGTCTTGCCATTCGGGACGGCCGTCTCGCCAAGTGGCGAGAAGGAGGTCTCGTCCCATAAGTGGCGAGACAACCATCTCGCCATACGGGACGACCATCTCGATCTTCTAGGCAGAATTTTCTTATTTTTGTGTACAAAAAGCTTTCCTATTATAACATGGAGCCTAGTAAACATGCCTAGGGACCTTTGAGGCCTTGTACATCTTTGAACGAAAGTCTTCTGCTCTTTATTTGAGGTTGGGCAAGATTTGGGGTCTACAGGGATCAATTTGAAATGTTTTGTTTCTCATTCACCCTTGAGTTGGTAGATAACAAGGGATGAGTCACCGAACACTTTGAGTTTGGTTACCCCATGATCTAGAGCTGCTTTGATACCCAAGGCACAAGCTTCATACTCGGCCATATTATTCGTGCAATTAAAGTTCAGTCTGGCCATTACCAGGATGTATTTCTTTTTGGGAGATATTAAAATAGCTCCAATCCCGTGTCCAATCATGTTTGAGGCTCAATTGAAGAACATGATCCATGCATCATCTTTGGGTTCTTCGTGTTGAATATGCATTATATGCTCATCTAGAAAGTCATCTTGTAGGGATTGATACTCATCTGTTGAACTATGCGCTAGGAAATCTGCCAGAGGACTATCTTTGTTATCTTTCTGGATGACATGAACGATGTCAAACTTTGAAAGGAGCACTTGCCACCTAGCTATCCTTCCGATCAAGACGGGTTTTTCGAACAGATACTTGATTAGATCCATTTTGGAAACCAGCCAAGTCGTATGCCTTACCATATATTGTTAGAGATGCTGAGTTGCCCACACCAATGTAGAACATGTCTTTTCAAGTGGTGTATAACGGGTCTTGTAGTCTAAGAATATTTTGCTGAGGTAATATATGGCTTGCTCCTTTTTTCCTGTCTCATCTTGCTGACCAAGCACACATCCCATAGACTCTTTGAGTACTGACAGATACAAGATCAGAGGTTTTTCTTCAACAGGCAGCACCAATATTGGTGGATTGGTCAAGCACACTTTAATCTTTTCAAAGGCTAGTTGGCACTCCTCATTCCAAACTTTCGGTTGATTTTTGCGCAACAACTTGAAGATAGGTGTACACTTGTTTGTTAGTTGTGCGATGAACCTTGCTATGTAATTTATTCGGCCTAAAAACCCTCTGATTTCCTTTTCTATTTTTGGTGGGGGCATTTCCGAAATTGCCTTTATTTTATCGGGCTCTACCTCGATTCCCTTTTCGTTGACGATGAGCCCTAGAAGTTTACCCGACCGTACTCCAAAAGTACACTTTGTCGGGTTGAGCTTAAGTCAGTACATTTGAAGTTGATTGAATATCTTCCTCAAATATTGAATATGGTCCATCTCATTCTTGGATTTAGTAATCATGTCATCCACGTACACTTCAATTTCTTTGTGAATCATATCGTGGAATAACGTTACCATGAATCTCTGATAGGTAGCCCCTGCATTCTTAAGCCCAAAAGACATTACTCTATAACAAAATGTCCCTCACAGTGTAATAAAGGAGGTCTTTTCTCTGTCTTCGACAACCAACTTTATTTGGTTGTACCCCGCATATCCATCTATGAAAGAATAGAGTGTGTTTGTGGCTGTGTGATCTACCAACATATCAATGTCTAGTAAGGGGAAATCATCCTTTGGACTTGCACGGTTTAAATCCCTATAAACCACACACACTCTGATCTTTCTATTCTTTTTAATGACTGGCACAATGTTTGCCAGCCACTCGGGGTATTTGGACACGATCAAGAAGTTGGCGTCCAACTGTTTTTGCACTTCCTCCTTAATCTTTAAAGACCATTCGGGTTTTACTCTTCTGAGTTTCTGCTTTATCGGTCGGAATCCCTCTTCAACGGTAACCGATGCTCTACAATGCTCTACATGATTATTTTTATGGTTCTGTTTAGGATTAGATTTTATTATCAATTATTTTGAAAGAATAGTGAGGGAGAAAAGAATGAAAAAGAATATGAATGCAATGAAAAATGCCTCCTTATATTGATGAAACCCAAATATTTACAAAGCCCTTTTAATCAAAGATCTCGCGACCACGGGCGGGGATCGCGAGAGGTACAAAGGAAGCTAAAAAAACAAATGAAAACAAAAGGAGCCCTACTCAGCTGGTCCTCTCTATCCAACCCCAATATTCAGATTGTGACAGAGGCTTGGAGTCCACATTAGGAGCAGGAGCGTCGAAGGTGATCCACCTAGCATCCAACAACTCTTGAACCTTATACTTCAAGGTCAAACAATTTTCCACAGAATGCCCCGAAGCACCTGAGTGGTAATCACATTTTTCGTTCAGCTTATACCACTCAGGGTAGAGTGGTTCCATCTTTCTAGGAGGGACGTGCATTAGGAGCTTGGCCTCTATCAGCTTTGGCAGTAGATTCTTGTAGGAGGTTGCGAGGGGAGTAAATTTCCTCTCCTTTCTACGTGGCTGCCTAGCTGGTTGCGTAGAGGAAGAAGGAGTAACAAGGTTGATGGCATGCACACTTCCCTCCTTCTTCTTGCTGAAGGGCTTCTTGAATGGTGCGTTGGATGAGGAAGGTTGTGTAATCCTCCCACTCTTCATGTCAAAACTTACGACCGTACATTGTAAGATGGCTCTTGGGACAAGTCATCCCCATGTACTTGGGGAAATCCGAAACCTTGAATTTGGTAGGAAAGTAGATATTCTTGACGAGGCACATGTTGGCCGCCTCTTTCATGTCAAAACTATGTCACTCCATAGCCCTTAGTCTCTCTTCAAGGGAAAAAATTTGTTGTTTGGAGACCTCGGGGGATGGATGAAGACTGCCCTATTGTCGGGCTGCACATGAACTCCCTATTCATGCTCATGGATGGGTTCCTCCTCTTCCTCGTGCTGAGAGGCATGGTCACTATGAAGACCCTTTTTGTAGAGGTGTTGCTGGCACATCAGCTCCATTAATTGAGCCATCTGCTCCTTCATGGAGTTAAGCTCCGCGGTGAGCTTACGGTTTTGTTCCTCTAATTGCACACGAGTGAGGATAGGAAGAAGACCAACCACTTTCTAGAATGCACATGAATTAAAAGTTTTTATTTCAAATGAATGATTAGTATGGGATGGACATGCCTTAAGACCATGGCTTTGGTATTCTCCTTAAAGTTTACTCTTCATGGAGCACCACACCCACTTCAGTGTAATGGTTCCTTCCCCATCATGGATTGACAAGTAAAATGAAGGTTACCACACCTTAGAACACTTGCCCCTTCCTTGTCATAGATTGACAAGTATGACAAAGGTTACAAATGCACTTGGGTCTTAAGGATATCTAGTGCCCCTAGAATGAATGTGTTTATGCATGAGAGACTTTATTGGGATGATGTATATGCATAATTTCCTTACGCATTTATTTTCTCTCTTGGTTTTACCACTTTTACAATGATGAGGGTATGAATGATTTGAGTTTGTCAAAATATTTTTATTAAATTTAGCTTTTATTTTTGTTTTTGTTTTTTGTAACCCTTTATCTCTTCTATTGGTCAACGTGACTACTTAGCTTTCGAATAACCTGAAACCAAGCTAGCTTAAATGGAGACTATCCGAGATAAAGTTGGTTATAACAAAAAGGTTTTTATATTTGTTTTCATAACTCCTTATCTCTTCTGTTAGTCAACGTGGCTACTTAGCTTTCAAAGAACCTGAAACTAGGCTAGCTTAAATGAAGACTGTCCAAGATAAAGTTGGTTATAGCAAGAAAGAGAAGGTTTTTATATTTTTTCTTTTGTGTTTTAAGAATTTTTATTTATTTTAGATGTTGTATGATTATGATATGCAGCAAACATATGCACAAACAATTCACTCATTCGTGAACAGAATAACGATGTTTAATCACGAGGTAGGGGTATCCTGTAGAAAAGTGCATAGTAAGGGTAGGTTCTAACTGTCCTCACTAAGGCCAGGTCCCTAAGGTGCCCCCATTATAGGGTTCCCACGGTCTCTTAGCCCTCAAACCTTGTGTGGCTCAAGGCCGTGTTGATGTCCTGCAGACTAAGAGAGGAGGGTTGTCGCCGCCGTTTGAAAAAGAGGTGGTTGGAGCGATGCGATGGTTTTTTCGACCCTTTTGATTTTCGCGTTTTTTATGGGTGGTTACAACGCCTTTCGGTTGTCCAATAACCGGGCTAACCTAGGGGCGAGGTTTTTGAAAGGTGTCCTTGGGTTGTCCGATAACCGGGATAACCCAAGGACTTATTTATTCTGGGTTCTATGGAGTCGCCACCGATGTTTTTACCGGAAACATCGGAAAAGGGGTTTAAAAGGCGTTGGTTTTCGAAAACCAACTTTGGTCATTAGAACCAGAGTTGGGTAAGGGAGTTAGTTATGTGGTAAAGGAAGTATTAGTTCCTTTACTATGCCCCTTTCGGGTTCCCTATGATAGGCCAGCTTTTTATGTTAATAAATAAACCGGAAAATACTCTTTTGCCCTTTTTATTGTGCGGAATTTAAAATGATGACTACATGGCCCTAATCTATTGCATAATTTAAATTAAAGCAGTAAAAAGTAGAGAGGGAGAATTTGAACCTCCGAAGCAAGCTTTCTTCGTTATTTCTCTTTAAAAAGAGGGTGCTTTTTGGCAGCCCTTCACTCTACAAGACGTTTGAAACTCTTCTAGACGCCGAAAAATGCTCTCAAAGACACTCAGAAACTCCGGAAATGCGTCGGAGGGATTCTAGAGAGAAGTTTTAGAGAGAAGGGAGAGCTAGAAGCTTGTGGTGTGTGGAAATGAGGGGGGGGAGGCCCCTATTTATAGGTTTTCGCGCCTGACAGTGGCGAGACCGTCGTTCTCGTCTGACAGGGTCGAGACCGCCGTCTCGCCCAACGAGACCGCCGTCTCGTCCTGCGCAGGTGGCGAGACCGCCGTCTCATCAAACGAGACGGCGGTCTCGCCACTTGCCTGAGGCGAGACGGCGGTCTCGTCCCAAAGAGGCGAGGAAACTTATTTTTGTACGGAAAATCCTTCCTATCCTAGTATGGGGACCTAATAGTCTCTCCTAGTGGCTTTTTAGGCTTCATCCATCTTCGAATAGGAGGTCTTCTACTCTTTATTTGGGGGTCGGGCAAGATTTGGGGTTTACAGCTGCCCCCCCTTTACCTGACTAGTCAGCTGTTGGCCTATTGTGCCAGACAGATTGACAGGAAGGTAAAGGAGTTGACCCTCTTGCCCGGTTGCCCTTCAGATGCCCCGTCTTGCGGCGGTTGATCTTCTGGGGAAAACTTCGGTGTTCGTGCACTTCTAGGATACTACTTCTGACTTGGTTAACACGTGGTAAAACCTCAGGATACTCCTTCTGACGGTAGCCGATCCTTCGGTTGATGGGTATGAACCCCCCATCAAGCTGGTAGATGCAGTCCGTTGTGTGGGACTGGATGGGTATGAACCCCCCATCAGGCTGGTACGGTCCGTTGTGTGAGACCGGATGGGTATGATCCCCCCATCAGGGTGGTACAGTCCGTTGTGTGGGACTGGATGGGTATGATCCCCCCATCAGGGTGGTAGTGCGACTTACTGATCCGGCTCGAGCGCAGATCAGGCGCAACGCGTGCGCAGGTTGATAGGTATAAACCCCCTATCAGGCTGGTACAGTCCACTGCGTAGGACTGGTGGTGGTGGCGGCTTACTGCTCGGGTAGCTCATGCGCCCATCAGACACTCCTTGGGGAATGATTTTCGTTGTCGGTAGATGCTCTTGGACCTCTTTGAATGGTCATCCGGGTTGTACCGGGGATTTTGTGTTTCATCCAGCTTTGTTGGTTGCTGGGGATTTTTGTTTTTGACTTTTGGTGGCGACTATCCGACTCTTGTTGGCTGGTCGGATTGAGTCTTGTTTTCTGTTCAACTTTGATTTGGTAGTCGAAATTTTATTGGTTGAGATCCTGCCTTTTTTCTCGCGGTTTTATCTCTTTTTTCTCGCGATTTAGGATTTTGGTTTTTCTTATTGAGCGTATGCCTTTTTCCTTTTTAAGCTTTTTTCTCGTTACACTAGCTTTTGCAAAGGGCGGCAAAGAGATGCATGAAATAAAATTTTATTTATGGGGAAATTTTATTACAACCACTTTTTGTTCAGGCAAGTATCGTCCCTAAGGGCTATCTTCTGTAGATGATCCGCGGGCGAATTGCTGGTAGACGTGATATCGGAAGTCCGCTTGCTCTCGGACTTCGTCGCGGTATTCTTGCTGGAATGTCGTGCATTCCTGCCGCATCACCTGCTGATGCTGGTACATCTCCTCTTGTCGGGTATGGTAGGTCTCTTGCCGCACCGTCATTTGGTCGAGCTGCCGGCGCAAATCGTTCACATTGCGGTTCATACCGACGAAATCATCCGTGTACGGTGGTTGTTGTTGTTGTTGTTGTTGTTGCTGCTGGAATTCGGGGGGCGTGGGGATATCCTGCATTGCCACCAGCCCCTGGAGATCTAGTGCGAAATCCAGTGTAGGATGGAGGGCCAGCTGGGTCCCTCTGCGGGTCAGCATTCCCATGCCGACCAAGATTGACCTGCCGATGGATTCGGATCGCGAGTTGTGGGCCAGCTCTTCCCGGCCAGGGGCACCCCCATCTTTCTCGCTAGGGGAGTGATGAGGGGAGCCACAAGAACGACCCCGTCGATCCGTTCCGAAGTCCTTGAGGGCTCTCGGAAGAAGTGGCCGGGGTTGCGCGCCGCTTCGGCTCATGCAATAAAGTACGAAGAGGTCGGGGAGGGAGACCTTGCCCCGACTCTCTTTTCTCCCATGGATGGTTCACCAGCACGCCTTGTGGCGGATGCGGAGTGTCGGGGGCAGCGCGAGCCCCTCATCGGCGTGGGCGGCGTGGTGGCTCCCGTGAGCTCGTTCCACATCTCGGCAGGCAGTGAGGTTGGTGGGCCGGGAGTAGATGGCCTCCCGGTATTCTCGGGTCACTCGTGTCCTCGGGCCGAACGAACCCAATGGCCATGTTGAACTCGTCGAGGGTGGTGGCTCCGGTAACTTCCACCCATGAAGTAGGTCACCATCTTAGTGGGCGGCGGGCCGGGGCCGGTGGAGGGGACCTCCGAGTAGGAGACCGAGGACAAGAATTCTAGTACCGCTTCGTGGGTACACATGTGTGGGTGGTGGCTGCAGGCAGAAAACCCCACCCGACGCCGTCAATGTGGGCCCGGACGTCGTCCTCCCATCCAAATTCCGCCGGGAGGCTGAAGTCCGGCTTCGGCATCGGGTGCCACGCATAGGTCCGGATGTTGTCAAGGCGGGTCTCGGTGCTGCGGTGATAGTTGCGAAGGATCTTGGGGTGGCGGTGTTGCGGAATCGGTGGCACCGGCGGTGCTCCTTCTCTTTCTAGAAGCGCTTACGCCAAACATTTTGACTATGGGGTGCTTGGGAGAGCAAAAGTTGAGAAAGGGAGGTTACGGAGGCAAGGAGAGTTGTGAGAAACCCCCCAGCGCGCCCCCTATTTATAGGATTTTTTTCCAATTCGAGACCGCCGTGCGGGAAGGTGAGACGGCGGTCTCGTGTCTCCTCCAAATCGAGACGGCGGTCCGGTCCATCGAGGCCGCCGGTCTCGACGTTGGAGCTTAACGAGACGGAGTTCTCGTCGAGCGAGACGACGGTCTCGTTTTCGCCTGAGTCGAGACGACGGTCGCGGTGGGTCGAGACGGCGTTCTCGTCTTGGAGGAGTAACCGAGACGGTGGTCCGGGATAACCGAGACGGCGGTCTCGATTTACGGAAGGTTTTTTTTTTTAAAAGAAAATAGG